>CM050436.1:19497764-20025264 GCA_027564155.1 Gymnocypris eckloni scoliostomus | reverse complement strand
TTTCTTACACTAAAGAGAATAAACATGCTTCTCTCTCTCTCTCTTCCCCTCCCGCTCACACTGTGACCCTTCCCACTGCTGAACTGTGCTTGATTACAGGCTCTCTCTCTCTCATTCACTGTCACACTCACTCACCCAATTTACCTTGAGCGCTAAGCATATATACATTCACTGATCTGAGTCAGTGATACACTCTGATGTTTATTTGATGCATTCACGTGTGCCTTCTTCAAACCTGTGTGGTTACTGTACGTGTGTGTGGTGTGTGTGTGTGTACAAGCACATACGGGCAAGTGCTATTGCAAAAGGACAACCTTTTATAATGTTCAAACAAAACACTCTGCCAGAAATGCTGGCTGGATAAGATTAAAAGAAGGTTATAGTGGGTTATGGTGTCATAAATAATTAACAAAAACTTTATATACTCAGATTCCATATAGGACCCAAACTACAATTTGTTAACAAACTCCACTTAAAGGGAAAGTTCATACAAAAACCACACACAATTTTGTCATTGTTTATATTATGAAAAATGTCAAATTGACACTGTGTTGTTTTGGACATAAACAATGCCATAATTCTTGGAAGATTTTTGTCTGTTAATAGCTATGTTTTGGACACAGCATAAAAAAAATACTGGAAGTAAATGCAAAGATGCATATAAGTTCCAAAAATGTGCATATATGAGCTTAAAACTACCAAATAAATTATACGATGGGTACCAAAACTTGGTGACTTTTTCTCAACAGTTGATGTGATTGGATAACTGGACTAACTATCGGACAGATTTGCAAATAAAGTTAAATATCCAATAATCATTGTTTTATTTACGACTTTGAAAAAAATATGATTTTTTTTACAGTGTGCTATCAAGGTGGATCAACAGGTTATTTTGTCAAATTCTCAACATATTATATATGCTATAGCTAACTGAATAATAACATAATCGATATTTGAGTGTGACTTCATCGCCCGTTGAATACAGACGTTTGTTTCCTCCCCAGTAAAGCAACAATAGACTATAAGATGTAAAGCAGCATGGTGCGTTTAGCATGAGTTGGCCAAGAATTGGCATCTACACTTACACACCTGAGTATGTTTCTGGTCCACTTAATGCTGAAATAACAGACTTATTTGATCCAATTAAACACATTTCTTGCTATCTATTTCAAAACAACTCTTTTGAACAGGACTTTGAGCTCATTTGAGTGATGCAACATTCAATGGTGTTGTTACAACCCTGCGGTACTTCAATGAACTCACTGATTAGCCCTCGTGATCTGAAAACCGTACGTACATGGATGAAGCATCAACCATTCTGTATCTCTATTTAAAGTCTTGAATTACATTATCAAGAGACATTTACATGCATAAACCCTTCTAATATCCGGAGATCATAAATAATATTTAACAATATTCCTGTTTTTTTAAGTATTTTTGATCAAATAAATGAAGTTTTGGTGAGAATAAGAGACACATTTCAAAAACAAAACAAAAAATCGTACCAACCTCAAACTTTTGACGTTTTGAGCAGAAGTGTTAACCAAAAACACTTATTTATATAAATGTAATTATTATTTTTAAATATCACACACACATTTATATAACAGACTCTAAAAGCTTGCAATCATTTTGAAAAAAAGATGCTATGCAAATTAACTGCATAATGTTTTCATAATTTCAATCAGTTTTTCATAATAATAACAACTGAAGTAACAGTATTCTGCAGAAACTGTGGTTTCCATGGTAAATTCATTGTTTTATTTTTTTTGTTGGGGGTTCTCCAATAAAAATGCATGTCCCCATCCAAAGCGTGTTCCCCAACACAACAGGTGAAATAAAAACATAATAAATAAATTCCTGTCGCCATTCACCTGAAGGCTAGGAGCCAATTTTGGTGTCACTTAGCAACCACAAAAATATGTGTGCTTTAGATTTGAGTCTTATTGCGGTGATCTGTTCTCACTAGGATTCTGTACAGTGTCAGATCTAAATCAGATGAGTGCGTTTAAGTGAAAATGAATGTGGTCTGGATATATGTTCTCGTAAAGAAGAGGAGAAGGGGTCATTTTTTGTGTCTTGTCATATACAGCAGCTGATGTATCATATAGTGATAATTAAACTGTCATATTAGTTCAGTCATATAGAGACTCATTCACACTGTTTTAAAACATATAGCACCTGTTAAATTGCTGTATGGATGTTTATGTGACTCTCCCACATGTCTGCAATGTGATCTACCTAACCTCACACACACAAGCTGAGATGACTTTCCCATTCAGCTGTGTTTTTGAGCACCTGTTTTCCAAACCCCCCCTCACCCACCTGCACAGAAAACAGAGACCAAAGTACAGCGTCATTACCCAGAAACACCTGCTGTAAACCTGCTGAGAGTGATGATTCTGCATGTGGCTCTCTCTCTTTCTCACAAAGCTCACACACCTTCACCCGGTGTGTGTTTACACACATGCACTATTAATAGATTTACGCACACATGTGTGAAGATTTACCCACGCCTTTAATTCAAAGAGTCACGGTGAGAGAAATAGGTATTTCTGGGTCATTAAAGGGTTAGTTCTGTCATCATTTACTCACCCTCCAAGCCTGCAAACAAAACACAAACTAAATCTTTAGTAGAATGTTAATATATATATAGAATCTAATATATAAATATATTATATACTACGGTAATAGTGCTGTTAAATGCTTGAATCTGATTGGCTGATGAACGTTCTAAGTTACTTTCAGGGAAATGCATGGCAAAAGTAGTTCCAGGCAGGTCTTGACCACATTACAGTTCCATATCATTTACAAAATTATGTTATTTCAAAAGTCCTTCCATACACCCTAAAACAGCAAAGAACCAAAAGCCACAATAACACCGACCAAGCAAATAAATATAGTAAACAATCGGATAAAACGCCAAATTATTTCCATGTTTTTGCCTCAAAATTATGTTTTATTAATTATATACAGAAAGCATACACTATGCTCTCTCTCTCCCTTACAAATACACACAGTACAGAGACACACTCGCATAACTCGCATCACCATGATTCTAATAATTCAACGGCCCGTCATCAATTATTCCTTACTTCATATATTGTGTGTTGTTGTTGTATTTACATTTATTTATATATCAGCTTCACATGCTATTTTGTTGTAGATACAGATTCGACATTTAATAAATTCAAGCATTTACTAAAGACTAAACAAATTTGCACTGTATGTACCAAACAATTTAAAAGATTCAACAAAAACATTCTTTAATTGTACATAAAACTTTACTGTAACTAAGTTTTTCAGGGTCCGTCTAATAATTTAAAAAAATATAAAATTCAAATATATCAAATATTTATATAATACAACATTTTTATTGGACTGGAAACCTAGATAGACAGATGCATGAAGTTCTTACATATATATATATATATATATTTGTTATGATATTTCATTTTTGTACCCTTAGCTGTACCAGTCTCCATTCAGCTTCATTGTATGGAGAACACCAGCATGTACATTCTTTAAAATATCTCTTTTGGTGATCTTCGGAAGAAGGAAAAAGCATAAGAGGCCTATATAGTGATCTCAAAATTGGATTGTAATATTCTAGGCATACAATCATCATGCACATCACAACTATTTCAAAAGGAATGGTGTTTTTCTACAGAACTGCTGTATAGTCAGTACATGGCCATTCACCATTTCACTCAAACAATGCAACAAGTGAAATCAAAACTCAGGGTCAGCCTACGCTGACACTCTGACAGAACGCCAGAGAGAAAGAAATAAACCTCAAGGACGCCGAGAGCAGAATGAAGCAGGTTAACTTCTTTATCTCTGAGTGGGTGTAGCAGGATAAAAGCTTGGTTTATCTGATTCTGAAAAGACCATAGTCCACAAAACCCCACCCAGGACTCTCAGCTCACAGGTCTCCATGGCAACCAAATATGGCCCTACAGGTTTAAAAAGTGCCTTTTTGTGGTTTCACAACATGCTCCTGGAAAATTCAGCGTATTTACAGCTGTTGGCACTCCAGTCAGAGCTTGTGTGGTTGGTTACATTTGTTTGGGGAGGCAATTGTGTTGCAGTCTGGAAGAAACGCAAGCAATGAGATCTCAACTGTTTCTGCACGGCAGCAATGAGATTCAGTGGGAAACAAATAGAGACTTTTATTTCAGAAAAATACTCACGTATCTTCTCTAAAGTGGTGGTTCTCAACTTCTGTTCTAAGGGAGACTTAAAGGGATAGATTCTTCTGTTGATCACAAAATAAGAAGATATTTTAAAGAGTGTTGGTAACCAAACAGTTGACTGTAGCCATTGACTTTCATATTATGAAAAAAATACTATGGACGTAAATGCTACCAGAAGCAACTATCTGGTTATCAACATTCTTGTCAGTACCTGGATGGGAGATCTCCTGGGAAAACTAGGTTGCTGCTGGAAGAGGTGTTAGTGAGCCCAGCAGGAAGTACTCACTCTGTGGTCTGTGTGGGTCCTAACGCCCCAGTGTAGTGACGGGGACACTATACTGTAAAAAGCACTGTCTTTCGGATGAGACGTTAAACCGAGGTCCTGACTCTCTGTGGTCATTAAAAATCCCATGGCACTTCTCGTAAAGAGTAGGGGTGTAACCCCGGTGTCCTGGCCAAATTCTCTCCACTGGCCCTTGTCAATCATGGCCTCCTAATAATCCTCATCCAGTCGACTGGCTCTATCTCTCTCTCCTCTCCACCTGTAGCTGGTGTGTGGTGAGCGCATACACTTGATTGGCTCTATGACTCTCTCCTCTCCACCTGTAGCTGGTGTGTGGTGAGAGCATACACTTGATTGGCTCTATGACTCTCTCTCCTCTCCACCTGTAGCTGGTGTGTGGTGATCGCATACACTTGATTGTCTCTATGACTCTCTCTCCTCTCCACCTGTAGCTGGTGTGTGGTGAGCGCATCCACTTGATTGTCTCTATGACTCTCTCTCCTCTCCACCTGTAGCTGGTGTGTGGTGAGCGCATACACTTGATTGTCTCTATGACTCTCTCCTCTCCACCTGTAGCTGGTGTGTGGTGAGAGCATACACTTGATTGTCTCTATCTCTCTCTCCTCTCCACCTGTAGCTGGTGTGTGGTGAGCGCATACACTTGATTGTCTCTATCTCTCTCTCCTCTCCACCTGTAGCTGGTGTGTGGTGAGTGCATACACTTGATTGGCTCTCTATCTCTCTCTCCTCTCCACCTGTAGCTGGTGTGTGGTGAGAGCATACACTCTCTCCTCTCCACCTGTAGCTGGTGTGTGGTGAGCGCATACACTTGATTGTCTCTATCTCTCTCTCCTCTCCACCTGTAGCTGGTGTGTGGTGAGCGCATACATGATTGTCTCTATGTCTCTCTCCTCTCCACCTGTAGCTGGTGTGTGGTGAGCATACACTTGATTGGCTCTCTGTCTCTCTCCTCTCCACCTGTAGCTGGTGTGTGGTGAGCGCATACACTTGATTGTCTCTATGACTCTCTCTCCTCTCCACCTGTAGCTGGTGTGTGGTGAGCATACATGATTGGTCTCTATGACTCTCTCTCCTCTCCACCTGTAGCTGGTGTGTGGTGAGCGCATACACTTGATTGGCTCTATGACTCTCTCTCCTCCACCTGTAGCTGGTGTGTGGTGGCGCAGACACTTGATTGTCTCTATGACTCTCTTTCCTCTCCACCTGTAGCTGGTGTGTGGTGAGTGCACTGGCGCCGTTGTCATGTAGCAGCCGTCACATCATCCAAGTGGATGCTGCACACTGGTGGTGGTTGAGGAGAGACCCCCACCACATGATTGTAAAGCGTGTTGGATGTACAACAATACATAATAAAGCACTATATATATAAAAAAATGCATCATTCATTCTTCAAAATATCTTCTTTGTGTTCAGCAGAAGAAAGAAACTCATACAGGTTTGGCACAACTTGAGTGGGAGCAAATCATAACAGAATTTTTGGTTTAACTATCCATTTAATATTATTTAGAAAATATAAAATTTTAAAATAAGACTTAAATAAAAAATGTACATGTTAAAAATAAGGTTATATGTCATTTTAATCATGACCTTAAACATCACATTTCTGTATATATCAGCAAACTTCCAAAGGAGACTTAAAATTATTCAGAATATAATTATATTTATATATAGTTTTTTAAATAAAATATTACACATTTAATTAAAATATTATTAAATTGATAAAATATGTATAACATCTGATTTAGGTTTCATACATATTTTTAGTATTTTAATTAAGCTTAATTATTATCTTTAACATCCCCTCAAAAAACATAAAATAAATAAATAAACATTTAAGCTTGTACCATCAACTGTTGCATTTATTAAACTTCTGGAATCAAAATTATAATAATAATAATAATAATTGTGGTAAATTGTTTTACTCTACAGAAACTGCTAGTTTCTCTTAATAAAAAAGAAAAGAAGTTTGAAAAGAAGTATCTTTGTCATACAGCAGAAGTACGCGAGCGAAAGATTTAAGTGAGGGGTTCAAATACTTCCCAGGACAATGGGGGGCCATGAATCCAAAATGTGAGAACTACAGCTCTAGAGTTTCATGGATCTCAATAACGACTCCAATTGTACTTAGTTCAAAGATCTCAATGTGATTATGAACTCAAACATTTCTCATCATTTTCCCATCATTCTCCTCCAAATGATCAGGGGTGTGTTTCCCAAAAACAACTATGGTCGCACGTTCCGTTGTTACCAATAGAGTTCAATGGAACTAACGACTATAGTTTGCCAATGATGGTTTTGTGAAACGCAACCCTGATAACCCTGAAAAGCTCCTCTGGAGAGTTTCCAATTCAGACTTCTGAAGACCTTGCGGATATCACTCCTGGACTACCGGCGTATCACAGCTGTCTGAACTTTGAACGTCTAAATCACCTCTAAGTGCAAAACAAAGGTTATGTGTAAAACAATCCACCATTTTCATTTAAGATCACACAAAGGATCCTGAAGGAGTTTTCTATTGACTCATGAATGTTTAAGGAGCTCTTACACCTCATACTGAGGTGGAGAGAGAATAAGATGCTTTACGCTCTGTCGGTTCCACTCTACACGTTCGGCTCTGGTTACCTGCTCATCACAATGAGAGCAGCAAACACTTGTAAGAAACTCTATTGCTCCAACAACAGGCCTGATAAACCAATACACTTGTGTTACAGCTTCTGACATGCTCGGCTGCGCTCCCCGCATCAAATGTCTTGTTCAAGAGTTTGTATGATTGAGCTGCTAAAAGCCTAGTGTTAAGTTCAAGCAGACTATCTAGCTGGTTTAACTGCAGGTAATGAGCAGAGTACATCACAGAGGCTGTGATCGGTGGGTCTATGCTGCCCACCTCAGCACTCACAGACACCTCCACATCTCAGATCATGCAGATTTTAATGCTTCATTTAAATATATTTCATACTTACGCATACAATTAATGCTGCCATAATTTCATCTTGGAATAGTTATATTTGATGAACGCAGCCTGAACGCCACTACAGTGTCTATTTTTACAGACCTTCTGAACTGGGAACATGTAAATAAGACAATTAATGTCTTTTAATTATGCCATATACTGCAATAGAACTGAATAACTTTTTTTAGTAAGTTTGCAAGCTATCTGGTTTGATGACCACTAACTGATACTGATTAGACACAATTGCTCTCGTTTTGTCAAAATAGTGGTAAGCAAAAAAGATAAAAGAAAAAACACGTTCAATTAATTCTGACCAAAATCGCTTATGGTGTCTCGTCATAATTAAACTATTAATAAGAATCAAATCAACTGTAGCAGTTGCAAGCAAAAGCAGTTGCACATGTTTTACAAAATGCTTACTGTGCACCAATAATGAGCAAAATTTTACACCAAGCGTTCTCCTCGAAATGTAATGATTTTGGGACACGCGAGTTCCTGAATGTGATGAATGAAGGGCTTCAAGTTCAAGTTTCACTGAGCTGTGATTTTTCTCTGTCTGCTGCCCTTCACATCCCAGCTGAGGATAGCCTCGTGGAAGACGAGAAACTGCCAATATGAAGTTCAAGGAAATTATAGCAAATAGCTCTCTCTAGGTATTGGACCTCTAAACTGGCCTAAACTAACCTTAAAATTAAACATGTAACATTCATCTGTCAAGCTCTGACACTGATCAGGCGTCTCTGGAGATATGAGTCAGTCATACCACATGTTGAACGTTTGATGTCATGATACAGCGGAAACTGAAAGTGAACATGCAAAGACTGATAACTTGGAGCTAGTGTTGCCTGGGTTGTGGTTTTCCTACATAATTGGATTATTTCAAAAATGCAAAATTGCAGAGCTTTTTGGGGGGCTATTTTTATAATGTACCACAGCCACAAACAGGTTTATTTGTAGATAAATGTGTATTAGTCCTTGGAGTTTGCCATTCATAGATTCATTCCAAATTGATGCTTGTGTGTAAATAAAACAGGGTAGAATGTGGAGAAGAAAGAAGCAAAGAGAAAAAGAGTATGTAGGCTATTAATAATAATGGTCTTGGCTGAGGTCAGAAAATATCAGAGAGGATTTTATTTTAATACATGAAGAAATTGGAGAATTAAGTAAGTGAATGGACAATACGCATTTTGAGGACAAAAATAGCCTTTAGACAAATCTATCTATTTGGGGGGGGGCTATTTTAAAGCTCTTTATGGGAATCCTGCAGCTGTCATCTCTAAACACAGGAACATTTTCATTCCTTTTGGGAGAGTTTTGTTTCAGTTTTGGCATGACATTTTTTCTCTGAGCTCCTATTGACTTGTGTAATGTACAATGCCTCCTCCACCCAACCATGGAAATGAACAAATCTGAAGGCAGTGTAATCACAATTCAGATTCTTTTGCAGCACACGACATGAGTCAAAAGAGCCACTTAGCATGAATCTGAACTTTCAGTCCCAGCCAAGTCACCATCTGTTAAAGGATTCTCCTTCCCAAAAGGCCAATCGTTAGTAAGATAAAAGACGTAAGGCATTTTTAAAGAACACGCACACACACAAATGCAGACTGTGTAGACACAAATGCCTCCGCAGTCTCAAAATGACAATCAAATCTGCAATGTGCAAGAGATGTGCAATAGATGCAGCACTGTAACTGTAGCTAAATGAATAGACTTATTGTCATATAAAAACAAAAAGTAGGTGAAATGTTGCCCATGTTTAATTGTTGACTCAAACAATATTCTGGCACACATTCATCTGTCACCTGGTAGAAGCTGCACAGCCAGATGGCAAAACAGACCAGTTTTGTGACATGTCCTCATCCTCAAGAACCAGCAATATTTGCTTCCGGTATTTAATTTTAAAGACATTTTGTTTACTTTTACAATAAACCAGTTGGTACTGTGTTTAAATAAAGTGTAACATGTCCTATCCTGAAGTCCAGAAGCAAAACAAGTTGAGATGCACTTAGCGAATTTCCAAAAAAACACAGTTTCAGAGATAACGTTTATTTAGGCCTAATAAATTATATACTGCAGATATAACAAATGTTATTTCTGTGTAATACTGTACAGTAATATAAGTAGCTAAACTGGTACAACAAAATATATTTTACATGTATAAATTACAAATGGAAACATGTTGTTTTCAAATCATGTTTTAAGTAAGTTTTTTAACGAGTAAGATTTTCCAAACAATACAAAATATTTTCTGTTTCTGGAATAAATAAGACAGGAGATGGGATTTGAAATGAGGTAAACCACTCATTTACTGAACTCAGTGTGCAACTGCTTTTCTCAGTAAAGTGCGCTCTGAATCAGGCAGCTATCTTTTATCACAATCTGACACCAGAACTTAGTTATAATGGTTCTCTGATTACTTTGCCCATTTTAAGCACTGTAATTAATTCTGCTCTCATAGCTGAGAGTTAAACAAGAAAACAAGTGTTTCATCAAGGACTATGGTAATTAAAGCCTCATCCCTATCAATTAGCCCTTGTATTACAGAGAGGAAGAAGTTGCTCAGAAACGCTTATTTTTATTAAGGCCGCTTCATGTCAAACAAGATTAAAGCATAATGAGCTCTTCTGTCATTATCCTAGTCAGCCACGTACAAATGCATAAATATCGTTAGAATGTGTATTTGTAGCCTACTTAAATAATAATATAATGAAATATTTCCTACTTGTATAACTTGCAAAAGTTGTATTTTGTCAGAATACTCTAATTTGTTTAAATGGCTCGCAAAATGGTGTAGAAATTGTATTTTCTACATTATATTGAATAATGTTGATGTAAGACACTCTTCAACATATATTCCAGCCCGATCTCACAGCGATTTGTACATATTTTACGAGGTGGCTAATTCGTACGAATTTTGCAAAATTGTACGTATTTTACGAGCTGCCAATTCGTTTGAATTTGTACGAATGACCTACACCTAACCCCGCCCCTAAACTTACCCGTCACTGGGGTTTAGAGAAATCGTACTAAATCTTACAGTGAGGTCGTACGAATTCATACAAATTGGCCACCTCATAAAATATGTACACCCTAAAAACTGCTGGGTTAAAAACAAACCCAATTTGGGTTATTTTGACAACCCAGAGCTGGGTCAAAAAGGGAGCTTCAGTAAAAGAGGCGAAAACCGCATCCGCGTATTTTTCTACATAAGCTCTGTTCGGACTATTTCCGCCTTCCATGAAACCTCATAATACTCCCGGACACAAATGAACTTTAGTTTTTTAATCTTTACTTACCATAACGTCTTTCACTCGATTCTTTCAGGCTGAGAAAATGGCGGCTTCTCACAGTGGTGTCGTCCGATGTTAACGTGACGTGCGTGCTCTCTAACACGTCCGCATTCCCAAACCAGCACTGCTGGGTTATGATCAGACAAATTTTCAACCCACAGTTGGCGACCCAGCGGTCTCAACCCAGCATTTGGGTTGAAAAAATAACCCAGCGTTTTTTAGAGTGTACGAATGCCGTGAGATATTCAATCTAATTAATTATACTATTCCAAATTCAGATTTTGACCTTTTGATCATGACTGCTTAAGGCTCCTTCAACCTCTGACCCTACTTCCTTCCCATTCATTTGACCGATAACCTTGACTATAGAAGCAGAGTTGTCCTTAATGGCCTTTTCTTTTGGTTGGTGGCTAGCAGCAGTTAAGTTGGTTTTGAAAACAGCATTCTTATGTCACACTAGCCACAGGCTTTAGCAGTACATTCTCCATCTCTGTGCCCCAAAACCTTGATCTCTCAACTGTAAGGTCACATTACAAATTCATACAGACTTGGCTAATGCATGCACCCAGTGTTTGCATGAATTAGCCACAAAAGACGCAGTCATTGGACTGCTACACACGGTGCCTGTGGTTAATCAACCCATCTGGGCACAAACTCTCTTGAAGTTCACTGAACCAGTTATGATAAAAAATATATGTTCGGAAATGAGCATAACATGTATAGTACAAAACTTTTTTTGGTTTTAGTGACCCTAGTGATAAACAGACTCTGACAAACTAGTTTTGCTTTAACACAAATAACTTTTAGGAGATAAATGTAATTATCTTGGTTTCAGACCCCAAACATATGTCATAATGTACGGACATCTGGTCATTATCACAAAATAAACTGCGACATTTACACTAAAAAAATTTACAATAACAATACAGGCAAGCAATTATATTCACCCTGAAGGGGTTTATTTTGTGATTCAGACCAACTGAATGTTCATTATCCTGCTAATTATGTGGCTCCCTACCAAATAAACAATGAATGGACATGATTTCATGATTTTTCTTAATTTGTATTATTCATGTTATTATGTGAGGAGAAAGCAGCCACAGAGCGATGCAAGAGACATGAAACTAGTAACACGAATGCAATACTTTTGCTAGATAAATGTTTTGCAAGATAACAACGTTTCTCTGAAAACATAATGCTTTTGCAAGAAGACACATTTTCTCAGAAGAACAAAATACTTTTGCGAGAGAATGCAAATATTTTGTAAGATAATGCAAAGTTTCTCAGAGGAACATAATATGTTTGTGAGAGAACGCAAATATTTAGCATGATGGCACATTTTTCAGAGGGAACAGCAAATATTTTGCAGGATACATTTCTTGGAGGAACGCAATAGAATGCAAATATTTTGCAAGATAAGGCAAAGTGTATAAAAGGAATGCAATACTTTTGCTAAAGAATGCAAATATTTTGCAAAATAGCTAATAGTTTCTCAGGGGAACGTGTCTAGACTCGAGTAGCCAGACCTCCAGACTGACGGCTGAAGCTCTGGAATCCATGGCAGCTTTCATTGGCCAAGGTCCATGTCAAACAACCAATCACAGTTTGTTTCATTTATCGTCACGTTTCTGGGCGTGAAAACGTCGCCACAATAACAGACTGGTGTGTAAAACGCTCGGACGTATTTTAAAGATTCTATACCGCAAACTTTACATTTTTTACATACTTTTGAAAATACAGCGTTTAGTTAAGCACTCGTCGTCACAATTGTAAACACTGGAGCTTTCTTCTTTTATGAGGGGGTTTGGCATCACGGCATCTTGTTTCCAGGCGGAACGTTAAAGAATGCGACACACACGTCTCCCGGAAATCCTGTATAATTCAACCAATCCGACGACGACTTCGACACTCCTGAAGTGTTTCCACTTTAGTGTGCCAAATGCATCAGACTTCCGAGGCTGAGACTAGGGAACATGGTACTTTTGGAAGAGAACGCAAATATTTTGCATGGTAGCACAAAGTTCTTGGGGGAACGCAATACTTTTGTGAAAGAATGTTAATGGTTTGTGAGTGAATACAACGTTTCTTGAAGGCATGAAGTATTTGTGCAAAATATTTTTTTTCTATCATATAGGGGCTCCGTACAATTGACCTATCAGAATAAAGTATTCCAGAGATCCATGCAATAAAGTCTTGCAGTTGCAATTACTCAGCCAGTTTTTTAAAGTTGCTTCACACACACACACACACACACACACACACACACACACACACACACACACACACACACACACACACACACACACACACACACAAAGCTAAATAGCCTTTAAAAAAGGCAACACGAATCTGTATATAAAGCTTAATGAACACATTTTTGTTGGTTTGAAAAAAGCTACATTCTCTCTCTCCTGTGTCTCTCTCGGTTCTCCCATATCCCTGCTGATGACACAGATTGCCCTTCACAGTGTTTCTGGAGGAGGTAACGAAATCTGTAATGGAACAGCAGGGCTGTGGGTTTCGGATGCCTGGGATGATTCCTGCAGCTGCAAGACCTGAACACACACACACACACACACACACACACACACACACACACACACACACACAAGCTAAATAGCCTTTAAAAAGGCAACACGTATCTGTATATAAAGCTTAATGAACACATTTTTGTTGGTTTGAAAAAAGCTACATTCTCTCTCTCCTGTGTCTCTCTCGGTTCTCCCATATCCCTGCTGATGACACAGATTGCCCTTCACAGTGTTTCTGGAGGAGGTAACGAAATCTGTAATGGATGTCAGCATGGCTTTCATTGTGGATGCCTGGGATGAGTCCCTGCAGCTGCAAGACCTGAAATTACTGAATCAGAACAACACCAGTCAGGCACTTCCATGCTGGAGTTTGCTAAACACAGCTTAAGGGTCGAGCTGTCCATACGTTCAAGTTTTATGGTAAGAGACACACACTGCCACTGTTTTCAGTTTAATGAAAAATAGATGTTCTGAGCTTCTGCTTCTCGCTCTCTCTGCAGTCTCTGTCTAATCATTTTTAATTTCATGATTGTAATCAATCAAACAGGAAAGTAGTTTGTAGGATGCTTAAATCACTAACTCACTAATATCAATATCTTAGCAGATATAAAATATCAACACTCATTTTGACATTTTCAAATGTGCTTGTACTCAGCTTTGATTCCAGGTGGTGCACCATGGAAGCAAAAAAAAGATATTTTCTCAACACAATAAAAAAATAATAATAACAGATATATTTTTTTCTTAGAATTCTGAGTTTGTGTGCAATTCTGATTTTTATTTTAAATTAAATGATTAAATCTCACTATTCTGAATATCTTAATTTTTTTAGAACATTTATATCTTACAACTCGTTATTTATTGCAAATCAGACTTTATTTCTTAATTCTTTATCTCTCTTTATTTTCTCAACCTGCAAACACTATCACAACCAACAATAATATTTACAAAACTAATATAGATAAGCATTGCTTACTACTTCTGTTCACTGCTTCTCTTTCTCCTTCTGTCTTATGTTTCTGTTTACAATCACATAAACAGGACTTCATTCAGTACTTGAATCAGTAGACATCCCTAGATATATTTCTATACGTTCTCCACCCATGTGCAGTTGAAATCAATGTCCACTAGAGAGCAGACAAGGAAAAGTTGTGGACCATAGAAATGGATGGTGCTAATGCCTTTACTCTGCAATGGAAACAACATTTTGAATTGCCTTAACCCTGTAACGGTCATATAAGAATGAGTAGAATTTATTATTTCAGTTTTAACACGATTATTCCATGCACCTGATAGATTGTCTGGATTTCATCAACCTATAATCAGATTTATTTAATGATGGTTATTAAAATATTATTTTAATCAGGTGAAGGCAATAGAAAAATGTTGTTTACAGAGAAATACCATTTAATTTAGCTAATACTTCAGTTTGATATTAACTGAATCATTAGAGTTTTAATGTTTTTTGGATTTAGTCTGAGTTTTGTAGGTTATTATAGTTAACTAAAATCATAAAAGAGTTACATTTTTATTACCTGAAATAAATAAACATCAACTGGAGTAAAATAAAATAACAAAATAATTACTTTATTTCATTCTATTTGCAAAGGCAACATTTCTCAATTTAACTGACTTTAATCTGGTGTACTGAAATTAATAAATATGATAAATATTACAAAATCACTTTAAAACTATAAACACAAAATGTACAAATAAAACGTAATTTAACAATCTATGATTTCAATGATACTAAAATAACACTGGTAAGGGTGTATTAAAGTATTGGTGTTTATTTCAACATGGTTGGTTTAATATCTTAATCTTGCATAGAATCAATGCCAATATGCCAAATCCTCCTTCAGACTGGAACGCTTTGCCTGGTCTTTGTGCTTTGCTTTCACCCTCAGGAAAAAATGGATTTGGGATTAGCTCTTAGTTATGAATACTGCAAATCATATCAAAAAACACATGGAGGTCTTGAAACTGGGGATTGATTGGCAGCTATTTAAGCATGCAGAGACCTTATCACTGAACATGATGAGATGATCATCTCGTTAGATCTCACCCATTAGGACTAATGGTTGTGTTCAACAAATGATCTTTAATTAGATCATAAATATTCTTGTGTTGCTCATTGCCCGGATAGACACTGTTAATCTGTTTATTTTTATGACGTAAAAAGATTTAACTGTGCAACAGAGAAGCATTTGAAAAAGCCCCTCGGATGTTTAGCTCATTTGGCACTGTAATAAGAAATGAATGACAAATACTGTTCATAAAAGAAAGCATTCTTTAAAAGGTTTATTAAATTTGTGGAAATTTTATTGACAGTTTGGTCTTCTTATGGTGCAAGAGAGACGAGTTCATCAATTTTTGGTCATTTGAAATAATCATACAAAACAGAAAAAGTGTAGCAGTATTGCTGTGGTCTTCAACAGTGTAAACTACAGACATCGTGGTAAACATAAAGCTGGTTTATTCAGTGGCCTACGTTATCTTTTCAGCTCTAATACAGCTCTATCAACAGACCGCTCTAATGTGGCAATGCAAAGAAGGCACTTTAAAGCTGTTTATCTTTTTTACTCTCAACAGAAACAAAAGAAACTCCATTCCTCCTCGTTCTACTCCAGCATGGATCTTCAGCTCTCTGGTGCCCTGCTGGTCACATGTTCACTCATTCCAGATCATCATTTTGGGTGGACTCGTTAATTATCTGCATGGATGACAGGTCAAAAGGTCATCATTTTCACACAGAAACATACTAACGTGTAAAGCCTTTTCATGCCACTCACATGTCCGTCTCTGGTCTCGATGGTCTTTATCACCACTTTCTTTGAAGGGCTGTCCATCGCAGGTCTGGTTTCCTTCATGGACTCTGCAGGAAAAATAGAAATCAAACAGTCTTTTCATCAGAAAAGTGTGCAAGTAGTTTTAGACCAGTGGTTCTCAATTGGTTTTGTTAGTTTATTAAACCAAAACGTAGTTATTAAACGGCATAAGTCCAAATGTATGCAAAGCTATTAAAATAGGCTAGGTTTGTTACTAAATGCATCTTGAATTTCAGTGGTTTCATATTTATTCTGCAACTAAACATGGTTTTGATTAGATTTAAGTGAATATTTTAACTCAAAATATGGGACATGGGAAGCATTTTCTTTTCCATTTAGAAAATTGATAAGCCTGTTTATTTTACTGTCATAGTTAATCATGATTATATGGTTAGTTGTAATACATTATTTGCATCCAGCATTGTTTTCTCACTGTTCAGGATGAACTCAAATATACTGTACCTCGCAGGGTTAATGATGAGAGGTTAGGAAAGGGTGCGGTGATCCTGGAAAGAAAAGAGAGAAATAACGTGAACAAACTAATGTTAAGTAAAAAAAAAAACATTTGTAATATATTTTAAAGTCTAAAGGTTTCACTTATGACAATATGACATCTAGTTAACAGGGTTAATACTATTAACTAAAACTATTAAAAATGTTGTTAATTGAAATAAAGATGAATTTAATAAAAAGCTTACACTAAATAAAAAAATATAAATAAACAACTACAATTAAAATAAAAACTGAAAATAGAAAAGTAAAAGCTAATTCACAATATTAATACAAATGTAATAGCATTGACTAAATACTAAAATAACACTGCTAGTTAATATTTCTACAATCAAATCAGTAACCAAAGCTCATGTTCCCACATTTCTTCCACTCGGTGTCACTAGAAGTCCACGCTGAAAACATTCACCTGCACTCTTCCCCTTCCAGCAGCTTCCTGTAGGTGGCGATCTCAATATCCAGGGCCATTTTAACGTTCAGCAGATCCTGGTATTCATGTAGATGGCGCGCCATCTCATCCTTCATGTTGTGGATGTCGTCCTCGAGATGGGCGATGGTGTTCTGGTAACCGGATGCCTCCATGGAGAAGTTATCTTCCATCTCTCTCATCTGACGCTCCAGGGACTCATTCTGACATGAGGAATAAGATAATTAGCAAGTCGTAATTTAAGCAGCAGTGATATAAAGCTCTTTAAAATGAAAACAGAAAATAAAAACAAAATACAAATATTATAATAATATCTCAATGACACTATAATAACACTGACGCTAATATGATGTTCTCCAGTACTTACAGTTCCTTTACGAGCTTCTAAGTCGCAGGTGAGAGATTGAAGTTGGCGGCGATAGTCATTGGCCTCCTGCTTGGCCAGACGGATCGCTTCATTGTTACGGGCAGCAGCTTCTGACAGGTCCGCGAACTACAAAAAGAGAAAGTGTGAGATAAAGATAAAGCTCCATCTGCCTCTCTGACTTTTGTTTTCTATGCACTGCTGATGACTGCTGGTTTCATGTTTGAAGATCTAGGTTAATAGATCAATCGGTCCATTAGGATGATCAATACTGTGACAGAGGAGCAGATGGTCTCGAAATCCACACAAACCTCTCAGACGACCATCTGCCACGTCTTTAAGGTTTCTTAAGCTGATCCTGAGCCGAGTCTTGCTCATTCCTCAAACATCTCACACTGTCTTACCAGATCAGATCCTTTCTTGTATTGTTTCATTTGTAACTTAACTAAATCCTATCTGATGTTTCTTGTACGTTTATCAACTTCATCTCCACAAACTGTATATATTCTTGCTGCAAGTAAATCTGTATTAGATTTGATTTGAATTAAATTCACTTTTTTCTTTAATGACATGATACAGAAAAGATATGGAACTATTTTGTCTTATAATGATCTATTGTATTATGAGAACCTGACCTTGGATTTGTACCATTCCTCAGACTCCTGGATGTTCCTGGAAGCCAGAGTCTCGTACTGCTGCCGGACGTCTTTCAGGGCAGCGGTGAGGTCAGGTTTGGCCACTTCCATATCAATCTGCACATGCTGTTCCTGCATCTGAATCTGCAGTTCGGCGAGCTCCTGTGGAGATATTGCAAAATTTACCTAACAATCCAAATGCAGAGTTTGAAAGCTATCGTGAATATCACATTGTACACTGTTGTTCAATAGTTCAATACAGTAATATTGTGAAATAGTAATGCACTTTAAAATACCTGTTTTCTATGAATATAATTTAAAATGTAATTTTTTCCTGTATTGAAAAGCTGAATTTTCAGCATAATTATTCCTGTCTTCAGTGTCACATGATCCTTCAGAAATCATTATAATATGCTGCTCAATAAACATGTATTATCAATAATATTGGAAACAGTTGTGCTGCTTAATATATTTGTGGAAATATAAATCATTTGTTACATCATACATTTATTTTTGTAATTTTTCTTGTCTTTTTTTATCAATTTAATGCATCCTTGTTAAATAAACGTATTCATTTATTTCAAAAGAATATCTGAATGAACCCAGTTATTGAATGGTAGTATAATTATAATGTTTGGGTTTTGATTAGAACAAATCTCATTCTGAAATATAAATAGTTTGTTAGCCCTGAACTAATGTATTCCTGATCCTGAAACAATGTCTCCGCTTTATTCTCTTGGAATTACGCCCTTTTCCACGACCCATTTAATCACCATGGCAGCAAGTCACACATGCCTGACCATCCCCTGATATTAACAAGCCCAACAAAAGTGCCAGTGAGCCAGAAGACCACGACTGGGAGAAGAATGGTTGAATGGCCAGAGGACATTTCATTCATTGTATTGTTCAGAGCTGGTCTTTCATGGCTCAGGAGACTCAGAGTTGTTGTTGTTTTTTAAGCATGAGCTTTGTCTTGGATACTTCTCCTAAAATTCATTCATTAGAGTTTATGGATGTATAAACTTATATAATTTGGTGTCAGAAGAATGTAATGATAAATGTTTACATTTATATTAAAATCTCTCATTTTTGATTGCATGTCCTAACAATCATTGAGATCTCAGGGAGACAGACGATTAATGTTTTAGTTTTTTTCTCAGGAGTAAAATCTGTCAAACATGCCATTTGAGTTTAATGTTAATGCTATCCATTAGAAACACCTGAGATATTAAAGAGATTTCTCCAGGAGGTTCAGTACCTCATCATGAAGCTTCTTCAAGAAGGCGATCTCTTCTTGCAAGGACTCCACCTTTCTCTCCAGGTCCAGACGAGCCAGGGAGGCGTTATCAACATCCTGTGGGTGTAACATGTAAAATATGAATCAATTTCTCCTAAAAAAAATGTTCTTTAAACTTCTACTGTTTCCTATGAATTCTACACATCAGTTCCGTTTCATTCTTCGATTCCTTTGCGTTAAAGATAATATTGTACACTACAGCTCAAAACTCATTTGTATGTTTTTGAGGAAAGTCTCTCATCCTTAAAGCTGCATTTATTTGGTCAAAAATACAGTAATATTGTGAAATATTATTACAAATTAAAATAACATTTTTCTATTTTAACATTTTAAAATGTAATTTATTACTGTAATACAAATCTGAATTTTCAGCATCATTACTCCAGTCTTCAGTGTCACATGATCCTTCAGAAATTATTTATAATATACAGATTTGATGCTTGGTATTGGGTAACCTTTCTTATTATTATCAATGTTGAAAACAGCTGTGCTGCTACATATGTTTGTGGAAACCTTGATACATCATGAAAGAAACTGATTTTGTTTTAATCAAACAACATTTGAAAACCTTTTGCACCATTACATGTTTAATTTTTGAATGGTAATTCTTCTAAGCTATTCCTGACTGAAGTGAATAACAATAGCTCGCCTGCTGCTAACTGTTTGTAGTGCTGCAGCTGGTAGTGCCAGACATCATTTAAAGCACACACACACACACACACACACACACACACACACACACACACACACACACACACACACACACACACACACACACACCCTCTCCTCTGTGTCCATAAGTCCCCAGTGTACCCTGGTTAACACTAACCCCTCCCACACATACAACAGTTTGCTTTGTCATGAATTGCCTGCTCTCAGACAAAGCTTTCTTTTCAGTTTCGTGTCTAAATCTGATGCAGGAGAAGAGGGCAGCTTGACCAGGCCTGCACTGACCCTTGTATTGTGAGGGAGACAATCAGTAGGGTCTTGCAAACACTGACTGATCACATTGTAATCGTGGCTGCAGTAGCACCCAATCAAACATCAGGTCCAAGAATACATATAAAAAACGGTTGTGGTTTCTCTGAACATGTGAAGATGTACCTGTCTGAAGCCCCGAAGGGTGTTCTCCGCATCCTCTCTCTGGAGCATCTCTTCATGAAGTCTGAAAATGAGATGAATATTTAAGCAGAGCCACACCCTGTAACACAACCAAACCCGCTGGAGCATCTCACCGGGACAATAAGAAAGCCTTTGACATCAAAATAAACCAAATCTATTTCTTCTCTTTGTTTTGTTCAGCCTAAATATTTGATGTATTTAAATGTATATAATGTTTTATTTAAAATTAAGATTTCATAAGATTGTAAAATCTCTCGATTCTCTGTTGTTTAAATGCATTATTAAAATGCATGTATGATTTTTCTCATTGGCCTACAGTTCATATGACATTTCATATGTTGCTCTTATGAAATATAAAACTTAAGACAACATTTTGGTTTTATTTGACCTGGTTAAGAGAAATTTAACACCATATTACACTGCCAAAAGAAAAAGCACAAGATGGGGTCATATATAAATAAACAGGGTATATATATGCAAAACATATATATATATGCATATTTTGGGGGGATTTTAAATAGCAATGGACATTAAATCTTCAACTTTTCGTTGTATAAATGCACCATTAAAGTGCATATATGAATGCATTTTTCTTATTAGCTCCAGTTCTGTATATGTTTGGTGATATGAAATATGAAATAGCAATAATATGATTTAAACCCTTTTTGATTTATTTTACACTTAAGTTTGCAGTCTCTTGGACAATGTTTGGCATACTTCTCTTTGAGGCGCTCGATGTCCTCTCCCAGATTGTCCCGGTCCACCTCCACTCGGTCCTTCTCGTTGGTGAGCTGGTCCACTATTCTCCGGAGTTCTCTCATCTCATCCTCGTACAGATCACCGACCCGGGACGAGCCTTTGCCCCGCATCTGCTCCAGCTCCGCGACCAGGATCTTATTCTGCTGCTCCAGAAATCTCACTTTATCTATGAAACTGGCAAACCTGTCGTTGAGATGCTGCATCTCCGCTTTCTCATTGGTTCGGTTGGCTTTAAACTCGGTGTTGATGGCGTCGGTGAGCCCGAAGTCCAGAGTATCGGTGGTGAGTCTGGGCATCGGCGCGCTCCTGCGCACCCTCGCGCCCTTGTTCATGTAGGATGGAGACGCGGAGGACGCGCTGCTGTAGGACACGCGCGAGGTTGTGCGCACCGGGCTGCTGTACTGCCGGCTGGTGTAAGTGGACCGAAGCGTCGCTGGTCGCTCTCCTCCGAACATCCTTTTGTAAGAAGATGTGTTTGTTCGGCTGGCCATTGTAATCCTTTAGTTCTGGGGTATAGTTGAAGTCAGCGTCTACTTTCACGAACTACCGCGCCCTGTCCAGACTAACCGAGACCACTGCAGAGGTTCTGCGTGCATTTATAGTCCACTCCCTATGCTAATGACATAACGGTGCAGGGAGCTGTAGTGACGCAGACGCGCGGTCGGGGCGGAGGACCAGGATGTGCCTCCATAATATCAATGAAAGAGTTTGACTCAGGAGAATGTGTTTACTTTTTTATTCATTCGTTTTCCGTTTAATAAATGTATTTTCATATAATGTTGTTTTAATAGTCCTATTACATTTGCATTGTATTTTAATATATATATACATCATAAACGATAAATATTCAATGTATTTATTTATCTCTTTATTCGTTTACCGTTAAATACAAAAATTATTAGGCTAGCTCGTTTCTGTCTTTTTTGTAGGCTATTAGACTATATGCACATTTTCTTTTATTTTCGTAGTTTTCATCTATCTCAATGATTCAAGATTGTATTCCTCACATACACAATTATACAGAATATAACCAGCAGTGAAATGTAATGTAATCTATCTATCTATCTATCTATCTATCTATCTATCTATCTATCTATCTATCTATCTATCTATCTATCTATCTATCTATCTATCTATCTATCTATCTATCTATCTATCTATCATCTATCTATCTATCTATCCATCCATCCATCCATCCATCCATCCATCCATCCATAAATCACACACACACACACACACACACACACACACACACACACACACACACACACACACACACACACACACACACACACACACACACACACACACACACACACACACACACACACACACACACACACACACACACACATATATGCATATATAAAGTATACAACTATTTATATAATATTTTAGTTTTATATCAAATATATATTTATATAAAATTAATATCAAACATATTTAAACGAATTGCATTCATGTTTAGCAACAAAATTGTAGGGGTTAAATCGGGTAGAAATAGCTCTTTACGGTAACAAACACTTTTAATAACATATATTTCCTGTTTAATAACATTGTGTTCCTGTGTGGCTCAGTGGTAGAGCATTGCGTCAGCAGCGCAAAAGGTTGTGGGCTCGATTCCCAGGGAACACACATACTGATGAAATTGTATAACCTGAATGCAATTGTAAGTCGCTTTGGATAAAAGCGTCTGATAAATGTAAATATATTTTTTAAGTAAATTATATTAAGTAAAATCTACTGATAAGATAACATGAAAACAAACATACTTTTTGAAGGCAACGTCGTCTACTGTTACTAATTTAAATGCAAAGGACATTTTAATGGGTTATATTAATAATAATATTTATTATTGTTATTCATTCATTTATATATTTAGGAAGAATGCGAATAAAATAAGAGCACTAAAGCGGAACGCTTCGTCAATGCTCTTGTTTCTAGAGGGTCATGTTCCGGAGCACACACACGGCATGCGTGAGACGCTGTCAAAATATCAGACATTAATTAGCAGTGAAAATGGAGAACATGGAGCCACTCCGTGTTCTGGAGTTATACAGCGGAATAGGAGGGATGCATTATGCTTTAAAGGGTACGTCATTTGGTCTTAACTTGTAGCGATTATTGATAACATGACTGACAGGATCAGCTCTGTCTAGAAAATGATTGACGCGCTGATGGGGGTGTTTGAGTCTCTGTTGTATGATCCCCACAGGTGTCACTGTTCCCTTACTGTACATTTACAATGCGTTTTCTTTATAATCAAAATATGACATTCTCAGACTGAGAAAGTTGTATCTTTAGAGTTGTGTTGTGAAGACTAGCTAATATCTCGATATGTGTGCGTTTCTTTCAGAGAGCTCAGTTCCTGCGGAAGTTGTTGCTGCTGTGGATGTCAACACAACAGCTAATGAAATCTACAAACACAACTTCCCCAATACCCCACTCCTGCCCAAAACCATCGAGGTCAGCCCTGGCCCTCATCAATCTCAATTGGTTATGTAAATGATTAGACCCATTTAGTTTGAACGCATTCACATAATACTAAATGCTCCCATTTTCCAAATGTATACAGACAATAATATACATAATCTAACGAGTAAGATTTTTATGACTGATTTCTGCATGGAGTTATGTCTGATTATGGACCTTTCTGCAACTCAAACAGCTTGTGTAAGCAAAATCTGTCTTATTTAACTGATTTATTGCATCCATAACAGCATGTCTCTTTTGTAACCTTCTTAAAATGACGTTTCTTGGTTAATTCTCCCAGCACATAGTCTCATGACTGCGTTTTTAAAAGCAATAGGAGGTAAACGTGTAACTGAGTGTTTTTGTGGTGGTTAAAGGTTCTGTGCTTCGTCAGCATGGTAATGATGTACCTGCCACTGGCCTCAATTCCAAGAATATAAAACAATGGGTGGAGGTTTAAAGAGTGATAATGAAGACGAGTCGATATTTAAATGACATTGTGGAGTAAATGTGTCTTTGCATATCAAGACTTATGCCAGATTAAATAACTTAATAGTGTTGCTTTATAACATTGTGTATTTCGATATGTGAATTGTTGTAAGTGTCTTTTTAAAAATAGATTGTTTTTTTAGTTTTAGAGCAGTCATTAATTTCTCTATTTTTTAAGCATAGTAGTTTAATAATAGTTCTTGTGGTTTTGTGTGTCAGGGAATGACGTTACAGGATTTTGACAAACTGAACTTTGACGTGATTTTGATGAGTCCACCATGTCAGCCCTTCACCAGGTGATCAGCATGCTTTTCCTGTTCATTGAAGTAGTTCACACAAAGCAATAAAAAATTGCCTGCATGTTTCAAATTGTATGACTTTCTTTTTTGAATTATTTTTATATGAGGATTATTGTATTATATTTGAAAGAAAGGAATTTATACTTGTATTTAGCCGTGATGCATATATTGATCAAAAGTAACAATAAAGGCATTTATAATGTTATGAAAGCATTATATTTCAAATCAATCTTGAACACCTGAAAATGACGGTTTGCATAAAAATATTAAGCAGCACAACATTGAACATTAATAATAACAAATGTTTTGTTGAATGGTTTCTGAAGGATCATGTGACACTGAAGTAATGATGCTGAAAGGAATAACAGGAATAAATATCAGGACAGGAATAAATAGCATTTTAAAGTGCATTCAAATATAAACAGTCATTTTAAATCATATTCATATTTCACAGCATTACATTTTAACTGTATTTGTTACTAAATAAATGCATAATATACTTTTACAAAACATTTAAAATCCTACCAACCCCAAACGTTTGTAACATGCACAAGGCTGCTAAATTGGTTGACTAAAGCTAACGTGTGTTTCTCCTCAGGATTGGTTTGCAGGGAGACGTTGCTGACCCCAGAACAAAGAGCTTCCTCTATATCCTGGAGCTTCTGCCAAGGTCCGACTGATCAATCTGTGTCACTTAAACATTATTTCTCTGATATTGATTTCCAAATTTGAGTTTGCTCTTTTTCTTAATATTACTTCCTAAGCCAAATTTCCTGGCAGTGTACATTCTACAGTATTTTTGCACCTCTGACATGATTAATTCATGTCTGATGTAAGGACAAAGAAGCTTCCTCTCTCTCCCTCTCGTTTGCCCTTTCTAAAGTCTGTTGTGTTATTCTCGAGCTCTGCCAGAGTTGTTTTTTCCCAGAACGTGTTTGTGAAAGAACGTACCTCTCTTCGTCCCTGCAGGCTCAGCAAGCGGCCGCGCTTCATTCTGCTGGAGAATGTGAAGGGCTTTGAGACCTCTGCTGCAAGGTATTCAGTGCGGCACAGCAGCCTCGAAATCACCATAGTTACATGGCTATGAGCCAATGGGGTCATTGGTTCCCCTCTGTGTTTCTGTCACCATTGATTGTGCTAAAAAGAATCTTATAGCTGTCTCTGCACATTGAACTGGGATGGATCAAAGTATTTCAATAATGAAAGAAGTTAAACTTTACCTTAAAATGGGTCTTACACTCTTAAAAATAACGGTTTCAAAAGTGGGGTTTTGCAGTGATGACATAGAATAACTATTACAGAGAACCTTTCAGTGAATAGTTCTTAAAATAATATTTTTAGAACAGTTTAATAAACTAAATAACCTTTTTCCACTACAAAGAAGGGATATGAAAATTCTATCATTTACTCACCCTCAAATTGTTCCAAACCTGTATACATTTATTTCAGCTGTTGAACACAAAGAATTTGAAGAACGTTGGTAACCAAACAGTTGACGGTTGCTATTGACTTTCATAGTATGTAATAAAATACTGTGAAAGTCAATGGCTACCGTCAGCTGTTTGGTTGTGAACATTGTTCAAAATATCTTCTTTTGTGTTTTTCAGAAGAATGAAACTCATACAGGTTTGGAACAAGTGGTATTTGATGACAGAATTTTCATATTTTCGGGTGAACTATCCCTTTAAAATATTCCATGGATGTTATTGGTTCTTCATGGAACCATCAGAGCCAATTTGTAGTTAGTATCAAAAAGCATAACTGAGCTGTTTTGGTCTTTTAATTCACAGGGATGCTTTGCTTAAGACATTGAGAGAGTGTGACTACAGCTTTCAGGAGTTTCTGATCTCACCATCATCTGTAAGCATGGCTCGTCATCTCTTAAAAATCTCAGAAACCGTATCACAGTCTTGTTTTCATGATGTTTGTTATTGCCACAGCTTGGGATACCAAACTCAAGGCTCAGATACTTCCTCATTGCAAAGAGACCACCGGGATCCTTCTCGTTCCTTCTTCAGCAGAGGTACGTTTCTGTTTAGATCTATTCTAACTAATGCAGTTGCTGTTGAATACTAAAGCTTTTCTTCTTCTGGTAGATTATGGAGGGCTTCCCCATGTCTGAATCACCAGACAGTCTCACTGTTCCACACAATCATCCTACATCATCTGAGTGTGAGAGAGAAAAGAGTGGGACGATCATTTTTAAACTGGAGACAGAACAAGATTTGGAAAGGAAGAGGATCCAGGACAGTCAGGAATCCGTCCGGAGACTGCAGGACTTCCTACAGGAGGATGAAGAAGACATGGATCAGTATCTGCTGTCCTCCAAAACCCTGCTCAGATACGCTTTACTGATGGATGTAGTTCAGCCCAGCAGCAGGAGATCAGTCTGCTTCACTAAAGGGTGTGCGCCTTACGATATTCCTATGTATTATGATAAATACTTCATTTATTTTATTTATATATTCTATAAAAAAAAAAATCATTTATATTTAAATTTTATTATTATTTATATATGCATTTTTTTTTTATATTTTTTTTACACAATGTTTTCAGCCACCAATAGGAGTGTACTATTTAACATGTTTTACCATATTGAAAATGATTTCCTCAGCTAATATCTTTGCTGGTTATAACCGTTGATTGTTTGTGTGTAGTTATGGTCACTATGTGGAGGGCACGGGCTCTGTCCTGCAGTCCTGTGTGGATGTGGAGCTTGAGCGTGTGTTTAAGAACCTGGAGCTGCTTTCTGAAGAGGACAGACTAAAGCAGCTTCTTCAGTTAAAGCTGAGATACTTCACAGCCAGAGAGATCGCCAACCTCATGGGCTTTCCTGCCGATTTCAGTAAGACTGTGACCCTATTCACCCCTCACAGCACATGAATGAACAGAAATCTTCTCAAACTTAACATTCATATAAACATATGCATAGATGTCCTTTTATGATATAATATTTCAGCAACATGAGCTTTAAAGTCCACTTTATCATTCCACAGGAGTGTGAAAAGGTTAATTGATAACTTCTCATTATTCACTCTTGGCTTCCATGCAGATAATAAGCTGTTACAGGTTTTGATTCAATTCAAAAACAGCTGCAAATTATGTCAGAGTTCAAAGACTCTTAAGCATTTTACCATAAAATAGGCAAGAATTCAGTCAGTTTTTTTCATGGGGCATTTTAAGGAAGTACTGAGCATTTAGTGAAATAGATTATCGGCTAAAAACACATATCCATCTTTATTTGACCCTCTAACTCTAGCACTCTATTCTAATTCTATACTTAAAAATGCCTCTTTTAGACTTGCACTTTATTTATTTACTAACTGCTTGTTTTCTTTTTGTATTCTATCCATTTGATTTATTTTTATTTATTATACAATTTTCAAAAAGCAAATAAAAGGCCTCTAACACAAGCTTGCTCTATTCTTCTTTTCTATCTGTTTTCTTTTTATTTATTATATAATAATTAAAAAACGTGTTTCTTGTAGTACGTTAGGCTAACTGAGACTTGTTATAGCACTTGCACATCATTGCTCTTTTGTTGATTTTGATTGCTTCCATTGTCCTCATTTGTTAGTCGCTTTGGATAAACAAAACTGCTAAATTGACTAAATGTAAATATTACATTATTGTAGTTGTCTGTGAAATGTCATTCACTGGCCTTCATGTTGTTTATGCATAACCCATTTTTTTATATTTTGTGTTTCAATCTGTGTTTTTTTATATTGTGTGTTTCAGCATTTCCAAAGCACATTTCCGTTAAGCAGCAGTACCGTGTGCTGGGAAACAGCCTGAACGTCCATGTGGTTTCACATCTTATACGCCTCATGATCTCAAAATAGAATTACACGGACTGAAAGAAAACATTTATGTATAGTGTATATAATATCTTTTTTGATGTTTGTGTTTCCTTTCTTTTTTTTCAAATTAAGGCCTTGTATATTGATGGATTTGTGTTTTAATAAAATTTGTATATTAATAAATAAAATGTTATTTTTACTGAACATTTGTTTTTTTATTATTGTGACGAAGTGTGTGACATTACATATTTTCCTTCATTTGATTACACAAAAACAACAGATCAGAGGAAGTATAGATTAAAATGTGTTTTAAATAGCATTATATCAGCTTTAATGGGTCATTTACTGTGAAGCAGTTCAGAGAATGAACCCTAAGCAGCAGTTTCAGTCTTAACTTTGGTTACTGATCTCTAAAAACATGTGACAGTCACTGAAACTTGACCAATAAAGTCAAATCACTGGCATGCAGCGGAGTTAAATGCCCTCTAGACAGGTACATGTTCTTTATGAGTGATTTTAGGAAGTGCAGTGGTGTTAAGACTCCTTGGGGCCAAAGTGCATCTCCGGCTGCTTGTGTTTTAGGCAGGTTCAGGTGTGAAGGTACAGTACAGTGTCTGATGAGTGTCCTGGGATGAGTTCTCTCAGCATGGCTCGGACACTGAGCTTCTCCTGGCCTTTAGTCTTTCTGCTCTTCCTCTCTGGACTGCAGTGTGACCATGGTGGTAAATCTGACAACAGGCAGGAAAGGGACATCAGCACTGACCAGTATGTATTTTAAATGAATTATTTTATGTTTGCTTGAAAGATTGATACATTGCCATGTTTGAGACGGAATTTGAATAGATCAGTTCTCATAGTTTCAAACACTTGGATGGGGTTTGTTTGAGTTTTCCCTGCTGCAACTCTATCATTTTGTGAAGATTTTTTTTACATGGAACGGATGATGTTATTGAAAAGTATAGATTTTTTTAAACAGGTTATTCATTCTACTGCCAGTTAGAAATTAAACGTGTCCTACAAAGTTACCTGGTGATTGATTTGCAGGCCTCGTATGATATCAGAAAATGGTCACCTCACGTTCTCTGCTGGCTACAACAAAGACATTCGCTTCACAACCTCCGGGTCTGGAAGTGTGAAGGTGGGGCCCGAGGACCTCATCCAGCAGATAAATCAGGTGAATGACTGGAACATCAGATTTCAGAGTGAAAATATGGCTATATTAGAAGAGCTAATAATTGCAAGACTTATCGTTTATGTTGTGTCAAGAATGTGATGCTATAGTGATGTCAGGAAATGAGAATTTGATTAGAAAAAACAATTTCAAAATGTCTGGAGGGTTTATCATTTTGTTTGATTTTTTGTTTTGTTGATTTAGTTTTTCCTTTATTTTATTTTGAGTTCTTTGGTTGTGTTTCATTTTATTTGATTGTTTTTTTGTGTTTATTTTTACTTGCTTTGTTTTATTGTCTTTTTGTGAATTTTGTTTAGGTTTGATTTGATGTTTTTTGTTTTATTGTTTTATATTTAATTGTGTTTTAGCTTTGTTGTATTATTTTGCTTAGTTTTTGTGCATTTTGTTTCATTTAATTTCATTGCATAATTGTTTAATTTAGATTTATTTCATTTACATTACATTTTCTTTATTATAGTTAGCTCAGAGCAAGCATTTTGTTTGTTATTGAAGGACTTTGCAATTTGCTAAATTTGGTTGTGTTGCTTTTTATTCAATTTAATTTTGGTTTATTGTTTTTTTCCTTTTTTGTTTCATTGTCTTTGTGTGCATTTAGTTTAGGTTTGATTTTGTTGTTTTTGTTTTGTTGTTTTATTTTGCCTTTTATTATTATTTATTGTTTATTTTTGTGTGAATTTTGTTCAATTTCATTTCATTTTGTAATTGCGTTTAATTTAGTTTTATTCCATTTGCATAAAATTGTATTTATTCTAGTCAGCACAAATCAAGCATTTTGTCGGTTTTACTTAAGCACTTTGAATCTGAATAAAGTTTTTATAAAAATGTAATCAAGTTTTAATCAACTCTTTTCCAGATCAAAATAAACAAAAATGATATCGATACCATAAAGAACAGTGGCACACCTCCGGATGTTACAAACCAGATAAATCAGCTCAACACCAGAGTGACGACGCTTGAGACAAAAGTTCAGACAATAGAACAGGTATCGCTGTAGTCATCGATTTCACTCGAGGCTTATTTCTCATACGATTAAAGCCCAGTTATGATTTAATCTCAGTTTAATGGCATTCTGTAATTCATAGACAGTACAGCGGAAGACATGCAGCAGCAATCCATGTCAGAACGCAGGAACCTGCTTGAACTTGTTAGACGCATTTCATTGCCTCTGTCCTGACAACTGGCAGGTCAGTCACTCAGACATCCATCTGTTCATCTGTCCTGTTCATATGTCATTCTGAATGCCACTCGGTTCAATCTCTCTACAGGGTCCCACATGTGCAGTGGATGTGAATGAGTGTCAGGTGTTAGCAGGAACGCCGCTGGGCTGTCAGAACGGGGCCACATGTGTGAACACACCCGGATCTTTCACGTAATCCTCCATCATTTCTCTTGAGTGGGGTTTTAGTGTTTATGTGAGCTGTTTATGTTCATATTTGACTTTTCTTTTGTTTATCAGTTGCACCTGTACTCCAGAATGGTATGGTCCACACTGTACATCTCGCTATGATGACTGTGCAGGCGGAGGTCAGGATCTGTGTGTTCACGGCGTGTGCATCGATTCAGACAGAGTCAATCCCAATGAGGTGATTCAGAATTATGTGCATTTATTCAGTTTTCCACATGCATTTGGATGTACAAATAAACTACTTATCGGTCAATTTTTAGACAGTGAAAAAATAAATATATTATGTCATTATGTAATGTACCCTCATGACATACATGTTAAGACTTTTTTTTCCATAGAACAAAAAAACAAGACATTTTTGAGGATTTACTCATCCTAATAAGGACCTTTAAGCTTCAAATGAAATGCGATAGGGTCATAAAAGTATCATTAAAGTGGTTCACACAACTATATTCCAACTCTTCTAAAGTCATACAATAGCTTTGTGTGGTAAATATGCCAAAATTTAAGGTATTGACTGATTTTTGATCCGTTAAAGATAAAAGCAGATGAATGGGACATTACCCTTTTACATAACATTTACAGTCTCCAAAAATGACAGAGAACACCATTACAAACGAGTGCATTTGACTTGTATAATAGTTTTATTTTGAGGAAAAGACAAAAATTTCAGTCTGTTCCTCACAAGTGTTATCATATTACCCAATATTATTTTGGGGTCGGTAAGATTACTTGTTTTTGTTTTTAAAGAAGTCTCTCCTGCTCACCAAGGCTGCATTTATTGGATTCAAAATACATTAAAAACAGCAATATTGTGAAATAGTAAATACAATTACAATTTGAATATATTCTAAAATGTAATTTATTCTTATGACACATTGCTGAATTTTCATCGTCATTACTCCAGTCTTCAGTGCCACATGATCTTCAGAAATCAGCAGATTTTCTGATCAAGAAACATTTCTTATTATCAATGTTTAAAATAATAGTGCTGCTTAATATTGTTGTGGAAAGAGCAGCTTGAACATTCTGCTTAACGTCTCCTTTTGTGTTCTAAGTAACAAATAAAGTCATACAGCTTTGAAACAACATTCATCATGTCTCTTTTCAGCCCAAATATAAGTGTATCTGTGATGCTGGCTGGATGTCTCCACCCGGCGGGTCTGCGTGCACGGCTGATATTGATGAGTGCAGCCTCCCGAACAAACCCTGCTCCACAAACCCCCCTGTGCAGTGCTTCAACACCCTGGGCTCGTTCTACTGCGGCGCCTGTCCTGCAGGTCAGACCACTCAGCCCAGCTGTGCCACGTCACATGATTATCGCCAAGATATCATACATCAATCACTTCTCTTTTCTTAGATAGCTCATGTAAAAGATTATTGGGTGCATTAACATTAAAGGCATTTAATAGCTAACAGATTCTTAATAAGAAGATTATTTCATGAAGTTACTTGTTTTGGTTCCTCCAGGATGGCAGGGTAACGGTTACAGCTGCCAGGATGTCGATGAATGTGCCACAAACAATGGAGGCTGTTCTACTTCCCGATGGTGCCTTGTCTCAACACCATGGGCTCCTTCCACTGCGGCCAGTGTCCTCCAGGTTCAGCTCACATCCTGATTCTCATGCAATTTAAAATAAGATCTGTGGCCTTAACAAGAATAGTTCAGCCAAAAATCAGTTTGTGCAGTTCTGTACACAGTTTTGGGGTTGGTAAATTATTTTTTATGTTTTTCAACTCTTATATTCACCAAGGCTGCCAAAAAAACTGTAGTATTATGGTATAATATTATTATAATTGTTTTATAACTGTTTTATATTATAATATATTTAAAAATGTAATTTATTCCTGTAATCCAAAGTGGAATTTGTCATTTGATCCTTTAGAAATCATTCTAATATTTTGATTTGCTAGTCAAGAAATATTTATTATTATTAAAATAGTTGTGCTGTTTCATATAACAGAAAGCTAAAAACAGCATTTATTTGAACAATGTAAACAATTTAAATGTAACTTTCACTTTTGATCAATTTAATGCATCCTTGTAAAAATTAATTTGTTTAACCAAAAAAAATCTTGCTGCCTCCAAATTTTAAATAGTAATATGTTGGTTTGAAACCCTTTTTACTTTCTTCATTTTTTTTACAAGTATTTTGTCTGTCCTTTTCCATGAACGAGCACTGGGCCTGTCAATCTCCAAAAAGCACCATAAAATGAGTCCGATAGACTTGTTCTCTATATTCCAAGCCATACAATAGCTTTGAGTAAGAAACATTCTGAAATTCCACTTATTTTGGGTAAACGATGCATTTAATATCTTAATATTCATAATCTGAATCATTTCTAGTTCATAATTTCCCTCTGGAGATTGCTGGGAAATTGAAAACTGCATATTTTTAGCACATCTCAATGTTTGCTGGTCCTCTGTCCTACTTTCAGCACATGCTGGCCTATAAAATCCTGCAGATTGTTGCTCACTGTAATATGTTTCAAACAAGAGACAGATGCTTGATCTGAACTTCATTACATTCCCTCTGGGAGAGATGGAGATAGAAAGCTCAGAGAGGTGGAGAGATCCATTAGCTGGGTTCACCGAGGACATTGCAGAGTCCTGCTAATATATTCAGCTTTACAAGTCTGACTGCTAGATTACAGAGAAAGACCAGACGCACTGAAATGATCAGGCTAAAATAGCCCTTAAATGTAAGAAGAGACTGCTGACCCCATGTGTGTCCTCAGGCTATGAGGGAGACGGGAAGACTTGCACTCAAGCTAACATCTGCTCCACCAACAATGGAGGATGTTATCCACTGGCTACCTGTACTTCTACTCCAGGTACACACACACACACGCACACACACTCACACACACACACACACACACACACACACACACACACACACACACACACACACACACACACACACTGCTCACTTTTCCTGTAGTTATTCTTTACAGCAGCGCATGACTAGTAGCATTTATGTTATACTAGGATCAATAAAAAGGGTGTTAAACTTAAATTGTTTCGATGTAACCTCCTGATATAAAAGATATTGCTGCTATATCTGTCCATTTTTACAGGTTTGTTTGTTTTAGTCATAGTGTTTGTCTTTTGATGGAAATGTTCTTAAAATTGTATCAATATTTGGTCATATTCATTAATTTCAGTCAATTTTACTGTGCCTAAAAGAGCATCTAATTATAGAAATTACATTTTGTTGACAAAAATTGCAAAATCAAGCCAATTTGTTTTTTTAAATAATCAAATACATTTTTCAAAACATCAGTGTGTTGCTAATGTGTATAATATAATGTTTATATATTTTGGCAATATTTTGTTATATTCATTCATTCCAGTCAGTTTTACTCAGACCAAAATGCTTATTAAATTTGCTTGTTTAATAAATACAATTTGGATGGTGAACAATAAAAAAATATATATATAAATAGCAATAGCAACATGTAAAAACTATATTTTTTCCTGAACACTATTTTAATAAAATACTGTGTAATTTTTTGTAGTAGTTCATATCTTTAATATGATGTTGTGTATCTTTGACTATAGTCTTAAAAACATTAGTGCGTTGTTAATATGTGTCTAATAAACAGTTTCCCCCCTCGTCATATTTCCCTCAGCAGTATGTTTGATTTAAAATCATTAAATATCCAGGATGTGTTTTTTTTGTCTCATCTTCGCTATCATTGGCAAATCTGCATATTGATGAAAATCAAATCTGTAGAAGAATCATCTCAATTTCATTACGAATTGTTCTCCTTCCAGGAAGTATTATCCCATCATGCACCTGTCCTCCTGGTTATGTGGGTAATGGCTATGGACCTACGGGCTGTACTCAGATCAGTGACATCTGTGGAACTAGTAATCCTTGTGTAAACGGTCAGTGTGAGGTAAGTGTTTATCTCATAACTTCCCCTCTCTGTTCTGTTTCCATCAAACCACTGCAGTCAGCATGTTTTTATCATAGAATACAGCGACTGGCTACATCTGTCGCTGTGACCCGGGCTGGGCAGGGCAGAATTGTGATCAGAACGTGAACGAGTGCTCTAGCAATCCCTGCCAGAACGGAGGCACCTGCACCGACGGCATCAACGGCTACACCTGTACCTGCACCTCGCAGTGGACCGGCCCGCAGTGCCAAACTCCACAGCAAGGTGTGTGTTATTGGAGACGTGATGTATGTGATAGTGTGTGTTTATCTATACAGTAACATCATGGACTTTTATGTGCGTCAGAGTGTGGAGGAGTTTTGGAAAGTCCAGCTGGCACATTCAGCTACCCTACGAATCCTGGAACGGGCGATTATGATCACCAGGTCAGCTGTGCATGGGTCATCAGAACCGACCCCAGCAAGGTTAGTAAAGATACATCATAGACCTTTTAAAAAAATACAGTCCTGCATCATATACTGTACGCTGAATTAATGTTTTCTATTACATCTGGTGGTATTTAGGGAGAAAAACGAATTTGTTCATACACTTGTGTTTATGCAATGTTCTTTGGCAATAAATGGAGTATTTGAACACATTTTCCAATTAAACTATACATTTTGAACACTTTTTGGAAATTTGACTGATATATACAGAATACTTATTTTGTATGACTCATTTTATTTTATTAACCCTCTAACTCTAGCACTCTCTATTCTAAATATATTATTCAAAAAATTGTTTGTTGTATTGATTATATTATTTGAAATAAGCATACTCTTTCAATATATTTTTGGTGAAAAACTGTAAGTGATGGAAAGTTATCAGTATGTATTATTAGGCCTTTTTGTTTTTTGCAAATCAGATTATTTTTAAATGCATGGCATGGAGCTATCTATGGAAGTAAGTATTGTGTTTTATGCTGTCTTGTGGTTCTTCCCAGATTCTGCGGATTACCTTCCCTTTCTTTGACATCGAGAACAGCGCCTCCTGCAACTTCGATTTCCTGCAGGTCCACGATGGGGAGAGCGCCTCAGCTCACACGATCGGGAAATACTGTGGCACTGCCGCCCCGGCCGAACTCTTCAGCTCCCACAATTCTCTGTACTTCTGGTTCCGCTCTGACCATTCAGTCAGTGGACGCGGCTTCACCGTAGCCTGGCAATCGCAGGCACCAGGTAAACCAAGAATGCCCTTAATGTGCAGCCACATTAGCTACATTTCTCAGACAAAAAGTGACAAACCAAGTGTATTGTCAATAGTGTAGCGATGTAGGACCTCACAGAAGTTGTGAATGCGGTGAATCCGCATGAACAGCTTGAACCCATTGAGAAATCTGCATAGGGAAATCTTTCGCCTTCACGTGAAAATTCTCAGGTCATATAGAAATTAGTGGATTTGCTTGTGAAAATTCATTACATTCTGTTACTGATTGGTCCAAAGGATTGCTTCCCTTGTGATATTAGCAACTATTGAAATTTAAATTAGCATGAATTGTATCTTATTTCAATACTGCTTTCTATTCCAGTGTGTGGTGGGGAGTTGACCAACACATATGGTGACATCAAGTCACCTGGTTACCCAGGTAACTATCCACCCAACCGGGACTGCTATTGGATGGTGAATGTGAACCCTGGTCTGCTCATCACATTTGCTTTTGGCACCCTCAGTCTGGAGCACCATGATAACTGCAACTTTGACTACCTAGAGGTAAAGCTTGTTGCATCTTGGTGCTACATTAAAAGTTTTTTCAGTGCATATGTGTTAAATGCTTTAATTTACGGCTTTATTTTGTAGATTAGAGACGGACTGCTCCCAGAAGACTCGGTTCTGGGAAAATACTGCAGTACAGCATCACCACCACCTCTACAGACGACAGGACCTTATGCCTGGCTTCACTTTCACTCTGATTTCAGCATCAGCGATCGGGGATTTCACCTTACATACACTACTTCACCATGTGAGTAAAGCCCATGCTGTCAAAACTCAGAGAGAGGGGGGGATTATGGGACATTTTAGGGACGATAATAGACCTGTTCACTACCGTTCAAAAGCTTGGATTCAGATAATTTTTTTATATTAATGGGCAAATTTATATTTCTGACAGATGTTTTTCGCTGCATTTATTTGATAAAAAATGCAGTAAAAACGGTAATATTGTGCAATATTATTACACTTTTAAAATAACTTTTAATATGTTTTAAAACACAATGTATTCTTGAGGTGGTGAAGTTGAATTTTCAGCATTATTGCCAGTTTTCAGTGTCACATGATCCTTCAGACATCATTCTAATATGCTGATTTGCTGCTCAAGACTCATTTCTTATTATTGTTAATGTTGACTGGGCTGCTTCATTTTTTTGTGGAAACGGTAATACATTTTTTAGGATTCTTTCATGAATAGAAAGTGCAAAAGAACAGCATTTGTTTGAAATAGCAATATTTTACTGTCACTTTTGATAATTTGTGAACAGCTTCCTGAACACAAATGAATGTCACAGCACTATTTTCTTGTTTGCAGTCATATTGCATTAGCAGTAATTCCAGTAACTAAATTATGGATAATTTAACAGATCCATCAGTGGAATACTGTCCTTTCAAATGCTCATAAACCAGTTTATTGGCGTTATATACATATTAAAAGTGAGCAGTCACATTGCAAGTGTTGTAAACTCAGAGAGGAACATGATGCTTGGATCAACACTGGGTTCAAATGGGCAAAGCCAGTAGTCTTGCAATATTGGGATGAATTGCTTGAGTGTAATGCAATTTACTCTGTGCCATCAGCTGACCCAGGATGCGGAGGCGTCTTTACAGACACAGAAGGCATCATCATCTCTCCTAACTGGCCTAATAACTATGCTCACGATAGGCAGTGTATTTATATCATCAGAATGCCACGTAGTGAACAAGTGGCGCTTAACTTCACCCACATGGACCTGGAGACTCATAGTGGCTGTCTTTTTGATTTTGTTGAGGTATGATTTGTGTAATTAATGTTGATGACAGGAGAAGTAAATAGCATTTTGATCTTTTAACATCGCCATTTTAGTAGCATTACCAAGTCAAATCTCTTTAAGGTTCGAGACGGGACGGGCGAGACCGACCCACTCATTGGGAAGTACTGCAGCACCACCCTGCCGGCACCAATATTGTCCACCACTAATGGACTCTGGATCCGTTTCAAGTCTGACAGCTCTGTGTCCCGTGCTGGCTTCAGGGCCATGTATGAACTTGGTGAGACACTGAAACCTCATTTATGTAAAGCGTATGATGCCAACTGAATGCCAAAATTCACTTCTTCCATTTTTCTGAAAAGTAAAACCTTAAAATAAGGCCAGACTGTGTAAACATGTAAATACTAATATGAATGCTTTGTTTGTGTCAACTTGCATTAAAACAGCAGTATTATATTTCGATGTACATCCGAGTGTAATAGATTATCAAAATGAGAAAATGTAGAGCTGGGCGTGAGCTGATTGGATGTTGAGATGTAGGCTTGAGAATTTTGTCAATAGAGAAATCTGGCGTTTTCACTGGAAAGTCCAGTTATGACATTTTGAGTAAAAATCATAGTAGGAACACAGATAGTTCAATAACTCACATTTAGAAAATAGCTAAGGTAAATTTATCATTTCATGCCGACTTTAAACTTTTAGATAAACTGATTCTCCACCATTTTGTTATAGTAATCTCTTTAAAATATTGCTAAAATGCTAATTTCAATAATTTATTGCTGAGAAGATTATTTACGTGTTTTTTTTGTATTATTGAGATTTTTATATTTTTTTCAATCAGATATTTTATTTCCAATTTTCACCTTATTATTGGTTAAAGTTTTAATACATTTGCTGTTTTTTTTTTTTATAGATTTTTTTTTTATATATACTGTATGTCTATACTAGTTATTTTAGTGCAACAAGTTAAAGGGTTAGTTCACCCAAAAATGAAAATTCTATCATTAATTACTCACCCTCATGTCGTTCCAAACCTGTAAGACCTTTGTTCATCTTCAGAACACAAATTAAGATATTTTTGATGCATTCCGAGAGCTCTCTGACCCTGCCATAGACAGCAAGGATCCTTACACGATCAAGGCTCAGAAACGTAGCATGGACATCATTAAAATAATCCATGTGACATCAGTGGTTCAAACGTAATTTTACGTAGCTACGAGAATATTTTTTGTGCGCAAAGAAAAAAACAAAACAAAACATTATTCAACAATTTTTCACCTCCGTGTCACCCTAAAGCACTATTTTGGAGAGTATCACATACGTAAACAACGTATGTACACTGATCTGCTGTTTACGCCGTTTAAGCTTTGATCTGAGTGTATACCAACGGACATACGTTGTTTACGAATGTGATACTTAATCAACTTAAACTCGACTTGAGTGCTGTGGTTTTAGGACGTTGTCATGCAAGAGATGCTCCAAACGACATGAGGCACGAGTGCAACGCTCAATCACATCCATCTAATGCGTGTTTACATAGAAAAACAATGACAAAGCAGCACCGTGGAATGCAAAACCACATTCTGTGTGAACAGCCCCTAACAGTTTACCTTACTTCCTGTGTCCTTTCTAAGATTAAACACAATATTGGATACCAAATAAGTTAAAGCTAATTTAGCTTTAATGAACATCATTTAATATTAGTATGATATATGAAGTTTGTGATCTCAGAGTTTTACTGTTTTCTCTAGCTTGTGGAGGAACCCTCTCTGGAACCGGTCAGATTCGAACTCCCCTGCACCCTGACCCCTATCCCCACAACAAAGTGTGCGAGTGGGTCATTAACCAACCCGAGGGCTATGTGGTCACTCTCAACTTCCTCACCTTTGACGTTGAGGGAAGCAGCACATGTGCCTTCGATTATGTTGAGGTACAACATTAGCATTGTGCTAATCCTATTCAGCCAACATATAGATTACATGTTACATTTCTTCTGAAATGGCACTCTTTACTCACTCAGGTGAGAAATGGTCCCAGCATAGACTCCCCTCTGATTGGTCGATACTGTGGAATTAACATGCCCCCCATGCTGGAGTCCACCCAGAGGTCCATGTTCATCCGCTTCAAAACAGATTCATCTGTCTCCAACCATGGTTTCACTGCTGAGTTTACATCTGCAGAGCAAGGTGAACTATTGTTTTGTTGTTTTCAAATGTACAGTAGCTTGTTCAAATATATTATATATACTACGTAGTAAGCTGCCTATCAAGACCAAACAGGCAGATTCTCAACATGAAAGATGTTCACTGTAAAAAATATTCTCTTCAATTTGCAGTAAATAACAATGCAATAACATTTACTAAATAACACCAATACCAAAATGTGCATTCCTGGTAACAAACACAAACATAACAAAATATAATTAATAATTCATAGCTGGTATCTCCAACAACCATAAATTGCACAGTATTTTACAGTAAAATTACAAATAATGTGATTTTACAGTTTTTCGCTTTATATGGCAACGTAACTTAAACCTCTTTCAACATAAAAATGTTTTATTGTAATATTTATAATATACAATAATATTATATATAGTTTAGTAACATGCTGTAAAACTTTATTGGAATCAACTGAGTTGAGATTTCTGTGTTTATGCTAATATTTGGTGAATAGATATTGGTAAACCAGTGATGGTGAGAAATACTGGTTAAAGATCTGGCCTGGAAACTGTAAGGTTCATGGTTTGATTCCCACAATAAGCACTTTCTCCATTGATTAAAGCATTTTCAAATGATTTCAACACTTGTGTTAATTTTTACAGGTTGTGGAGAGACTCTCACAGAACCAACGGGTTCATTCACCAGCCCAGGACATCCCACTGACTACCCTCATGGAGCCAATTGTACCTGGTACATCTCCGTTGAACCTGGCAACCTCATCCGTCTGTCATTCACAACCTTCAACCTGGAGTATCACACCAACTGTGCATACGATTATGTGGATGTCTACGATAATGGCACAGCGCTGACTGGCACTCTAATGGGCAGGTAAACCAAGACATTTGATGATTTAGGCCACAGTCATCCCTTAATTGAAGATTTGTATATGAATATGTTGGAAAATGTTGGTTATTTTGTGCTCAGGTTCTGTGGGCGCTCCGTTCCTCCATCTCTAACCAGCACTGATAGTCTGATGACCGTCCTGCTGGTCTCTGACTCCAGTCTGTCTGCGGAAGGCTTTTCTGCTGAATATGTCTCCATCAATGCGAGCACAGGTATCATTTTATTGCAGTAATTGGGTATGAAATTCTAATTTGAAAAGCCATGAAAGTACAGGCCTCATAGTGAAGCTTGGGTTTAAAAAGACTGACATTTTCAGGTCAAGTCGAGTGAGCTTTATTGTCATTTCCCTGTATGTAGAGATATACAAAGGAACGAAATGTTGTCTCATATCACATGTTTTTTAATGCAGATTGCAGTGCGGTGTTTAGGTCACCCACCGGGGAGTTCCACTCACCCAACTACCCCGACAATTACCCCAACAATCGAGAGTGTGTCTTTAAAATTATAGTGGAAGTCAACATGCAGATCATGCTGAATGTCACAGATTTTGAGCTGGAGGGGTTCAGTTCCTGTGGTTTCGACTATTTAGAGATCAGGTGAGGAGCTTTTCTAGCATCTTGGGTCATTGATTTGATCACTTTTTGGTGTCCGAGCACTTTCTATTCTTTTACAGAGATGGAGGCTATGAAACATCCCCCCTGATTGGTAAATATTGTGGAACAAGTGGTCCACCCATCATAGTGTCACATAGCAACAGACTGTGGCTGAAGTTCAGATCTGACCACTCACTCACCTACAGGGGATTCAAAGCCCACTGGGATGGCACACAGACAGGTATGCATTACTATTTGTGTACTTGTGTATTGAGTCAGATGCATATCAGCTAGACTGTTGAGATGAAGTCAGGAGTAGAACTGCCCACATGTCTGACTGTCATTTAAAATGACCAACTGTGATTTGATTTGATTTGTTTTTTTGGTGCTGTATTCATGCAGATGCGTAATATGGACTGTAGACTTTGTGATAATAATTTCTATGTCCAAATCAGTGATCCTTTTAGTATTATTTAAATACTATTTAATATATTTGTTAATATTTAGAATTAGTTTTTTATATATATATTTTCATTTACTTACACTGTGTCTCTGTTATAGGTTGCGGTGGGACGTTGACAACAAGTGTGGGAGGTTTCACCTCTCCCAACTACCCCCTGCCCTACCACGCCAACGCCGAATGCTACTGGCACATCAAAACCAGTGCAGGAAGCACAGTCGAGCTCAGCTTTGGAGACTTTCACCTGGAGAACAGCATCAACTGCAACTACGACTACTTGGCGGTCAGAGAGCGTCGAATTAGACATTTACTACACAATTGTAGAGTTCGCTATTGAAAGGTATTGAGTTTGACTCTTTCCCTGATGTGAATATGTTTTACCAGGTGTATGACGGCGTCAGCACCAGTTCTCCTGAGGTGGCCAAACTGTGTGGAAATGAGATTCCTCCTCCTATCAGCTCCTCCCAAGAGAACATGTACGTGAAGCTACGTACAGACAGCGTCATCCACACAGGCGGATTTCTGGCTAACTACCAAACCAGTGAGTGACCAAACCAGAAAACCCTGAACAAGATGGATACATTTAGTGCAGTCAAAAGTATAAATATATATTTATTTTTTTATTTACATTTGATTCAAATTCTTACAAAAAAGTATTGTGGCATTTTTATGGTATACAGATAGTATTTTGTACTTTTCTACTATAGAACATATTCATACACTGCAAAAAAATGACTTGGTATATTTGTCTTGTTCTACAGTACAGTAAACATTCTTAAATCAAGATACATTTATTTGAGAAGTAAAATGGTTTAAGGAATTAAGTCAGTTTTTTTGATCAACTGATCAAAGTTGAGTTTATGCCTAAAAATGAAAAATATCTTATGAGGAAGAAATACAAAGTTAATGGAACATTTAGATTTTCATCGTCAGAATCTTTTCCTTTTTTTAAGTAAAAACTCACTTAGTTTTGGTACTTTGATTTTTTTTCAAGATTAAATAAATGGAAGGAAAATAAAGGAATAGTTCACCCAAAAATGTCATTCCAAAGCTGTATGCGTTTCATTCTTATGTTTAACACAAAATAATATATTTTAAAGAATTTTAAAGAACCAAACAGTTATTGGTCTCCAATGACTTCCACAGTAGGGAACAGTCTTCAAAATATCTTCTTTTATGTTCAACATAACAAAGAAACATTTTCATTTTTGAGTGAACTATCCCTTTAATGATCTTATGTCATTTTGTATATTGATGTATTAAAGTTATTTGGAAGTTATAAGAAATACATTTGTACTGAAAAACAAGATACAAAGTACTGAGTGAGAACCATTTTTGCAGTGTATTCTATGATATTTCAGTGGTACTTAAAAATAATTCCATGGTATTACCATGGTTTATCCCCAAAAACATGGAAATAACATGGTACCTTTTTGTAAATGAATGATTAAACATTACTGCAATGCTGCGGTTTTAAATCGTGTGTTTTTGTATTTGGCAGTTGAGTTCACCCAGAGGACACTGACTTGTTATGGCTTTCTGCTTCTTAGTCTTGTTTTAATTATGTTTGTGGAGGTGAAATGTCACCGTTTAGAGCTCAGTGCAGCACTATCTATCTTCTTTTGTGCTTTCTCTCAGTCTTTTGCCTTTTCTTTGGCTGTCAGTGGTCACATGCCAGTGTGTTTCCTAGACTCTAAAACTTTACTGCAGGGTCAAATCCAGATTTAGCCATTATGACAAGATGCCACCAGTTTTGAATGTATTCCTGCCTTAAAACCGGTGTAAAATAGTTCTTAATGTTACATAATTCTTCCCAGCTCATGTTGTTAATCAAGACGGGCTTTTCTCCTGTAGTTTGCCAGGGTGTGCTGATCGCCAACCGGAGCCGGGGAAAGATTGAGAGCTTGAACTTCCCCAATGACTACCCATCTCATGCCGACTGCAGCTGGACCATCCAGGCCTCCATGGGCAACACCATCAACTACACTTTTATAACCTTTGAGATGGAGAGCAACGTTGGATGTGCCTATGACTATGTGAAGGTCAGCACATGCTTTGTCAAGCCTCATCTTAAAATATACCCAATATTGCTGCTGAAAGTCAACATTAAATTAAAACGGACCATATCTGCTTTCTTAATAGACTTTCTGGTCATATTTTGCATGTCTCTGAAGTATCTTTCATTTAATGGTTGAGATCACAAAGGTCACACAAGATGTTAATGTTAACTAATAGCCAATTAGCCATTTAGGCATTGTTTTAGGCCTTGTTTTAGGTATTGTCAAGATTCTGCCTGCAATCTTGAAAAGGTTAGAGAAATAACTATAGATGTGAATAAGAAAAGGATGCATTGAGATGCTCTTGATGGTGAACTTGACCTTTAGCATTCAGCCCGGCTTTATTCTGATATGGAACGCCCACTATTCATGATCCAATCCGTTCCTGATGGATGGAATCAAGCCCCGCCCATTTTCTCATCGAATATGTTGTTTTGCTCTGAAATATGTCACGTTGAGAATTTTAAATGGGTTGTGAATGCTGTTTTTTCTGACTCGAGGACCATCTACATGTCTTTTCAAGCTTGTATTATTTCTCTGGCTCAAGTAGTCTAATCCGGCTGGACAGTTTGTCATTCAGTTACACTACAGTGATTTACTGGCAGAGAGTCTTTGAAAATATACAATGGGTACTTTGAGTTCCTCTCCGTTCACTCATCACCATGGCGACCCAAACAGTGATGACCTCATTGGGGCCTCTTGTATAGCTGTTGAGTTATTGCCTTTTCCCTCAGGCAGTCTTGTGAAAGGCTACGCTCTTAGATACGCTCTGCCATAGATAGGCATTTATCAGCTGGGTAAATACATACACAGTTGTGTTGGATATTTTGGGCTCTGATGACTTCTTCTTTAAGGAATGTGAGATTTTGTGCTCAAGCCAACAGTATTACAGCACACTTTTGTTCCTAAGGCAGTAGAACAGATGGTCTGAATTACTGATGTGATGTCATTGGTTGGATTTCCTGTGAAAGGTCTCTGATTCTTGAAACATGCTGCAGAAGAAACAATGTTTCACACTTTAATCTGACTTACATAATCAGTCACTGCACTAAACAATATGTAATGGTTTGATAGCTGTGCACATTTTCTCAACAAAATATAATTTTAAGTAATTGTCCATTTTTGTGTCTTAACATGTCAGAAAAAAGTATAATTGTTTGGATTTTTTAGATAAGTTCACAAAACTGCTGCCATTAAAGTCACAGAAGTTTATTTGCTATCATTAATACTATTTATGATACTATACACATTTTTTATAATATTTAGATTTTTACATATATACTGTTTCTGTCTAGCTGTATGATGGCCCAAACGATCAGGCTGCTCTGATTGGTGCGTTCTGTGGGAACACACCTCCTCCAGCCAGCACCACCACCGGGACCAGCCTCCACATTGTGTTCCGCTCCGACATGTCTGTCTCATACAGAGGCTTTCAGATGGACTGGTACCAGAATGGTAAGATCCAATACACAGCTGATCGTATGCACTCCATGAATAGAGTACAAAAACAGTGCTTAAACTTATTTTCCCCATCTGTATTCATGGAAATAACCACATTCATGGAAAGGTTTTTGAGGACCTGTGCCAGCCTCAAAGCACTGTGTGAAACATCTAAATGTGTATGACAGTGGAAAGACAGATGCGCTTCTCCGAACAGAAGGAAATAACACATACAGAGTCATTGTTGGGCAGCCAGAAGTCAGTGACCCGTAGTCTCTTGAGTGATGATGTCACTAAATCTCTAAGACAAATAGCAGTCCTAATGGGCAAAGCAGTGACATCACTTAGGAAAGCTTCACTTTGATTGGCCAGCAGGGAAAGAGCTGATTACCAGTGATGAATGAATCTAGCAAAGAAAGAAAGGAAAGATTAAATGTAGCAACTGTTGTTGCTGTAGAATTTTGGGATTTGTTGTGGATTTTCTGCACATGCATTAGCTTATTTCTTGTTTCAGAATGACTGTGTGGAAAACAAAGCTACACGCTCCTCTAGAAAGAACAGACCAATAAAGCTCTGTCCTTGCTCTCTGTCTTGGGACAGAGTTGAACTTTTCCTATGTATTCTTAACATAAATTAATTGTGCACAGTAAACAGAGAATCCATTAAATTTCAATACAGAGCTTTAATTTAATTTATCAAAGAAGAAACACCACGGCATAAATGTGGCAGATAGTGAGCCATCTATTAATGTGATAGCCCACACTGATGTTTTGTGTGTGTTTCTCTGTCTTTGTGCTTCGAGACATCGAGTAACATTGCTGAAGGGAGTGGACTGTTATTTTTGCACAGAGAGCAGGATCACAGTAAAAGAGAGAGACGTACGCTCTGAACCTTTAATTATTCATGCACCTCTGTCTGTGATGATGTCATTTTTTGGAAGGAAATGGTCTTGGTTTCCATGGACACAATGTGTGGAGAATGAACACTGTAATGTTATTATGTAACATGCACAGCACTGCTTTTCAGCTGTAAAAATCTTGCTGAGGGAGAGAAAAATGACAAACAAAGAGCAAAAACAGTCAGAAAAGACACATGGATGGAAGAGATAGAAATATCACTATAATAAGAGAAAGTTAAAACATGAAATTGTGGGATAGATAATACAGGTGCTGTAGAAATTCCTCAATTCAACAAAGTATTTCATGGCCTCAAGCCAGCGGATCCATTTTGAAAATTAAAAAAGTAACTGCACCCTTCCTTTGTCCTCTCACAGACCTGTGGACGCTGTTGAGATTGATGTTATTGATTAAGACAGTGGGGGTGGAGAGAATGAATCCGTTCTGACTGATCTTTAGTGAATATCACATTACACTGACCACATTTTAGTCTTGTCGCTACTGCCTTTCTTGCTGTGAGGGTCAATATGGCTTCATATTTCCTCTGATAAGCTTGGCGTGAGACGTTTTTCCTTTTTGGAGACTGTAATGCAACTCTCTGTCCAATTCAGTATTCCTGACCACATTACAGGAATTACACTTTCCAGGAATTGACATTAAACAAGTTACAAAGTATAATACCACACTTACAAAATATAATGTAGTGATATAAGATGATAATACCATGGTACTTTGATTAGTACGATGATACATGTCCAAAATGTGCTTTTTGGTCGCCTTCTATTCATACAAAATATTGTTACGTTTGAATCAGAATTTCTGTTTTGAACTTTCATGTGGATCCCTGACTAAAAACAGGGGAAGAAAAAGTCAAAGTATCTCACTGTCACCTCCTGCAGGTTGTGGTGGGGAACTCTTCGGGCCCACTGGTGCTTTCACCAGCCCAGGCTATCCAGACAAATACCCAGCAAACCGTGAGTGCATCTGGCACATCCAAACAAGCCCTGGAAGTAGCATTTCCATCACCATCCTTGAGTTTGACGTGGAATATCATCCTGACTGCAACTATGACAAGCTGGAGGTATGAAAAAAGAAATCAATTAAAACTGTAAGCAAAATATATGTATGCACTGAATACACTCTATTACATTTGCAACCTGAGCCTACTTCATGAGATAATGTATCCCACAATGCAGTGCACTCAACTACCCTGTGTTCCCAGTGTGATGATAGAACTGGAAACAATATTAAGCATGGTTTTTCCTAAATCTGTATACTGAGCTTATTGTTACATACTTATTTTTAAATAATAGTATACAGTACATACTGCCCAGTTAGAAGTGTGCATGTATTCCTCTATGTATTCCTAATTATTACCTTTAATAAGTGTTAGGTGTTATTCTGTCTACTACAGTCAGAATGGCTCACTTGTCCATTATTATGAGATCAAAATTCAAGTGTGTGTTTATATGGGTGTGTGCCTGCTCATGGCATCTGCTGGGCTCTGTGGGTGTATGTTTTGTAGCGTAGACTTGTGGAATGCTGACCTCCATTGTAGCACTGAATGGAGCCAACAGGGCAGAAATTAACTGGAAATCAGAGCTTAGCGAGAGGGCTTAGAGACAGTCTCACATGCACACAAACATACACGTTCTGTGCCACACAGATGCCAGACCGAAACAGATCTTTTTTTTAAATGGCATTCATTTTAGTGGCCTGTGGTTTACAGAGCTGGGTAGTAACTGATTATAAGTAATCTGGATTACACAATTAGATTCTAAAAATTAAGTAGCTTCTTGTTATTATATTAAATAAAATGTAATCAGACTACAGTTACTTTTTATTGACTACTTGTATTTTATTGATTACAGTATGGTACAATATTATCATATTTAATAAATGGGTAGATATGATAAAGGAGTTAGGTTAAAAGTAATCAAAAAGTAGTCTGATTATATTACTTAAAATGTGTAATGTAGTGGATTACATGACTAAGAGACTAATTAAAATAAATGGTTATTCATCTTAAAGAGAGATAGCACAAGCACACTTTTTCTGTTGCAAAACATTTCACATATGCTGCTGCTCAAAATTTCAATCAAATGTGATATTTTTACACTTTCTGGTATTCAAACTTGGTGGAAAATGTCCAATAGAATTACATTCATCTTTGGAACTAGTTGGTTAAAAGTCTTGATATCAACAGTCAAGCTAGGTCTAAGAAAAGCTCTAGCATCATTTTGAAGCCACTTGGTTTGATATTTTTATAACAGTGACTTTTATACATTTTGAAATGACCCTGGTCTTCAAAAAGGCTAGTCTGTAAGTATCACCTCACATTTGACCTTTATCCAGGTGTACGGAGGGCCTGACCTCTCCTCCCCACGATTGGCCCAGCTCTGCACCACACGCCCTCCCAATAACCCTCTGCAGGTGGCCAGCACAGGTAACGCTGTCACCGTTCGATTCACTTCTGATGCCGTCGTAAGTGGCAGAGGATTCAACGCAACCTGGGTAGAAGTTCCTGGAGGTTAGTCTACTGTCAATTATGGAAATTCATCACTATGCCATTATATATGCCATTATTTTAGAGACTTTGCTAATGAACTTCTTAAAATCTTCCCTTTGAAAATTCAGGATGTGGAGGGATTGTCACAGCCCCCAATGGAGAGATCCACTCTCCGCAGTATCCCAGCAACTATCCTGACAATGTGGACTGTTCCTGGGTCATCACAGTGGATGTAGGCCATCGAGTCTTCTTCAACTTAACTGATCTGGATATTGAAAGTCACAGCTCATGCAGTTTTGATTACGTGGCTGTGAGTAGCTGACCTTTCTGAGTGCACACAACTAATTTAATGCTCACAGTAGAAACATTTGTGAATTTATGATGTAACAGACCAATGCATCACAGTTTAAACCAGTTTATGGACAAACTTCTAATCTCTAGATCCATGATGGTCACCACGAGTCTTCTCCACTCCTGGGTACATTTTGTGGAGTCTCCAGGCCTTCTCCCATTACGTCCACAAGGAACGTCATCTATGTTCGTTTCAGGTCAGATCACAGTCAGAACCGCAAAGGCTTCAGTGCCCAGTTCTCAGAAGGTGAGTGCAGTCTTTGTTTTGGGAATTTGTCATGGTTTGTTTCATTTGTTACCTCATTGATTACTCGTTGATTTCCAGCATGTGGATCCACTATATCAGCTGATGATGTGGGTGGGGAGATTGCATCTCCACGCTATCCATACTCTTACCCACCCAATCAGAACTGTAGCTGGATCATACATGCACAGGAGCCATGTAAGTCCGCTGGTTATACTTGGCATCCATAATCTCAAAGTCAAAACCAAGGTTTTTGTATTTTAAACTACTTACCTTATTCTCTGATCTCTACTTTCTTATATTTCAGTCAATCATGTGACTTTGTCCTTCACTGACTTTGAGCTTGAGATGGTGAATAGTAACTGCTCTCATGATAGTGTGGAGGTCCTGGATGGAGACAATTACCAAGCCCCATCTGTTGGTAAAGATAAAATCTTTTCCTTGAGGAACTGTCAAAGTCATACTCTGGTTGTAATAGGATATCACCTATATGTGTGTGTATACATCATAATTAGATCTAGGTTTTGGCACTTTATCACATTTTGTTTGGTTTTTCAGAAAATACTGGTGCAGTTATGGTTAGTAATAACTAGTAACCTTTTTCCAGGTCGTTACTGTGGGAATGAGTTGCCACACCCAGTCACTTCATTCAGCAATGCCCTGGTGGTAAACTTCATCTCAGATGCTTCGGTAGGAAGGAAAGGTTTTAGGGCAACCTACATGGCCTCAACCTCAGGTTAGATTTTATTGTTTATATCAAAATACATATGAATGTTTCACCCAAATTAGGTTGCAATATAACATAACTTAGTTACCTGTTTTTCCAGGCTGTGGGGGACATCTGTATATGGAGTCAGGTGCTTTTAACAGTCCGAACTATCCTGATGTATACCCCCCTAATGTGGAGTGTGTGTGGACCATCACCAGCTCACCTGGGAACCGTCTACAACTGTCCTTCATGTAAGCCAATCAGGATTTTACATTAATCTCACAAATGTAATGGATTCATCAAAACCAATAATGCTGTACTTTTTGTGATGAAGAATGTTTCAGTTGCAACATAGTTCAGACTGCAGTAGTGACTATTTAGAGGTTCGCGAAGGACACTCCACTGGTACTCTGGTTGATCGTTTCTGTGGTGATTCCCTTCCTTCCAACTACACCTCTATAATGGGCCACATTCTTTGGATCAAGTTTGTCTCTGACTCCTCAGTCAGCGGAGCTGGATTTAGAGCAGTGTTCTCCCACTGTAAGTCAGAGTGATGGATTACTCTTCTCTTTTTTTACCTGGGTCTGAATAGTCATTATGTTCAGCACAACCATGGCTCTGGTTGTACAAGGAAGTCTTGGTGGTTAAAATCTCCTACAGTTAGAAAATCTTATATGGGAATATCTTTACTCTTTTCTGCATCCTCAGTGTATGGAAATGAGATCATGGGCAGCTCGGGACAGATAGCCTCCCCTCTTTACCCACGCACCTACCCAAACAATGCAGACTATCGCTGGACCGTTACAGTGGACTCAGATTCCCACATTCAGATTCAATTCCTGGACATCGACATTGAGGACCAATTCAATTGTTATTATGACAAGCTCAAGGTCTGCACTCTTGTTTAAAATGCCATAATGGTTTAACAGAAAATAAGTGTATGCAGGCATATGATGTAGATGTGGTTGAAGATCAATGCTTCCCTTTCCTAGATATATGATGGTTCCAGCACCAGTGCTTTACTTCTGGATGAGTTCTGCGGCCTGACTCTTCCCAACCCAGTAAGAAGTTCAGGGAGCACTATAACGCTTGAGTTTAAATCTGACAATGTGATTGGAGGGAAAGGCTTCCTGGTTGAGTGGACTGCTGTTCAGGGTTCCGGTCCTTTGCCAACTATACAGCCAGGTTAGTTCCCTAAGAAATCTGCCTCTCAGATCTTGCATTAAAAAATGTTTAAAGTTGCTGCTTGGTCTCTTATCACAATCGTTTGCAAATTTGTTTTTGTCTTCTCAGGAGCATGTGGTGGAACATTGATGACAGGAGACAATCCCCAGTTCTTATTCTCTCCTGGTTGGCCGGAGCTGTATCAGCATAACCTTGACTGTTCATGGGTGATCCGGTCTCCTAATTCTATCGTTGAGTTTAATCTGCTTTCTCTGGACATGGAAGATGAAGTTTCGTGTCTCCATGACAGTCTATCCATCAGGGATGGTAGGTTTTGTCATATGAAGTGACTTCAGCATAAACCCAACTCAAAACTGACTTTCACAACTTAAGTTATTTTTGTATTATTTTTTAAGGTGACACCAACATGTCTCCACTGATTGCAAAGGTTTGTGGGCGGGAGCTGCCTGGCTCTCTGCACTCTACTGGTGATGCCATGTTCCTTCGATTCAGCTCTGATGGCAGCATTAATGGCAGGGGCTTTAACGCCACTTTTCCAGAGGTGAACAATAAGTCCATACCATTGGATACCATACCATTGCTTATCATGATGAGAAAAATTCTTATCACGATGATGGTATAAGTTTGCTGTGTATTATATATTTAGTTGGACTTTGAGCTATTTTTATTTTGCTTTCTCCATCAGGTTGTGGGGGTTTCCTCCACGTGGACAGAGGGGTCCTAAGTTCTCCTCAATATCCACAGAACTACAAGCCCAACATGAATTGCAACTGGCAAGTAATGGTCACTCCAGGGTTTAGAGTGTCTGTAAACTTCCAGAGTCCTTTCCAAATACAAGGTTATGGCGATCACTGCAGCACAGGTGATTACTTGGAGGTGAGTGACTATAGAAGAAGTTGTCGTTTGAGAACATTTCCAAAACAGAACCTGTACATCATTCAAATGGTCATTTTTTTGTATTAGTTACGGAATGGCCCTGATGGCAACTCACCGACTCTATCCGGACGTCTCTGTGGGTCCAGCGCTCCATCCACATTTCAAACCACAGACAATAGCCTCTATGCCCATTTTGTCTCTGATGGCTCCAATGAGGGGAATGGCTTTAAATTGGTATTTGAGGCCCACAGTTCAGGTGAATGCTTTTACTTAATATTCCAGAAATGTTAGATTAATTTGATAATAAGTAGTTATTCCTAAAGTGTAAATCTCTGTGCTTGTCTCCAGCTTGTGGTGGTGTCATTGTGCTTAATGATGGAGATCCACCAGGATACATCACGTCTCCTAACTATCCATCAAACTACCCCAAAATATTGACTGTGTATGGATAATCATTGTACCCAATGGAGAGGCTGTACAGCTTGACTTTGAGGATGATTTCTACATTGAGGCTCATACTGGGTATATTTTGAAGAATCAAATTGCTTACTTTTGGTACATGTAACCGTTTGACCATTAAATGTAATCACAATCTTCTGTCCTAGATGTATGTATGATTATATTGAGATCCGTGATGGTTCCACATCAGATGCTGCTTTGATGGGCAGACTTTGTGGTAACACCCGCCCATCCACACAGCATTCATCCGGCACCACCATGTATATTCGATTCAGAACTGATGGCAGCATCACACATATTGGTTTCAAAGCCAAGTACTCCATTGGTAATCCATTTTGAATCATCATTACATTCCAACCATCTTTGATTGATCTCAATGGTTTAAAGTGTATCCTTTCCCTTCTTAGCTACATGTGGAGGTACCTACATTGGCCAGAGTGGTATCATCAGAAGCCCGGGTTTTCCAGACTCAAATTATCCAGACAACTCTAACTGTGAATGGTACTTGGAAGGTCCCACGGGACACTATCTTGCCCTCACCTACACTGCCCTTGACCTGCAGAGCTCCTCCAATTGTATCAATGACTATGTGGAGATACGTGAATACAATGCTTCAGGTTTGGGTTCTCCTTACACAAAAGAGAGTTGAGCGTCTTTCTGAATGTTAAGGATAGCAAACTAACCTTTCCTTACTCACCAGGTCGCTTGCTGGGGAAACACTGTGGAAACAGTCTTCCAGCCCCCCTGGACACTGGAGACAGTTTTGCCTACGTAAAGTTTGTCAGTGATGGCAGTGGGAATGCTGCAGGGTTTAGTTTATCATTTGAAGCCAGCGTAGAAGGCAAGTGTCTTTAAATAATTACAGTGTTCACTTAGGGTCATATAGTCCATTGGGCTCATGACCAGTTATTTTGGATAAAAAATGTTCTACATGATTACTTAGATAGTTATGCTGTTGGTTATGGAGCAGTTCCATGGGTAACTGGTGATAAGATGCTATTGTTCTCTTACAGAATGTGGAGGGGATCTGAACGCACCATTTGGTACCATATCATCTCCCAACTACCCCAATCTTTACCCTCACAGCCGAGTATGCCGCTGGAGAATCACTGTTCCTCCTGGTCGCAGGGTCACTCTTACGATCAATGACCTGAGGCTGGAGGAGCATGGCACCTGTACGTTTGACTATGTGGAGGTAAGGTCATCTATATGTTTTAGAGATGTCAAAAGTTGGGCATTCAAACTATTTATTGCTTTCTCTGAATATTGTTAAATTCGGTTCTTTATCACTGGTTTGCTGTTTTGACTCTTGGGTTGGTAGGTCATCAATGGTTTGACACCCAGCGCCCCACATTTGGCTCGGTTATGTGGGACAGTCCCTGCTGGTACCCAGTTGAAATCTTCTGGGAATACTATGCTTGTAATTTTCAGCTCTGATTCATCTGTGTCTAATGGTGGATTCACGGCAGATTACTCTTCAGAAGAGGCAGCAGGTGAGATAGAAGACCTCTGACTTAAGTGTTTACGTTTTTTGTTTATTTTTGGCTCCTGATTTGATTGGTGAATTTTTGTTATTTCGGTAGTGTGTGGTGGAATACTTAGTCAACCTGGAAACTTCACCTCGCCTGACTTTGGCAATGGAAACTACAGCAACAACCTGAACTGTGAATGGCTGATCCAGAACCCACATCACATGAATTCTTCCATTGTGGTTATAATAGATGAGCTCCATCTAGAGCATCACCAAACCTGCGAGTGGGACTACTTGGAATTCAGACTGGGTACGAGAGTTTCCAACTGCAGAAAGAGAGACATAAAACTATGTAAACCATCCAATGTACCATTTACTTTAAAGCTGTTGCTGATAAGCAAACAATTATGGCATGTTTTATATGTTCCTCATGTACAGGAGATATGAATGGAGAGCTTTTGGCTCGTTTATGTGGTCAATCCCCTCCTATGGTCCCCATAGTAGTGTCCACCCCTGAACTCTGGGTTCACTTCCTGTCCGATGAGGCTGTGGGAGATCTGGGCTTCAAAGCCACATATTATTTTTCAGGTACGATTGATCAATTGGTGACACTTAAACAGATGGATCTCTGCTCTTTAAAATTCTGCATGAGCTCAACTGACTATGATGTTTTACAGAATGTGGAGGGTCACAAATTGGAGAGGGAGGAGCCATCTCTAGCCCTGGATATCCCAATAACTACCCCAGCCCGAGCCGCTGTACTTGGCTTCTCGAGGCTCCGGTGGGCCACACTATCATTGTAAGTCAAGACTGCTTCTTGGGTCTGTTGTTTTTTACTGTTTTCTTTCAAACTTAACAATGAAGTTCATCATTAACGTCACATAATGTCCTTATATTCTAGCTCACTTTTACATACTTTGAAGTGGAGGAACACAGCCAGTGCACCTGGGATTCAGTGACTATCTTCAATGGAGCCTCACCAGGAACCCCAGTTATTGGTCAATACTGTGGCCACAACTCTCCAGGAACTATCCAATCAGGCTCCAACAAATTAGTCGTGTTGTTCCTTGCTGATCATACAGTGTCCAGAGGAGGATTTACTGCCACCTGGTCAACGGACTCATCAGGTAAATATAAATAAAGATATCTCCTGTCCACTTTCTTTATGTGTTTTACATATTGAATTACTTTTTTCCCTCAAATTTCTTTATTTTCTTCAGGATGTGGTGGAACTATCCATGCTGATACAGGCACCATCAAATCTCCAAATTATCCTCAGAATTTCCCAGCCAATACTGAATGTTCCTGGACCATCATCGCCCATGATGGAAACCATCTAGAGATGAGCTTTGCCAGTGACTTCCAGATCCCAGACTCAAGTGGACAGTGCCAAAACAGTTACATCAAGGTAAACAGATGACCAGTAAAAAAGAAACCTTCCTTGATGTTGTATTTTTGTGATCTGGCAATTAGATTTTTCATATTCTGTCTATATCTGACAGGTGTGGTCTGACAACGTACAGAATGATGAGAATCTCTTGTCCACTGGTTGTGGCACTACAGCCCCTGCTGCAGTCATTGCACCACGAAATGTTATTACGGCTCGTTTCCAGTCCTCAGATACACCTGGCAAAGGCTTCTCTGCTGCATTCTACACTAGTATGTATAGTATATAACAGGTTTCAGTCTCCTGTCAATTAATTCAAATAATGTAATGTATCTATTTCACATCATCTTTTAGGTTGTGGGGCCAATTTCACTACCTCATCTGGCCGTGTCGTGTCTCCAAACTACCCAGACCACTACCCGGGAGGCTCCAACTGTAATTACATTATTAATGCTGGAGATCAGACCGTGGTTGTGCTTACTTTTAAAAGTTTCCAGTTAGAGGGTATGCCTCCTCCTCAAAAATCACTAATTGTTTCATACATTTTGATTATAAGAAATCAAAAAATAACTCAAAGAATAACAGCAGTTCTGTGAAGTGAATAATCATGTGTTTCCATCTCCTCTAGCACACTCCACATGTGTCTATGATGGTGTAAAGATCTATAGTGGCATCACCACCAGTGGTGTTCCCTTGGCAACTCTTTGTGGAAATACCATCCCAGGCGTCTTCACCACATTTGGACCAATGCTCATCAACTTCTACTCTGATTCTATCATCGATGACAATGGCTTCCTGGCAGAATACAGAACCATACGTAAGCCTCAACCACAAAACAAACTGCAGATTTAATGCAATACTTTTTGGTTCTCTGTATACTAGACTATGTGCTGATAAAGGATGTGGCTTAGATGGAGGTGTGGCTTCAGTGTAAGTGTGTGCTAGAGTAAGTTTGGTTTGTTGTTTATCATCTGATTCACTGAGCCCAGAAATGTGGAATGAGCAGAATCACTGGAATGAGAGGACGCTGCACTTTTCAAACAATATGAGGGGATTTGGGAGAATATGCAAATATGCAAGAGAATTCCATTGCGACAGATTCCACTGTTACTTCCACAAACAATAGAAATGCACAGTCAAGTGCTCTCTGACTTGGTGGTGTATGGGAAGACAGCCCAAATTTCTCAAAGAAAGCACATGAACAAGACATTTAAATACAGTTAGGGCTGTTCCTATTAATTGCATCCCTTCATGTTGGTTTATATGATTACGGTGTATATGTTACTGTACATCTGTATATTGATATGTGTGTTCATGTCTTTATAACAGCATGCGGTGGTGTGTTTAATGGCACTTCTGGGACAATCAGCAGTCCATCTCATTCTATCACCAACTACCATCACAACATCAACTGCACATACCACATACATGTTCGTGACAATCGTGTCATTGACCTCAAGTGAGTTTGATCCAATTTAAGTGATTTGAAGAAGTCATATCATTGGGAATTGTTTTGTTTATGTTTTGAAAACATATTGTCATAGACACAATTAATATATTTTGTAAGTTTCAGAACTCAAAACTGGTCCAAATCACATTCTAATGATCAAACAGCGAGTGGGTAATGATCATTAAAAACTTGAATGAAAAATGAAAATTCTGTCAATAATTACTCACCCTCATGTTGTTCCAAACCCGTAAGACCTTTGTTCATCTTTGGAACACAAATTAAGGTATTTTTGGAGAAATCTGTGAGCTTACTACCATAAATGTATGAAGCTATAGAGTACTTTTTGTGCGCAAAGAAAACAAAATAACAACTTTATAGCAACAATTCTTCTCTTCTGTGTCTGCCGCGCATTCACAAGAGTACCACAACGTGTGCTTCATACAATTAAGGCTGAACCACTGATGTCACATGGACTATTTTAACATTACGGTTTGGAACAACATGAGGGTGAGTTACTACATGAAATACTTAATGACAGAATTCTCTTATAAATCCTATACGTAATCAAGGAAATGTCTTAAGGCAAGTTTTTACATTATAAAACCATATAAAAATCGATTTCTAAGTCTCATGTTCTACAAATTTTCGTACATACTATCTCTTTATGGGACAGTTCGACTCTAGGCATCTATCATGCCCGCTATGTTCCACCAGAGAGACAGATGCTCAGAGAGAAAAGCATTGTGGTATTGATCATCTGTCCTTGTCTTTGTTCAGTAAACCCCACTGAGATCTTGTGTCAATGCTCGACAGGAAACCCTTTACCCATAATTTGTCCCTGAGGCTTTCTTTCAGGGAAACCCCCCTCTCCCATTAGTGGTATCACTTTCTGAGAAACTAGATTGTTCTGCAACATTGTCATAGTAATCATCAGCGGTATGTATTTGTTCCTGTCCGATAGGTTCAACTCTTTCAGTCTGGAAGCCTCCTCGACCTGCCGCTATGACTATGTGGCGGTATATGACGGAGAGAACACTCTGGCCCCATTAATGGGGAAGTTCTGTGGAAGTGAACTGCCGCCCAACCTCAGATCTTCATCCAAGCACCTGTTTCTCCAGTTTGCTACAGACTCATCGGTTGCAGCAGAGGGTTGGAGAGCAACCTACAGTGAGACTTTAGGTAGAGTTTCTCCATCTCATACATCAGCAATGAGCCTCCTTGCTATCCACTACCTACATAGACAGCATCCTACACTCTTAACAATAAAGGTTCTTTATTGGCATGTTTGGTTTGGTTCAAAGAGGAAACTTTGACATTTATGACATTTAGTGAATGTAAATCTACATTATATTATTATACATTATATTATTAATATTATGCATATTTTATTTATTTATACTATGTCATTGTAATATTAACTTCATATAATATTAACTTAAATTATTATATATACATATATATACACACACACACACAATTTATTGTTATTATATTAACTTAATATAAATTCAACTTAGTTTTAGTTTAATTTGAGAAAATTAGACACATATATTCATGTAATTAATTTATTGAATGAAATTTGACATTACATTATTTAATTAATTTTACATTATTTTATTTTAAAAACTATAACTTTATAGCATTAACTTCATTTTAAGTGTAATCTTAATTTCATTAAATTAATATATTATCATTAATGTGTTTAAAATAATAAATGTAAAATATAATACAATTTTATAAGTTTTGTTTTTTTGTGTGAATATAAATCTATATTATATTACATCTAATTAATACTAAACATATATTTTTATAATATACGTCATTGTAATATAATTGTCATTTTACTTAATTCTTATATAAATGTAAATAAATGCTGTTATATAATATTTATTTATTATCATATTATTACTCCATATATTATTGCCTTAAATATTAGGTTTTAGTTTAGTTTATTTTAATATAGTCAGAAACACATGGTGTCATGTGGAAGGACATTCAAGAATATTTGTTTGGACAAAAATGTGTACGCCCTGAGAACAAGAATCAGCTTTTTATCATTTTAAATAAATCTGCCAATAGCTAATTTGGAAAACTTCTACATTAGGCTTTGAATCTAACAAACAAAGACAAAAACTCACATTTTGTCACTTTTGTGGAGTCTAGTGCCTCTTGCAGGCGGTTTCTTGAAAGCACATCCTACAGTTGTTGTAAATCTCTCTCACTCTCTCTTTCCATCTCCTCATCCATCGTTTTCTCCAGGTCCTCAGCAGGGCTGTGGCGGTTACTTGTCTTCTCCCACCGGAACATTTGGTTCTCCTGATATTGACATGAATGATCAGTACGAGCCACGTATGGACTGTATGTGGACCATTGCTGTGGAGGTCAATAAAGGCATTAACCTCACATTCACATCCTTTGAGCTCGAGGGATCCTCTGGAACCCTCTGCAGATATGATTATGTCAAGGTAAAAGCTGTCACTTATAATATAACAAATTAAAATGCAGCATAATTTCCAACACAGAACACTCTATATCTTTATACTTACATCTTACACATCTCTAGATCTTTGATGGTGACAGTGCTATTTATCCATTGGTTGGCACATTCTGTGGAGCTGTAGTACCTGCCCCCTTCGTCTCGGCCAGTAATTTCCTGACCGTGCACTTCATCTCGGACGGCACCGTTCAACGCCGTGGCTTCAATGCCACCTACAGCACAACGGACAGTAAGATTGAACTTTATGTCCTAATGCTTTTATCACTGCAGGTTTGAATCACTCATGCAAAAATGCTTTTTTTATACTTTAGGTCTTTGTGGTGGAGCGTTCAATGCCACAGCATCATCTCAGACCATCACATCCCCATATTACCCCAATGCCTACCCGCCGTTCGCCTCTTGCCGCTGGGTGCTAGATGCTCCTTCTCAGGAGGTGGTGAAAGTGTCTGTTCAGCAGTTTCATCTGGACTCCAGCCAGAGCTGCACCAGCAACTTCCTGGAGTTTATAGACTTCCCTGTGGTGAGACTCAATCAATAGCCAGAACACAGACTCCCTAAATAACTAAAAAACTATATAGAATCGCTCAGGTCACAATGGCTGATCATTTTGATAGGCTAGTCCACATCTTGTTATCTATTTTTGATGAGACAATGATCTTGTCCAGCAAAATGAGAGCTTTTTGAAGATGCATTTATCCAAGTGGATAAAATTGAAAATGTGGATACATTGGGAGAGCGTATTTAGACGAAAAGACTGTTTTCAAATGTATCTGATTTAATTGTGGACATAGTCGTGTTAATAGAAAATAAATCTGATTTATTTCTTTTTATTTATTTATTCAATTCAATTATTTATTTGTTTTATATTTATTGTTTGTGCTTTTGTCATTTTTACTATTATTATTGTATTTATTATTTCTAAACATTTCAAACAGTAGTATGCATTATCTGTATATGACTATACTGTATATGTATGTATATATATATATATATATATATATATATATGACAAATACAATAAAGTCGAGATAATGCATAGTACTGTTTGGAATATTTATATATATATATATATATATATATATTAGTCATTTTATGATAATTTTTATATTTACTATTTAATCTTATTTAAACAGTTTTCATTTATCTTTTCACTGCTATTTATCATACAGTAACATATTCAAGTTTATTGAAGTTTGCTATCTTCACTTTACAACTTTAAAGTTGTATTTTGGCAGCAGAATGTCTTTACATTATTTCGTTTAAATTTTTGTCTCTCAGGGAGATTATGGACAGGCTCATAAGTTCTGTGGCACTGACTCACATGTGCCAGATTTTTACAGTTACGGCCGCACCATGCACATCACCTTCAAATCAGATGCATTCATGACTGGCAACAGATTCAGCCTCACATATCAGGTGGCAGGTGAGTCCTTGCCCTATGATTATTAGAAGTGTTTTACGTTTTTCTCTTGCTGGTGTGGTTATATTGTCAGTGTGTTTATACATCTGAACGTTACGTATCTGCAGGTTGCAGCAGGGTGTATGAACAGGAATACGGTTACCTTAAGAGCCCAGGCTGGCCTGACATATACACTAATAATCTTGAATGCAGCATCGTAGAAAGGAAAACTTGAAAATTTGAAATGCTCCCCTAGTACATAAGTAGAATAATAATTTAAATAAGTTTGTGTTGAAGTGCTAAAATGTAATGTACTAAAACGTAAATAAATATACAGTAAATTAAAGCTACATCCCGAATTCGTGAAATATTGGGTCGTTTTTTAAATGTAATAAAATGGAAACTAAAAGACTTTTAAGTCTCATGAGCCAATATTTTACCCCAAATTGGACAATCTTGTTGGAAATCACGGACGTCGTGTCCTCCGGGCTAAAGAGGAGGGAGACCTTCCAGCGTTTATCAGCTTTCAGTTCAAAAGCCAGCATCTCTGATGGTATGGGGGTGCATAAGTGCATACGGTATGGGCAGCTTGCATGTTTTGTAAGGCACTATGAATGCTGAAAGTTATATAAAGGTTTTAGAGCAACATATGCTCCCCTCCAGATGACGTCTATTTCAGCAGGACAATGCAAAACCACATACTGCAGCTATTACAACAGCATGACTTCGTAGTAGAAGAGTCCAGGTGCTGAATTGGCCTGCCTGCAGTCCAGATCTTTCACCTATAGAGAACATTTGGCACATAATTTAAATAAAAATACATCAAAGATGACCATGAACCCTTCAGCAGATGGAAACATATATCAGGCAAGAATGGGATCAAATTCCACACTAAAACTCCAGACTAAAACATCAAATTTGAAATGAGCTAATTTTGTGCAAAAGAAAATTACATTTCTGAGTTTAAACATTTGTTAGTTATCTGTTCTATTGTGAATAAAATAATTGGCTCATGTGATTTGAAAATCTTTTAGTTTTGATTTTATTCAAATGGAATTCGATTACTGAACAATTAGGTTAAGTTCTATAATAGCCTGTAAATAAAACTAACATAACATTGACCTAATTACGTTAATTAGTTTAAATAAATTTAATTTTAATTCAGCAAGATGTACCCAGTTTTTGTTTTACATAAAATAAAATTTGAAACAATAAATAAAACTGCCCAAAACAAAACAATTGGTGTAAATATATATATATATATATATATTTTATTTTTTATTTTTTTATAATAGCTAATATTACTTCAGCTTTATGTCACATTGGTAAGGTGTCAAGGCGCGTATATTGCATTATGGGATATAGTAGTAACCAGTAGAGTATACTCGGTTTCTGAACACTTGGGCAAATGCAGATCATCTGAGTATTGCATATGCATACATACAGCAGAAATAATAGAAGTATGGTAATAACAGTATGGCATGGTATGGTACCAGTTTAATTTACGTTTACTTCTGCTAACGTAGGTCAGAAATGGCAGTACTGCCACATCACCTCTGTTAGGGAAGTACTGTGGAAGCACACTACCCAATCCTGTCTTCCCGGGAAGCAACCAGCTCTTCCTGTATTTCAAGAGTGACTTTACTACAGCCCGTAACGGCTTTGAGATCACCTGGACTTCTTCTCCACAGGGTAAACACGAAATGCTTGCTATATTACGATTGCCTCAGACAGTCCAACACTGCTAAAGGTTTTATGCGAGTCCTGATTGCTACTTTTTTGTGTCCAGGTTGCGGTGGTGTGTTATATGGAGACCACGGCTCTTTCTCCAGTCCAAACTACCCTGGCACTTACGCCAACGGCACTTCCTGTGAGTGGAGAATCAGGGCTCCTAGCGGTAGAGTGGTGACGGTCACATTCAACCAGATCAGCATTGATGATCCAGGAGACTGTGAGAACAACTACTTGAAGCTGTATGATGGACCGGATGCTAATTCACCTGTTGTTGGGCCGTACTGTGGAATGGTATGTGTGAAAAAAACATTACTATATATTCCAGAAATGTACCTATATATTCCAGAAATGAGTACTTTTATCAGCAAAATAATATTTTTAAAGAATCTTGATCAAATGTATCATAGTTTCCACAAAAATATTAAGCAGCACAACTGTTTTAACATAGATTTCTGAAAGATCATGTGACTCTGAAGACTGCAGTAATGATGCTGAAAATCCAGCTTTGATCAGAGGAAAAAAATCAATTTTGAAATATTTTCAAATAGAAAAGAATAGCAATAATATTTCACTATATTTTACTCTATATTTAATCAAATACTGCAGCCTTTGGGAAATTCCTTTCAAAACAATCTTACTGACCACAAACTTTGAAATATTTTCATAGAAAATATAATAATATTTCACTATATTTTACTCTATATTTAATCAAATGCAGTTCTCCCATCTGGGTTCAAAACAATCTTACTGACCACAAACAGTAATGTGTACTGTATATACTCAAATTATATATGGATATATAATGTAATTGTTCTTTGCTTTTTTTGCAGGAGACAAATACGCTTTCAGAGCTTCTTCAAACCTTGTGTTTGTGAAGTTCTCACACACAGTCACACACAGTTCTTCCATCTGGGTTCACACACATAGCACACACACACACACACACACACACACACACACACACACACACACACACACACACACACACACACACACACACACACACACACACACACATATGAACACACTTTGTAATCATGTAAACAGTCACATAAATAATGTAATATGAACTATTATTTGTAGATAATTGTTTAAAGAATTAATGTATGTATTTTCGATGCCTTTTTGGAAAATAAAGATGTTTCATGAAGTTCTTGTTTAATTATGTTTTTAAGTCAGAGACATTCATAAAAGCATTTTGCAAAAAACAACCAAGACATTACAAAGATCTCTTTTGTGATTTTGTTTTTCAATGGAAAAGTGTCTTGAAGTGTGTGTCAACTACACAAATCAATATGCATACAAAAGCTGTGAATGTTTGGCAGTTTAAGAGTTTCATATATTTTCACTGTCTGATATCCTCAGCTCTGTACTTCTCTCTGGACTTTATCCAAAGCGCCCACTCTGATGCGTTATACACACTCGACACAGACAGACTAGGGGTGAAAATAAAGAGATGGTAAATTTGGAGAGAGATAAAAGCTGTGTGCAGCAGATGCTAATGGGTCTTTTTTTAATAGTTTTATTTCAGTTTTAGTTATTTTAGTACATCAAGTTAAACTAAATTAAAACGAGAAATGTTGCCCTGGCAACTAATAAAAGTAATTTGTTTAATTATTATTTGTTATTTTATTTCAGTTAACATTTATTTGATTTCAAGTAATGACTTTTTCTTTAGTGGTTTTAATTTTAGGTTCAGTTTTAGTTAATTAAACCTATAACCCTGATTTGGACATATTCCTGACCATTTTATAACACAAATTTTATAACTGGTTTTACTTACTGTAATTTTATTTTTAATATGTGATTTTTCATGGTAAAAATAAATTATGGTAACAAATTGATATGCAGGTGTAAATTAATGATATTCAATAGTGTAAATAGCGTAAATTAACATAAAATTAATCATTTTCAACCAATGTTCGCCAGTTCTCAGTAAATCTAACAGCTGACAAGCCATAAAATCCACATTCATTCCAGACAAAACCAGAGCTCATATTCAGTAATATGCTGGTGGTCTGCTCTACTCGTGGAACTGTAAGTTCCTCACGCACATAATTTGAGAACACCGTAAATCAAACAGCAGAACAGTCACACATACACACATTCCCTCCTCAGCGCTCACTTTGGACAAGTGTAAGTGCTTACAGCTCTTTAATGTGGATTCTAATAAAATACACACCTCCCCATGCGCTCATGCCTCATGCCATGTCTGACTGTGTCCGATCTCCGCTGGCTTCTGGCCGAGGGTGTTGGTTAAAGATTTTACAACATAAACAAGCCTTGTCCCTGGAATCCAGAACTCATGCTCTGCAAAGCAAAGTTCAGCCATGCCGAAGCATCTGTTGCCACTCACCAAATATAATCAAGCCTATAAATAGAGCCACTGTTTTCAGTCCCCCATAGAAATGGTCAACCCTGCAAGAACCAGACACAGACGGAGAGAGACGGGCAAAGGAAGAACCCAGATCCAGTCTGTGGATGGTCCCGCCTGGGACGACTGGACCCCTAAGAGAGAAGTGTCGCCACACCTCTGCCCCGTGCCAGAAGGAGGAGACAGCGAAGACTCCTATCGCTGTGCAGACGTCTAAACAATGTGTCTCTCTTGGAAGGTAGGTAATTATAGCAGGGGATCTGGGTGGTAGATAACAGCTGCCCACACCTGCTGCTGGATTCCCTAATGTCACATTATTCAGACAATATATCGGATGGACAATGGACATGCAATGGATGAATACACTAATATTTAGGTAAATATCATATTTATATAGTTATATAAATACATTTGTTGTAAGGTGTTGTTCATTTGTTAATGTACTGTATTTTAAAATCATTAAAAAACTCACAAGTAAAACATAGAGAGGCATAACACCCAGTGATATTTTAGTGTAACTGAGATACTATTATAATTTTGTATAACATTTTGAATTCATTTTTATTTTTGTAATTTCCAAGTTCATTAAAATTTTTGTTAAAGTTTTAGGAATGTTCTGTGTTTTTACTATTTTAATTGCTTGTTAATTTAAACATGTTTTCAAATATGTTTAAATTATTTAATAATTGTCATTAAACTGTAAATAAATAAATACATACGTTTATTTTTGGTGTGAAATATTTTATTTATAATAATTATAATATATATGATAGTAATAAACCAATAGGCTATGGTAGCAAATGACTCATATTCAGGTTATATGTCAGAATATGGATGAAATCATTTGTACAAAATGTATATTATACAAAAATTATATATATATTAATTTTCAATAATATTCAACAATATCTATTTATTAAAACAATTCTAGCTACTGACAGACATAAAATCCACATTCATTCATTTTTGACAAGATATTAATTATGTTTGTAGCAGGCTGCAAAACTAAGCACACTGTTATTAATTCTATTAAATGTAAACTTTATACCTTGAACTGTACTCTATTATTTTATAATGAAGAAAAATCATAAAACTGGGCAAGGATGTTTCGTTTCATCATGACAGAGATCTGCAGTATTTAGAATCCATGAGGAAGAACTAAATAAAAACTGATTAAAAACTTCTGGAGCCTATATTAAAATAATTAAATATTAACACTTATAATCAGAACTAGTTCAATGTGTCAGTGTCTGTAGGCGCCTATACAATTTCATATAATATTGTAAGTAAATTATTGTCGTAAACAAACAGGTTAAAACTAGTATTTAACCAGAAACAAGTCTAACATTATTTTTGTATCAGTAATAATCACTGTGCTAGATGTTACCTTTGACAGCGCATTGGCAGAATGCTTTTCCACACGTCTCCTCTACATTGTCATTGATTGGTCGAATGATACGCACTGTTGCAGCGGAGCGCGTTCTGATTGGACATATGTGTTCCTTATTTCAACAACCTCGCCGACTTTCTAGCAGCTGATTGGACAACGGAACAGAATTCTGTCTGACATTCTTTTCCTTTCTCTGGACCCCGGAAATACCCTTTTATGGAAGGAATGCGAGACTTTTACAGACTATCAACTTCCGGTTGGGTGTGAGCGACTTTGCGGCTTCAAAAATATCTGGTTTTACTGTCCTGAGGGCTCGGATATTTGTTTTCTGTGTTTCCTGCATGTTTGCGTATTTTCCTGACTACTGAGTGAGTTCCTTATATGCTTGTAATGACTGGATTTGAGGCGAAAGTGGCATAACTCTCGTCGTAAGATCCTCTGCTTGATTCAGGTCTTGTATTTGCTAATATTGTCTTGCAGAAGATGTCAAAGTCTCTGAAGAAGATAGTGGAGGAGAGTCGGGAGAAGAACCTACCGGAGGTGGACATGTGTGACAGAGGAATATCAAACCTGCTGGATATTACTGGACTATGTGAGTCTACAAAGAGTTACTATAACGTTACTAGTTTAAAGTTTTATGTCGTCTTAATGTTAATTAAAGTATGGGTAATGAATCTTATTTGTTTACACTGTGATTAATTGGCTGTCATAGTAAGTTGTCTCTGTTTACAGCAGACGATTGGTGGCGTCATCACGTTGACGTCATCATGCAGTGACATCATCAGCTAAACGTGTTGTTATTTTTGTTTTGTAGTCACTTTATCAAACATAACCCAACTGGTCCTGAGCCACAACAAACTGAGTGGTAAGTTCTACAAATTTCAAGAGAAACGTCTTTTGGGATTTTTTCTTTTAATGTCAATATATTGCACAATTATATTTACATGCAAACTAATGCAATACATCTTTGAGAAATGATAAAACACTCTGTAAGTTTTACAGCATGGCTTTTCCTAGAGTTGGAGGTAGTGATTGTGATATTTACTTAGAAGGCAAATAATTGTCTCATGAATCTCAGATACAAAATCCAATTTAGAAAACAATCAAGTAGACGGTTAAAAAGCTGCGTTTTATGTGCAAGCTATAGAGTTGTGGAATTTTATAATTATTGGATTTAAATAAAATAATATTTGTCTTGTTTGAATGATTTTAGATGTTTTTATAATGGTTAATTTATGTAATTGTTTTATTGCATTATATTAAAAACATTTCCTAGTTTAATGTTGTATTGAGTCTGCAGGTTCATGAGGGTTGCTGAAAGAACTTGTTTTCTCCACTAGATGGCTCTCTTGCTCTTTCTGATCACTGCTTGTTTGATTTTATAGTCTGCTCAGTTTAAGTATTGTAGTAATAAAGAGTGAAGATTAGTAGTTAGTAACATCTTCATTGCAATCTGCAAATTCACTGTTTTTTCTTTTACATGTGATTTTAAAGATAGGCTGAGATAAGTTGAGATTTATTCAGAGAGTTATTATTAGGAGACATGTTTTTCAGTGTAGTTTGGGGCTTGTTTTCCCTTCCACCTAATCTTTGGGTCCATGTTAACCGCTCTGAGCCATGTTCACTCTCATCTGATCTGTACAGGAAGTGTTTGGTCGGGGATTTGTTTGTTTATGCAGGAATCGTTTCCGTTAATCTCCATGAAGATCCCGTTGTGATAATGCACAAATCTGTCAGGTAGCGTCTGTAGTAATGATCAAAGACTTTTAATACGATTTTGAAGATGAGGAAATGACTCATTCCGTTACGGGTCACACCACTCGACTGTAGCTGGTTTAAACGAGAGAAAAACATCTTTATGCGGTCCAGAAGCTTGAGGTCACTAGCAAAATGCTTCTATTTAGATTTTGTGTTATTACAAATATTATATTATAATACACTATCTTAAAAAAAAAATCCCCCCCTGACACTGATTGTTCCTTTGCCACAGTTATCTCTAACTTCTTGATTGTAAATCTTTTGAGAGAAGCATTTTCCACAGAGCTATATGTATACTATAAAATAAATCTGAAATATATATATATATATAAATATATCTATATATAAATCATATTACATTGTTATTACATTCTTTATTAATGTTCAAAGCCCTTTAATCCATTTTATATGATTTGAATATGAGGAAATTGTTTCTGCATCTGTAGTGGATTTGAATAAAGAGGAAAAAATGAAACTGTATGGATACGCAGTGGGGTCCAAAAGTCTGAGACCACAAACATAATGCTTGTATCAAAAACAAAATCACAATTTCAGGTTTTTTATTTCCCCAACTATCCCCCCCCCACCCCTATAGAGGATAGTGTTTTTTTTTTGTCTATTCCTCGCCACTCTGCATTTTCTCCTTCTCTGTTCCTCTCGCTCTCATCCTGCCTGGTTAAAGAGCAGAGACAGGGAATCTGCCATCTTGTGAACTTTTCAGGGCAGTCAGGAATTACAGTGACATTTGGAACCCTTTCATTAGTGGCTCATGAGTAAAGCAGCGCTGCTGTTCGGCCCGGGCAAGCAGCAGCTCAGGTAATGAGACGGAGAGGAGAGAGGGCTAAACCTTTCTGCTCTATATCGCCGTATATTCTTTGTTCTATTACCTGCCTGTTTTAAAGGCTCCAATAAGGCACACACACATTTAAAAAATGTATTTACTAGCAGATTTGTACTTGCAACTTGTGTATGCAAAAGTCTGTGGCACTTTAGAGCGCAGTCTGTGGTTTAAGATGATAAAGTGTAGATGTCTGGTGGAGGCGTGTGTCTTAAGGATGGAGAAGGCAGAACTGAGATCAATCTTGTGTGTCATTTGGAGACGAGTACAGGGACCCTGACATGGGGCGAAGGGTTCAGTGTTCTGCAGTGTCTCTTGGTGCGTTTACAGTTCCGTTGAGACAATGGGAAACAAATCGTATGTTTCAAGTATTTTTTTATGGGTGGAAAGGTCAGAGGATAGATGCAAGAATTGGGAATTTGATGGTCAGACTGAAACATACGCCGCTAGCAAGGACACAACAACTGGTTACGACTTTATGTTGAAAAATTTACATTTCTGTAACACTTTCACTGTTATAGCTTTCAAAGTTTTATTCAAATAGTTACATATAAATAGACAATCTGAAAATGTGCATGTACTACTTATACACATTACATGCTTTTCATTGTCATTCGTGTTTTCAAAATTAATTAATTTATTATTATTATTATTAATAACATATTTTATTATTGTTAACATTATTAATATTATTATTATTATTAGTAGTAGTAGTAGTAATGTTTTTATTAACAAATGCATGTGCTGAATGTACACAATCTGCTGTTTATATATAACACTGGTAACATATTTTCATTATTTTGTTTATTATTAAACATATTTATATATTCCTATTATTATTGATAATAATTCATTATAATTGATGTTTGTTATTACCAAGTGCATGTGCTGAATGTACACAGTCTACTGAGTATATAATATTAGTAACGGGTTTTGTTGTTATTGTTTATTTTTAAATAAATAATAATATTCAATATTATTATTAATTTATTATAAACATATTATTATTGATGATAACAATAATAATAATATCATTATACAATTATATGATAACATTGTTAACAGATTTTATTATTGTGTAATTATTAAACAATTAATTTAGTCATATTATCATATGAACACTTTGCAGTAAACATTTATTAATTTATGAATAATTATAAAGAATAAGAAGTTTTAGTAATACATTTATTTAGCTATTAAGTTTATTAACTATTATTTCACAAATGAATTAGTTATCTGTGAATGTTTATTATAAAGTAATCCTAATCTTTCTCAGAGCACATGAGCTGAAGAGTGCTGGGAGAGCATGTGATTTCGTGTTTGTGTTTCGTTGTTGTAGTTTTGAATTGTTTGCGTAGCGGCTGAATCATTTGTTCCTCCGTGTCTGGGGCGGCGCAGCTCTCGTTGATCTCTCTGGAGGTATTCGTGTCATGCTGTTTGTGTAAACCTCTCTCACCTCCCCTCCTCTGTAATGAGGGGCCATTGATCAGCCAGTAATCGGATAGAGCGCCTGTTCGGCCCATCGATCTCTGTCGACAACAGAAAGGGGTGGGAGGGGTGCTGCTGATCCGTTATGCTAAGGCCTCCATCATTACAATGTCAAATTTATCGCTGGGGGAGTGACCCATAATTGAGCCATCGAAGACGGGACGTCTATCCGCTGACTCTGATAATTAGTCGTTAAACCTCTGCTGGTCACCAGAAAACCTCCGGTCTCTGTTCATCAGACCTCGTCTCGCTCGTTTGGGAATGCTTTACCTTGGTGATTAGAATACAGTCAATTGAAATGTTTTGATTGATGATACCTGCAGAACTGAAGTTGTTTTCATTTATGTATAGATTTATTTACTCTCTACTCTCTCTCTCTCTCTCTCTCTTTTTAGCTGTGCCTCCAAACATTGCAGACCTGAAGAACTTGGAAGTTTTGAACATGTTCAATAACCAGATTGAGGAGCTTCCGACCCAGATCAGTAGCCTGCAGAAACTTAAACATCTCAACCTCGGGTTAGTCTGATGCCTCGTCTCTTGTTTTCTCATCTCTTCTCAATTGTTTAGTCTATTTCCCTCCTTATTTTCATTTCGTTTTTTGTTTCGTTTTATTCAGTTTTGTCGCGTCTTGTCATCTCTTATCTAGTCTCTTCTCTTCTTATCTCACATCTCTTCTCTTCTCTTCTCTTCTCTTCTCTTCTCTTCTCTTCTCTTCTCTCTTCTCTTCTCTTCTCTTCTGGTTGTTTTGTTTTGTTCTTGTCTCTTCTTATCTCACTTCTTGTCTTTTTCTTGTCTCATTTCTCTTGATGTCTTGTCTCTTCTCATCTGTTCGTCTTTTTTCACTCCTCCCCTTTTTCTGTCTCTTCTCTTCTCCTCTCTTTGCATCTTTTCGTTTAGTTTTTTCACTCCTCCCCCTTTCCTTCCTCAAGGTATTTTCTCCTCTTGTCTCATTTTTCCTTTTCTATTCTCTTCTGATACTGTTTTTCTTTTCTTGTTTAATCTCTTCTTTTTACATTTAGATTTTTTGCTTGATCTCGATTTGTCTCTTCTTCCATCTCCTCTCCTTTACCCTGTTTTTTCTTCTGTTTTCATCTCATTTTGTCTCTTGTCTCTTTTCTTCTCCTCTTGTCTCCACTCTTCCCGTCCAGTCTCTTGTGTTCATGTCTGTTCGCTTTTTGTCTCATCTCTCCTCTTGACTATTTTTCTCCCCTCAATTCTCTTAGTATCTCATCTTATCTCATCCTTTTGTCTTGGTTTTTCACTCCTCTGCTTCTTTCCTTTTCCTTCCTGTAATTTCTCCTTCTGCCTCCTCTGGTTTTCTGAACCGAAAATCTCCATATTTTTTGTCATAAAACCTCCCCAAATGTCATTGTCTGCATAAACTGAAGTTTATCTCTAGTTTTAGCATCATTCTAGTGTTTTGGATCAGACACTGTTATCTCCTGGTTATTAAAGTATATCTGCTTTAGAGACAGCGGAAGGGTCCTCAATCCTTCATTGTGAGGTTAAGACGCCTTGACAGTAGTAGCGCTGCTGTCTTCCTTTGTTCTTCTTCCTCTCTGACTCTCTTCATCCCTGGTCATCTGGTCATTCCCTGGTGTTCGGAGCCCAGCTGAGCCCCACCACCCGAATCCCGAGGGTTCTCCTTCTCCTCCGAGAGTGGAGCCTCCCCAATGTCACGCAGGATTAAAGCGCGGCACAATCTTCCCTGCGTCTGACACCGCACATTTTTATCGATTTGCTGTCAGACGCACCATTTCTGCACATAATCTTGAAAACATAAGCCGGCTTGTTGTATTCCCGGCCGCTACTCCCGACTCAAATGTGCGGATGTTCATGTGAGCGTGTGGCCGCCCGTTATCCTGATCTCATTTGTCAAAACAATTCCCTTTCTCTGGTAATTGCTTCACAAACATGTGGTGGAATCAATTTGTTTGCTTCTTTGAAATCCGTTGCTAAAGTTTCAGAGTCTTCACAGTGAACAAGTGTCATTTGAAAGAAAGAAAGAAAGAGACGGAGGACAGACGCTTAAATAAGAGTTAATCAGCATCTTATTTGGGTGCCTCTCTTTTCTCTCTCTTGCTCTCTTTTTTGTTTTATCCACGTCATCGGGCACCTTGAGCACTTCTGATTTCAGATTCCATGTTCTCTGTCGGAGGTTTTCCAGCCAAAATGTAATCTGTTACCTTTCAAGGGCGAATATGATTTTAACATTTACAGACAAAACACATTTTTAATATTAACTGAGCATTAACTGTTTGTTATTTTGTTATTAACAGTGTTGTGTGGATGTCTGAGACCATATTGAAAATCTGGGATTCAAATATACACTACTGTTCAAAAGTTTGTGTTCATTTTGAAAGTCTGAAGGATGCATTTATTTGATCAAAAATGCAGTAAAACCGTATTATTGTGAACAATTTATAATGTTTTCAGCATCACAAAATCCTTCAGAAATCACTCTAATATGATAATTTGGTGCTAAATAAATGTTTCTTGTTATTATGAATATTGAGAACAGTTCTGCTGTTTAAAAATTTAGTTGAAACATTATTCAGTATTCTGTTGATGACTATGAAGTTCAAAAGGACATTTATTTGAAATTCAAATCTTTTGTAAGATTATAAATATTTTACTGTGGCCTTGCTAAATAAAAGTATTAATTTCTTTAAAAAACTAATTATTCTGACCCAAAAATTATTAACAGTAATATAATTTATATCCATAAATAAAAAAAAATGACATAACATGAAAAAATATATATATTTGCTCTAATGAGTGAAAGAAATGTTTCACTCGTTACTCAAATGGTTATTCTGATAATTGTAATTAAAAATGTTGAATTAAATTAGTAAAATTCATTATTTAAGAGGTTTCACACTTTCACAATTGATCTCAGACTTTTGGACCCCTCTGTTTTTAACTTTGAGGTTATAAACGTCAGTAGATCTTTTGAGCTGTTATAAATCTGTGTTGCGTTTGAAATATCAATCATAATCAGTGAGATGGATCTGTGCAGACTGCTTGTCTCTGAGTCGGTCTGCTATGGATTTTCAATGGGTTCCCCTGTGTCAAGAATTGACGGCTGTTTTATAAGTGTGTGTCTGTGAGTGGATGTTTGTGTTTGAAGCTGTTGATTTGGTTAAAATGGTGTTTTATTGTTTTGTAGGATGAACAGGTTGAGCACTCTTCCACGAGGGTTTGGATCTCTTCCGGCTCTGGAGGTTCTGGATCTGACGTACAACAACCTGAACGAGTCCTCACTGCCTGGGAACTTCTTTTACCTCAGTAAGTTTATGCATTACCTGTAAAACCTGTGTCATTTTGAATCATTCAATACTAAAGACCACTTATGGAATGTTTTATGCATATTCTGTTCTAAAATGAAGAAAGTAAATAAAATGTAGCTGAGTTCTGATTGGTTAGCAATTTTGCGGATATCAGAGCGCACAGGATTTTATTTGAATTGAGTTCAAATTGGATTTAAAAATTGTCCTGGTTTAGCTTTAGTGACTGAAATATTTCCTATATTAAAACAAACTTTATTTGTCAAATTCCTAAAACCTTTTTTTAATTTACAGAATTATTGCCTTTTGGGTTCAGTATGATATTAAATGAATACTTTTATTCAGCAAGCATGCTTTCAATTGATCAAAAGAGACACTAAAGATTTTTATAATGTTGCAAAATATTATATTAGAAATAAATGCTGTTCTTTCGAACTTCTATTCATCAAAGAATCCTAAAATAAATGTATCAGTTGCACTTCCTAGTCTTTTTATTGTTTTTATTGGCGTGTTTTATAAAGTCTAATGAAGCAATATTCATGATATTATTTCTGTAAGACTTTATTGATGATTAGATATATAAAAAACTAAATGTTGACTAACATTTTTGGAGATTTCAGTATTTCCTCATTTAAATATAAGGAAAGTATGTGGCGTTACCAAAATGTCTGTTGAGTTAAACTTTTGTCGTAGTGGGTTTTGTGTCGGTACTTGATTACTTTTTAGACGGCCTGAAATTGTGACCACAAAGTCACAAATGTTCCACTAATTTCCATTTGTTTATTGTTGTGGGATTATTGATTTCAGATTGACCCACTTAAACAAGAACAAACTGTGGTCGCTTGCATTACAGGCTCCGGTTCTTTGGCAGAATAAACTGCAATGAGAACCAGACAACCTTCTCACAATATGCAAACAAAATAACCGTTAACTTCATCATCTTCTTCATCATCATCATCATCATCATCATAATCCTCATCAGTCCAATCAGCTGGTCCTGTTAGAGGACACTGATGAGCAGTGATGGGCTCTAATAACCTGTTATTTTAATGGCAGCCACATAATTAAAGCACCATCTTAACATTAATCAAGGTCTCTGATCTCTAACCACACACACACACACACACACACACACACACAAAAACTCCATTTATCACTGCTGTTTGGAAAGGCTGTCAGATCAGCTGTGATATTGACTTCTAAAGCAAGTTGAAATGGATATGATTGGTTGTTGCTGTTGCTTTAACCAATCAGAACACTGAATGGAATTGGGTGGGGCTTTTAGTTTTTTTTTTACCCTATTTTGTGTAGGATTTTTTTAATTCAATTGTTTACTGCTTTGAATGTGTTTGTCCTTGTGTTTATCCCGTGTGGTGCTCAAGTACACAGTGTGAGTGTGGATTTGATGCTATTTGTCAATCTGAAGATATTGCATGTGTACTTGAGTGTAATATTGCAGCCATGCTGTATCAATCAGAGATGACCGTTTCTATTGATCAGTGTTTGCAATACTTCTCTTTCTCTCTCTCTCTCTCTCTCTCACACACACGCCTCTCATTTCAGCCACCCTCCGTGCGCTCTATCTCAGTGACAACGATTTTGAGATTTTGCCCCCAGACATCGGCAAGCTGGCCAAGCTACAGATAGTGAGTAATTTATCTAAATTCCCTCTGAAATCAATTGCTTTTGTGGCGGGGCTCTGTGCCGTGTGTGTTCTTTATCATATGTGGTGAGAGGTGATTTAGAGGCTGATCTTCACCCCTGTGCTCGCTAACATCGGACTCAATGCAGGGTCACAGATTCATAAAACAGCTGATAATTACAACTTTGAACTTGGAAATAATATTCAACTATTTTAGTTTGGTGTTAAATATAGGTGTAATTACACCAGTGATTTTTAGAATACAAGTGTTATGAGATGCTGTCAATAACCAGCGGTATTTCGACTTGCTGCACAGTTTGTAAAAGCAATCAAAAATCACATGTACAGTAATGGAAGTCTATGGGACAATAAATTGCTCTTGGAAAGTATAGCCGCAAGACTAAAAATTTGCACATTTCTGCTTTTACACCCCGAAGGTTGCCCTGAAGACTTCTAATGTAATTGCTTTACTGTAGATGCTGTGTTTGCTTGTTTGTACAAATTTAGAGTTGAAGTTATTTTCTATGGTTATGAAAACCATGTTCTGTTGATGAACCTGGAATATTTCTTTAAAAATATAATAAAACAATGCTTGCAATACATTTAGCTTCCACTATGTGACATTTCTGAGTAAAACGGAATATCCACGTTGTATTGATGAAAGATGACAAACGTATTACATTTTGATGAATGATTATAAAATGTATTTATTTAGTTAGTAAGTTTTTAGAGTCACTTGCATGTATAAATCACGCTCAATAAGACAAGGGACATTTATTAAGAGTATTAAAGTTATCAAAAAAGTTAGAAAATAGGAGTAACAGTAATAGGCAGAAGTAATAACCAAGTAAATAAGATTGATTATTTAGATATTTAAATTTTTTTTAATATTGATAGTATTTCTCTCTTTTCAGTTGAGTTTGAGGGACAATGACCTCATATCTCTACCCAAAGAGATCGGAGACCTGGCTCAACTGAAGGAACTTCACATTCAAGGGAACAGACTCACTGTTCTGCCTCCTGAACTTGGTAAGACATGAACTTGTGCTTAGGGATGTAACAGTATGAAAATGTCTTATCAAGATTATCATGGTTATCAGTATTATATCCTGCCAGCAGGTTTACAGCTGTTTTCCGTCAACTCCGCGGTCAAAGCAGTATTGCGATTAAGAACATGTTCTTTAGGTATTACTTGGAGCAAAGATGAAAACAAAATGCCATCGAATCGTTTCTGAAGACAGTCAGAACCTTCAGAGGTACATTCATATAATTCATATATACATTTGTATAATTCCCTCAGCATTCTTAAAACCTCCCAGCTTTTCCGCCCTATTTTCATTCAAAACGAAACTACGCACGTGAGACTGTTACTGAGAACTGTGCTTTATGCTGGACAGTATTTATTTATCGCGGTAATCAAATACGGTTTTATTGATAAATGAAACGGTAATACTAACCGTCGGGAATTTTATCATCAAACCGGTAATTGTTGCATCCCTACTTGTGCTTAACACATTCCTGGATCAACATCCTTTATATAATCCTATGAGCCAATCCAAGCCTGACTTTAAAACAAAATGGCAATGATTCTTTGATAGGAATGCAAACTATATACATCCAGGCTGTGACTGACCCACAGAGTGGTACTGCTGAGGTCAACCGAGGTAGAGAACGCCTCTCTACCTGAGTGCCTTCACTTTGGGAAAACTTACACACACACACACACACACTCTGTCTGCCCTTCTGACAGTAGTTTTTCTCCTGTCTTGTTCCATTCCAACAATTTAATCTATGTTTCTGGTGTACCAGTATTCCAGCATTATGTCAAGACTCACCTCAAGTGTCAAATAAATGTCCTTCTATACAAAATCAGTGGCCCTGCACAATGAGTGTGTGTTTATGGTGCAATTTTAGCCAGTTGCGTGAGTTCTCAACTAATTTTTTTTCCTATTGGGAAAAATTGCATAGAAATTGTTAATGCTTATTTGATCATGGATCGTATACTAACAACCTAATTGCAACACTTCAAAAACTTCTCAGAACTGTTTAGCAAGCGCAAAGCAATGCCCTCAACCACTCACTAGCACCATGACTGAGAGTTTTGCATGGCTGAACAGTGCTCATATTGTTTTCAAATTTTTGTTTCATGAGTTATGTACTGTTTTAGCAATTTCCAGTTGTTTACTGGCGTTCTAGGTGTGTGTGTGTGAACGCTCTGGTCAGCAGGTCTTTGTCCTGTGCACTCTGTAGGGGAGACTCTTTCTGTGTGTAGCTTATTAGGACCCCTCTGTCATGTCCCTGTAATCCCAGTCCACAGACCGGCCTCGTTAAGACCACCGCCGCCGTGTGTATGTGTGAGAGAGAAGAGCCCGGCTAACAAGGAGCAACCAAGCGCACATGCCAAAAGCAGGAAGGGAAAAGGAGAGGAGGAGAAAAAAGCGAGGGATGTGAATGAGAGCGTTGTAAAGAGGACAGATAGACAGTCTTTACTATTCAGAATATCTCTTGTGTAAAGCTGATGCTTTAAACTGTTATATGAAAAGAGGAAGAGGAGGGTGGAAACCGAAGCAAGCAGACGTCTGGTCGAGCGCTGAGATCTGAAATAGTTGCAGATTTAGGTCTGTCGTCTAGGTCTTGTAGGTTCAGGGCTGATTTACACTAGCGGTCGTGTCTGACTGCGTTTGTGAGGTGTGTCATTGTGTGCTGGGTCCAGGTTTAATTTCACCCCCTCTTTGACAGGCTGCTCAACACTTGCTAATCAGAAACTATTTAATTAGCCCCCTTGTGAGCTGAGATGAGCCACATTAGCACTTTGACCTGTACGGTTTCATCTGCACACTGAGAACTGGTTCTCCTCTGGTCTCGTCTCGTCTCTTTTCTTCTTTCATCTCATCTTGTCTCTTCTCTTTTTCCCCCTCTTGTTTATTTATGTTTTGTCTCATCTTATTTCATCTCTTCTATCTTATGACTTGTTTCTTCTTGATTTGTCTCTTTTCTTTTCCATCTCATTTAATCTGGTCTCTTCAGTTCTTTAATTTCCACCCCCTCTTTGACAGGCCGCTCAACACTTGCTAATCAGAAACTATTTAATTAGCCTTGTGAGCTTATGTCTTGTTTTGTCAATTTTTTTCTCTCTTTTAATTGCATCTCATCTTATCTCTTAATGTCTCATCTCTTGTTTTGTCTTGTTTAATCTCATTTGATATTTCATGTCTTACCTAATCTTATTTTGTCTTCTCTCATGTTTGCCTCATGCCATCTCATTTTATTTTCTCTTCATCATCTCTTCTCTTTGCTCATTTCAACTCCCCTACTCTCTTGTCTGATACTACTTGTACCATCCTTCCCTTTATGTAAATCTCAAATTCTCCTCTCTCTCTCTCTCTCTGTCTCTCTCTGTCTCTCTGTCTATAGGTAACCTGGACCTGACAGGCCCAAAGCAGGTGTTTAAGGCTGAGAATAACTCCTGGGTGACTCCCATCGCAGACCAGTTCCAGTTGGGCATCTCTCATGTATTTGAGTACATCCGCTCTGAGACATACAAGTAGTAAGTGAATCTCTCTATCTCTCTGTGCTGTTAAATGCCCAGAAGCATGGGCTATGAATCTGAGTGACACAGATAGTAGCTCAGTAGTGAGGGATACAAGCTACTTACACAAAGGTTGCTGCTTCGATCCCTAGTAGTAGTGCTAGAATCATTGGGGGTTTGCTTGACTGTATCGTCCAGCCAGCGGGCAGCCCTGCTCGGCCCGTGATAGATCGGATGCTATGACTTCAGCCTGTAAAATATGACTCTAGTCACAGAACTCAGATTAGATCAAACGCACTTCAGCCTCCGTGGATCCAGGCACCCTCACTGGGTCTTTAACTAAGAGAAACGTCCTGAAATGTCTCGCTAAATACAAGGTATAAATTTAGTCCCTCTATACAGGCCAGTATTATTGTGGCACATATTTTTCTGGAACAACCCTTAGGATGGTGATGAAAGAGAGGAAAGGTGCAGTTCTCTTATTATTTCAGGATCTGATGATTTAATGCACAATTAAACTAATTAAAGGCTCACCAATAATCAAGCAGTGGGAAAAAAGCAAAATTGCAATTTGGATGTGTAGAAATGGTATAAAGTATAAAGCATTTGATTTTGGTGTTTTTGCATATGGGACCTGAGTTTGTGATTTTTTACATCTTACCATTATTTCAGTTGTTCTTACCATCATTGTGTGTCTCAATTCTCAGTTTCTTTAAAAAAATCAAAATAGACATAAAAACATGGAAATAGTGTAACCTCTATTTACTATTTTAACAGTATATGTTACCATGATACTAATATTGTTTTATTATCTTATTTATATTTATATATTTAATGTTATATATCATTTTATTGTATATAATGTTCCACATGTTGTTATATCATATACTAGTATAAGTTCTTATAATATTTATATTGTTTTAATGTATTTATATGTTGAATATGTTGTAAAATACTGTACATTTGCACTTATACGCAGTATAGCAACATATATAGTAAATATATATTGCAACTTTCTAATATATTAAATATATAAATAAACTAACAAATATAATTAAGTAGCAACATAGTACAAAATATCTACTATAACAACACAATAAATATATAAATTCTAATATTTATTATATATATATATATATATATGTGTGTGTGTGTGTGTGTAATTATAATATTTATAATTAAATATTATATTATATATATTTAATATATTTTTGTATTTATATATTTGATGTTATTATATATAGTTGCACTATATATATAGTATATAATATAGCAACATAGTACAAAATATACATTTAAATATATAAGATACATTAAATATATAAATACAAATATATTAGAACAATAGAAATTTAGTAAGAAAACTAGTAGCCTACATAATATAACAAGATAAAGTGAAAGTGATGTGACATATGGCCAAGTATGGTGACCCATACTCGGATTTCGTACTCATTTAACCCATCCAAGGTGCACAAACACACAGCAGTGAACACACACCCGGAGCAGTGGGCAGCCGTTTATGCTGCGGCGCCCGGGGAGCAGTTGGGGGTTCGGTGTCACATGTGCACCTCGGTCATGGTATTGAAGGTGGAGAGAATGCTGTATATTCACTCCCCCCCCACCTACAATCCCTTCCGGCCCAAGACTCAAACTCACAACCTTTCACTTATGAGTCCGACTCTCTAACCATTAGGCCACGACTTCCCCCTATATAGTGATATATAATGTTATCATAATATATTATTTAATTCTATGAAAAATATAATACATTTAGTATGTTATATTATAAATAGTCGTACTATGTGTGATATTATATAAATGCTTCTATTGTATATACTAGAATGTTATTACCGCATTTTAATACTATTTTACTAATATGGCTCAAATCTGACAAAAACCTGACGTAATCCTTTTGGCCTAGGGGAAGGAAGTTTCCAGACTAATTGCAGTATATGTTTCATGGCCCTGTTCCACTTACCAATCCCCCTGAACAGGAGGCAAATCCCCCTCTGTTTGATCATTTAGCTGCTTGCTGTGCCGCTGTCTGGAGAGGACCGTCGTAACCCACTTACCGGAACTGATCTTCCCCTACGGCACAGTCAGAACTACCGCGCATCTCAGTGTGTGCTGACACCATGACCATGTGTGAGTGTGTGTGTGTGCACGTCTGTGCGGTGCGTAATAATCAGATACTGCTGCTTGAAACGTTTGGAATAATTTCGATATGTTGACTGCGTATCATCTGTTCTAATGCTCTTGTGTTTTGTCAAACTCAATAGTTTGTTTGCGTATTGGATACATCCAATACGCTGCTTTGTATCGAATTAAAGTCCACAAGGTTTGAAGGTTACATCGCTGAGAGCTGACATTGCATATTCGTTTTGATAAATGGGTATTGTTGAGTGAATCAATGCCATTTGAAGCTGTCATCCATTTTGTGTCAAGCAGTCGTCAAAACTGCCGCATGTGTTAGATTTTTGAGTCCGATATCTGAGTCTAAGCAGTTCTGACCACCATTTATCTTTCCGTAGTTATGTTTCGTACTTGTTGTGACACTTAGTCAGAATTGCTCCTCAAGTTTTAGGAAGGTGATCTCCATCCAATGACTCATAATCACAAGTAGCCTTGTGGTGAAAACATCTAGTCTGGTTACCCAAAGGCTGCGGGTTCAAACCCCAAAAAGGTCGATCTAACTATAATCATTTTTACTTGCCATGCGTGGTTCCTCATTTAAAACCAATCTGGGAAGATTTACTTTTATTAAAAACCAATTGTACTTCTGTAATATGAATAATGTATTAGGAGAAAATGTATTCCAGGGTTTAATTCATTGAGATTAATTGTCTTGTGAAAACTGGACGTTTTATACCATGTTATATGTCAATGATAACACCATTTTTCTTTTCAAATCTGTCTTTATTTGCTATTATATAGCTGTAATTATTATAAATTAGTAGGTTTACTATTGGTAAAAAAATAGTTATTTACTAATAGACCAGGAAAATGCATTAAAGGGTAATTGTGGTCAATGTTTCTCGCCATCTTGACTTAAAGGCTGGTCATGGCTGTTGTCTATTGACATTCTGAGAAGAAATGTATTTTATTGTTGGTTAAACTGTATTTTTGGACTAGATTAAGACATAATTTGGTGATTTTGACACACACGCAGTAAGTCAGTCTATAGTCAGTCTCCTGTGCTCATCCGTAACATCAAAGCAAAGATGCTTGTGTGTTCGTTCCTCTGTTTGTTTATGTGCCTGCAAATACACGTGAGAGAGGCAAGTAGGTTGTCTCACATTAGACAAGTGTTAACGGTGTGTAATTCTCAGTAGGTTTGTGTCCACGGCTCAACAGTTTCATTCTCACCTGCCTAAATGTCCTTCAGCTAAGAAATCACAAGACTCACACCTCTCTCTCCCTCTCGCTCTCTCTTCCTTTCACTATTCCTCACCTCATCCAGTTTTCACTCTTGATGGACATTTTCTCATTTAAGTTCACTTATCCAGCGTTTGGAAATACCAGAACGTTAAAACAGCAGAAGACAGCCACATCCAGGCCGCTTTCATTTTTAATTGGCAGGGTTGTACCATTATAACTGGGCATACTCTGTCTGCTTTAAGTGGGGGTGCGCAATATATCGATACTGTGTGTGTGTGTGTATGTGTATGTATATATATACACAGACACACACGCACACACACACACACACACATATAGAAATGAAGAGATTTTGAATTTGAGATATAAACGCAGAATTCTAAATTTTATATTTATATTTCTAATTTATATTAGTTTATATCTCATAATTCTGACTTTATAACACAAAATTGTGAGTATAAAAATTAGCAATTCTGAGAACAGTTTTTTCCCTTTCAGAGTTTACAGTACTGTCTGTATATCTTACAATTCTGAGATTTGTGAGAGACAAACTCGCATTTGCAAGGAAAATATCTCGCAATTGTGAATTTATATCCTGCAATTCTGACCTTATATCTCAATATTCAGACTTTATAACTCAAAATTGTGAGTTTATATCACGCAATTCTGAGAATAAAGAATTGCAAAATGTAAACTCACAATTGCAAGAAAAAAGTCAGAATTGTGAGATAAAAAGTCAAAATGACCTTTTTTTAGGGCTGGGCGATAAATCGAATGCGATCGCATCTCGTCAGTAAAGCCTGTTCCGTGATAAGCTGTAAATCTCCATCACCTGCTTTCAAATGGAGCGCCATTTAATACACAGAGCCGTACTTTACTGACAAGCTACGCAATCTCATGCTCATTATCGCAGATGACTCACCTTCGTTAATGAACGCGGTATTGTGTAGCTTGTCAGTGTCAGCTTGCCATTTGAAAGCAGGTGATGGAGATTTACTGTTATCGTGTTCGATATATCGCCCTACCATTTTTTTTTTTGTTCAGGGACGGAAACGGGCTTCCATAAAAAAATTGTTTATAATTTTTTTCCAGGATGTAAACAAAATATAAATATAGAAATGTGTATATACAACATTTTGATGTACTATAACTAGAGATGCACCGATACTGAATTTCTCTGCCGATGCAGATTATTCAGAATGAATAGCCTTTTGATTGACAGGATATAATTGGCCCTGATCATTGGCTGATTTTGAACAATCAGCTGATGGCCGATAGTGAAATAAATTGCTTTTATCAGCCGATACCGATTGTTGGCCGATACATCGGTGCATCTCTAACTATAACATCAGTTTATAAAAATTGAGCAAAAATAGACCTACTGGGGAAACGTCACCACTCTAAATCACTCAAAAATTACATTATTATATCAGTCCTACATGCCCACGCTCATAATGTATGTGCGGCTCATCATGTTTGGGCTGATGGTGACTAAATGAACAGCTATAATTTAAAACAATTTTTTTAGGTGAACAAGTCCTTTAATATTCACAAGCCAAGCTCATTTGCTAAATCCAGTTTTAAAATGTGCCATCCTTCCTTTCAGATCCAGCCCTAGATTTAAGATATCATTTTTGAGTTTTGTTGTACCCATTCATGTGATGCCGTTTAGATCACGAGTCATGTTTTTTCTTGAGTGCTGATGTTTTGTCGAATATTCTAGTCATTTATCTTGAAATCACACAGATGTTTGGAATTAAAACGGCTGACAACGTGTCTTCACCCTCCTCTCGCTTCCTGTTCTTCTGTCAGTGGGTTTGGTCGTAGCATGAACCGTGGGCAGAGGAGGAGGAGGAGGGGGTAACCTGTCATGCATATTTCATGGGGCGGCTTGTTAACCTGACAGAAGGATCTTCTATATGACTGACAGCATTGGGGAGACTCTTCGTGCTCATAATGCATTAACATATCGTAAAGCCGCCTTCCCGACATCTTTTATTCATCGGTAGGATATTCATCGGTAGGATATAAATTGCAGGATATAAATCTTGGATCCAAGATTTCCTCACCGCCAGACCACAAGTGGTGAAAGTCGGCCAGTTCACCCTCAACTCCATCACCCTGAATGGGAGCCCCACAGGGCTGTGTCCTGAGCCCCTGCTATACTCTCTCTACACCACGACTGCGTGTCCTCACACAGCTCCACTTCCATTGTTAAATTTGCTGACGATACTGTGGTTCTGGGCCTCGTTTCCAACAATGATGAGGCCGCATACTTGGATGAGGTGGAGACTTACATCATGGTGCCAGGACAACTGTCTCTCTCTGAGCGTGAGCAAAACCAAAGAGCTGATTGTAGACTTCAGGAAGAGACAGCAGCAGCCCTACACTCCTCTTATGATCAGCGGGACCCCTGTGGAGAGGGTGAGCAGCTTCAAGTACCTCGGTGTAAACATCTCCGAGGACCTGACATGGACTGCACATCCAAACACACAGGTCAAGAAAGCCAGGCAAAGGCTGTACCATCTCGACAGCTGAGGAAATTCAGGGTCTCACCAGCTATCCTGAAAACTTTCTATTCAGGGGCCATAGAAAGTGTACTGACTCAGTGCATCTCAGTGTGGTATAATAATGCCACAAACCAGGACTGCAAAGCTCTGCAGAGAGTGGCGCAGCTGCATCTCAGGGTCTGCTCTTCCCTCTCTGCAGGACATCTACCTCAAACGTTGCAAAAGCAGAACTGCAAAAAATCATCAAGGACTCGAATCACCCGGTAACCACCTTTTCATTTTACTGCCATCTGGCAGGCGCTACAGGAGCATGTTGGCTAAAACTGAAAGACTGCGGAGGAGTTTCTTCCCTCAGGCCATCAGGCTCCTAAACTCAGTCTCATAACAGCATAACATCCACAGGACTCAATTTAATAAACTGTAATCACAACCATTATTCCCCATCATCCACACTGCTGCTTTGTGTACATTCCCGGTACAACCTATTTGCACATTCTCTTGCACTGCACACTTTATCTCATTGCACATCTTACCCCTCATTTTATTTCATTATTTGTTTCTTATTTAATTCTCACAATATTTGTATATATATATACTCTCGTGTTTTTGTTTCATAGTTTTTTGCTTTTATGTTATTTTTTATTTTATTATCATGTTTTATTTTCTTTCTTGCACTTTCCATTGAGCGGACCTGTCCCGACTAACATTTCACTACTTATTATACCCTGTATGATTGTGTATGTGACAAATAATAAAGAACCTTGAACCAACCTCGGTAACTCTAAACGCTTGTTGACCGCGGTACAACCGCCGCAGCTCTCTTCATAGCTGTCCAGGGCTGACTGAAAAACCAAACGCAATTAACTTCCCAGCGGAAGTCCTGCATCTATCCAGTCGTGGGCCGGTCGTATGAGTCAGCGGGAAGGAAAGGTCACAGACTGGGAATTACTGCATGTGTGGTTTTGATAGAGAGATTCGGAGACACTTCATTCTGTGACCACTGGGGTCAAACGTCACAATTGCAGTTTGAATTTTTTTGTCATTACATTTTTTTTATTAAAATACTTTAATATGACATTATATTTATTCACGTTTTATTTTTTTCATTTTACTCTGAAATGTAATGGTGATGAGTTTTTGGCTCAAGGTCTTCATTTAAAGTCACACCAGAGGTGTTCAGCTGGGATCAGGACTTGGCTTTCTGCAGACCAGTCAAGTTCTTCCACACTGACTGAATCATCATTTCTTTTTTCATCTAATGTTTATATTTTCAGCTATTTAATTTAACGAAAACAATTTAGAATAGCTTTGTTATCATTGCTGTATCAAAAAAACTCCTTGTCTGCTGACTTTTTTTGTCAGTAATTTTATTGATGGGTATATTCCTTGCTGAGGGCGCTGATAATTTACTCCGAGTATAAACGGAGAACATGACAGCATAGTGCAACTAATGTGATGTAAAAGATCTGTTAGCATAACAGGATTAAAGCTTATTAGAGATATCAACTCTCGAGATGGACTGATTATATGTGTTGCTATCTGTACAATCCATGAAGCCACTTGATTTTCTACCGCAGTTTCACTAACGCACAGTGACTTCTTGTATTTGTTTTTGTCTAAAGCTGTTGATTCCTAGTTTCTGATCCATTTCTGGTCAATGAATTAAACATTTTAGGGGATGCTCATAATAGTATTTTATGAAGATGACCAAATAGTGATCCATTTGACACATTGCATTAGCTTACATTGTGCAAGAAACAGACAAGCATTTAAATGTGTTGTGCAGTGAAATACTTCCAGACCGTCATTTCTCCCAAATCTCAGTTGCAATTAGTTTGAATTTGGAAAAGTTTAGAATGACACGATGGTGAGTTAACAAGGATTTTCATTTCATGCGTGAACCATTTCTTTAGCCCTAAGCTACTCCAGGGGAAGTGGGAAGTATTTTTTGTGTGCTCTATATGTTCTGAACACTAATGCAGTGAGTTTCTGTGAGTTAAATCCTGCATATTTCCACATCCTTTCCATATTCCTCTAATTATATTCCTTTTTGCTGCTTCCTCAGTCCGAGCGCTGCTGCAATAGAACTGACCCCAGGTTTACCATAATGCTCCTTACAGTTGTGCAGTTTAAAGGCGAACGTGTCAGCAGGTGACCACTCTTGTGTCTTTGGATCAGCTGGACGTAATGACTCTTGGTGGTCCTTCTTCACTTTGTGTTGTGTTTGTGAGCCCAAAATGATATGCAAAACTAGTCTCATTTGATCATTTGTATTACATTTTATTACTAGAACTGGTTTATTTATTGTCTACTTTACAAACAAATGAGAGAGGGAGTGTTTTTGTTTGGTAGTATGATATCTCTTATGTAGTGTTGCATAAATTCACTTGCTGCAAAGTCCTCAGTTTTATAGTGGAATTGGGCTACTTTTACACTGTTGCCACAGGTTATTTTTGAATAGCAATTAGGCTGGTTCTGTTTGGCAGACCTGGCAATAAAGGTGTACATAGATGCCTCATTAGCGGCTGTTTCAATGGGCTATACATAAACCATTCACCATATAGGAACAGTCAAAGCCAGTCTCTGAATACTCAAGAGCAAGTTGTGTGATGAGCGTACTGTAGTTTAAAAGCCTGTAATATTGAGTAAATACAAAGAGTAAATACTAGTGGCCAACCCTAGCCCCGCCCCTGCGTTAAATATTTATTATGCGTTAATCTGAAAAAATGTATCTCCTGAGTTAACGCGTTCATTTTGACACCACTAATAAAAACACAAACCAACACATTCTCACCTGTGAAAGTTTATCCCATTTCTTCAGGAATTTGAATCTTAGTGTTTTTTTAGAGCCAGAAGCTGCACAATGTTGTGGCATTTTGGAAAACTCATTGATTTTTAATGACAAGATGACTGTTCCATGATGTGTCTGGAGTGATCAAATGTGGATCTACATATGCATATTTATGGTTAATAGGGCCATAACACAAACAGTGAAGTATAGTGAAGCTTGTTTGATTCAGTCAGGCTGTGGAGCCTACTAGAAACCAACAGTGGCATGAGTAACGATAAGAGTTTAGTTCAGTCTCTGTGTGTGTGTGTGTGTGTGTGTGTCTTGTGCATTCTAGTCTGTATTTGTGTTCTTCATTTCTTGGTTCTGGAGGTTTTAAAGGTTGAGCACAGTTCCATCACTCCTCATTAGTTTGGGCTCACAGACAGGAACTCCTGCTCGAGTTTATCAATAAAAGGCCACGTTAACAGCCCAAACTCAGCACAGCCTTCTGCTTACTGTTCACCCCAGCTCAGACAGTGCTGGGTAACCTCTCAGCCGAACAATGAATGATTCATAAAACATTCATCTTATAGATGATCCACTGTAGCATGACTGTATATGTACAAATAGGGCACACAAGTGGTGGTAAAGCCTGCTGTGATTGGCTGTCTCGTGTCTTGTGCAGTAATGTGGCCGCGCAGTCCTGCAGATCTTGTTGATAATGGGAGCATCAGGGGAGAGATCAGTTATGAGCCGCTCTGCCGCCTGTTCACCATCGGTCTTCATTATTGTCATTTACTCCCATTTAGCTGGTGCATGGATTTCCGTTGGGCCTGTCAGCACGGATAGTGTTTTATACTGAGATGTGTGTAGTGGTTGTGTATTTGTGCTGAAAGAAGTTTGGCTGTGGGGTTCTTTGTGTTAAACAGTAAGGGTAGAAGAAATAATCTTCTGTGTGTCGCTGATGTGCTTCCTCATCCTTTTGTGTCTCTCCTACATGCTTTGAAAAGTACTTTTTATTGCATTTTTCCATAAATAAAATCTCCCATAACCCTTATTTTCAGTTGCAGTGTCAGTGTTGGAAAGTAATTAAGAAATGTTGGGGAAAATAATCTGAAAGTCTAATTCTTTTGAGTTTATCGGTTTGTTCATAACTGGGAAAGTTTGATTTGTTTTAGTGAATCTGCTTGTTTGAACTTTGTTTATATATATATATATATATATATTAGATCCCGTTTTCCCCAGCTGTTTTGTAATCTGAGTCTGAGGCTCATTTAAGTGATCTCATTCTCTACAATCCCAGATCTCCTGTAATTCAATATCAGCTGGAGCATCATTTACAAACGACCTCCAACCCCAATGACCGATCAATGATCCACAAGTCACCCACATTTATCATTAACTCATTCCCAGTCACCTCTGACACACCTGAACATGCTTTGGAAGCCACTCTGTGGAAACACACCGTCTCTGACACACACACACCCTGACTGTGTTAGACACTCTTAACTGTAACTGAGATTAATTATCCCATGTGGAACTGGAGCACTCACAGGAAAAAGACCATCTCTGGCAACATCGGGGAAGCAGCTTCTGTAGATTTTGCTGTCCCGGTCTACTTTTAATTGGCTGTAAATGATGAGGAAAGCAGATAAATGGGGGATAAATCTTTGTGTTTACTCTGTAGCCACTCAGCACTGCAGTGCTGCTGTGGTAACATGGTTTCACAGACCAGGGCAAAATTTCCCATCATTTCCAGACCACAGGTTTGGTATGCAGTTATATGAATATATCAAGAGTTAAATCACAGCTTCATGTGTCACTTTCCCTTTTAAAGATGTGTAATTGTAACATCAGCTCTGTATTTATCAGACACCAGCTTTATGTTCTTTCTACAGCTGATGTATCTGTTATAATACTCAAGCTATCATTATTGTGAGTTCAGTTAATTGTAGTGAATTGTTTCATTTTTTTTAAACACTTGCTAATCAGTTTGACCAACTCATTCAAAATAATGATTTGTTCAGGGATCAGAATACGTTTTTAGACAGTAGTTGATCAGGGATAAGTTTGGATGTTGGACAGGATTCTGACTCAGTCATTATGAATCCTTCACGGGTTGATCTTTAGACGTTGTGTTAGATGCGTTGGGAGTTTCTCTCAGCGTTGTCTTCCTGCCAGAGGGTCCGTCAAGGCTGCAGGACACTGACTGAGAGAACGGCTTTCAGATTCAGCTCACACACCCCTGCATATCAGCCTCCTGTAAAACAGCCCAATTTAGCCCTGACACCAATGCAAACATCTACGTGCATCTGTCAACACTGATTCCTTCAGTCAGCTCAGAAACAGCTCGCAGTGTGCACTCTGCACATACATACACAGCTTTCTTACATGGACGTATGAGCTCAGTAACATGCTCTCAACATCCTTCTGCATACGTGATCAGATCATGAAAATAAAACACCTGATCTTTAAATGACCCTTTTGTCTGGTTCTGACAGTTACAGATGTTTAATTAAAAGACGTGATTAAATAATTAAAAGAAAAAGTTGAACATGTTTCCACTGGCGCCATGGCCTCATATTTAATGCACCGTGACACACTGAGTTAAGTCAACACATGTTTGATTAGTGTTTCCCATTTCTTTGTTTATCATTTCCTGTCTTTATATCATATCAACTAAAGTGACAAAAAGAACAAAAATACATCAAATTAAATGGAAGCCCATAATCATCCAGTCTCTTTAAAAGGACAATTATGTAAATTATGTAATTTTTATAGTATTTTGTTGCATCTTTTATTTTAGTATCTTTTATTTCAATGGTTTTGAATATTTTATTGTGGTTTATTTTTTTCTATATTTTTTCTATTTTCCATTATTATATTGTACATATTGTTTTATTTTCTATGTTTTGTCATTTTTATTTTAGCTAGCTTTAATTTAATTTAATTTTATTGCATGTTATATTTATCTTTTGTCTTATTTTTATTTAAAATTTATTGTATTATTGTATTTATTTGGTCTATTTTATTTTATTTCATTATATTTTTCTACTTTATTGTTTTTAATGTATTTGTTTTTTAATTTAATTACTAAATATATTCCACACCATCAGCAATACAATGGCATTATTATGGGACAGCAGATGCAAATTAGCCATCTTGGCTAAATCTGGCACATTTGCTTTCATTTGATGTGCTAATTGATGTTTATTGTTCCTGTCAAACATTATGGATGGTTAATATTGTTGTCTTTCTCCTATTTTGCAGTAGTCAGTTTTTCTTTTTCCTCTTGGTTTCACATTCCATAGATCTCGATCCCCAAACACTGAATTAAACATGAACACATGCTTTACAAACCAACACATGCACACACTTCACAGTTAGTGCTAATTTCTGTGAACCGTGCAGTTTTTTTGCATGTGAAGTGTATTTTTTTCTTGCATGTGTGAGATAGAAAGCAGTAGTGGAGGATTCTGATATTTCTGTATTCTGAGAGTCCGTAGGGGCTTGAGTAGTGCCTCCCTGCTGGGCTCTTGCCTCTGCGCCTGGCTGGGCAGCTCCAGAAGAGGCGGGAAAGAACGGGAACCTCCGGGCCCCTAGGGAAGAACCTCAGACAGGACCACACAGATGGACCGGCAGCTTAGTGCTTAAGAGAGATACAGAGCGACAGAATGAACGAGAGAGACTGACTTGACTCGTTGATGAGAAGTGCTCAGCCTGTCTTCTCAGCAAGTCATAAAACTGTAGAAGACAAAAACAGATCATCTTTAGTATGAGAAGATTTTCACTTTGCAAAACTGCTTTGCTCTGGATTGTGGCGAATTGGTTGAAGATCTGAGTTTGTTGCTGAAAGGTTGTTGATTCAAACTCTGTAAAGAGCAATCCGTCTGGCGTCAAATATGTTATAAGTAATAAGTATACTGTAGGTCGCTTTGCATGAAGCAGTTGCTTACAGAAAGAATATTTAGCGTCTTCCTCTTACGATGTAATTAAAGTGACTCAAACGCTGAGAGCTGGGTTGAGAACGACTGCTCTCTCAGCCTGGGCCCTGTGTGGTCCTTTGTAAATATTTGATATGAACTTTAGTCATGAATCTGAGCTGCCGCTTGACATTTCACTGCACTGCAATTAGAATTCTCCCTCAAATAGTATTCTTTAATTACACTTGGGAATGTCATAGTTATGGTCCAGGCATGCTAGAGCTAGAGCTAGAGCTGCTAACTCTGCAATCACCAGCCGCTATGTCAACATCCAATCAGGACGAAGTATTAATGAGGTAAAGATGAAGGCTGTGTACCGAAACCTAGTGAGCTGCCTACATGGACAGCATTTTTAAGGGAACACTTCACCCAAAAATCTGATATCCTTTTACTCACCCCAATGTTGTTCCAAACCTGCGGGACAGTTTTGAAGAACGCTGGAGCCCATGCAATGGAAGCCCATTTCCAGAGAGATACTAAGTCATAATTCTGAGATAACGTTATGACACGGAAAGAAATTATAATAATTATAACTAACTATCCTAATTATGTCACAATACAAAAGTCAACTATGACATAAAAAAATCAACATTTTGTACTATGACTTATAATTTTTGACTTGTCATTAGTTTTTTATCTCATACATTTTTATTTTTGTCTCAAAATTATGACTTGGCATTTTAGAACTTCTAGTTTGTCATAATTAAGATTTACCAAAGCATGATTTTCCTTTTCTTATATGGCAGAAATGGGCTTCCATACTTTAATTGTAGACTGAAGATCTGTATGGACTGAGACAAAGTAACGTATTTTGTGTTCCACAGAAGAAAGAAAGCAATACTGAGGAGACCATATGGAAGAAAAGTTCACAGTTTCCAGTTCAGCCCACTGCGAGGACTCGAAACCTCACCTTTCAGTTAAATAGAGTTTAGCCTGATTTTATCGCAGAATTTTGACTGTCATAATTTAGATTTATGCCATAATTTAATAATTTGGTATTTTTATCACATTATCTCATCATTTTTTATAAAACGAATTGATTTTATCTCATAACTTTAACTTTTTGTGCCATAATTACAACAGGGGATAATAGCTGTGGCCTTTTGATAGTTTGTAGCCTGATTTTTATTTATTTATTTTATATATTTTATATCATATTATATATTTAGTCATTCAGCAGACGCTTTTATCCAAAGCGACTTACAAATGAGGACAACAGAAGCAATCAATTGTAGTATTAAAACAACTAAAAACAGATCCAAAACTAAAAGCTAAACCTTTATAAATACTACATATACACATTTAAAAAATAAAGAAATTAAATAAAAATAATAAATGCATACTACAAAATTTCAAAACTAAACATTTAAATGAAAAACTAAAATAAAGCTAAGAACAATTCAAAATATTAAAGAATAAAAGGGATAAGAAAATAATAATGATTCGAACATAACACTAAGCCAAACACCAAAAAACAACTACATATATGTGTATGTGCAACCACAACCACACACACACACATATATATATATTATTTAATTTCCATTTATTTTAAGTATTAAAATAAGTCAAATTAAATAAAACAAAACTTACTAAAAGACCTATCAGACATAATAAATTCAGACATAATTTAACTATAATTTAAATACAATGTATTAATGTATTTATTAGAAAGAGGGACAGAATGTTTACTATTGTTGTTTTATTGCCCTTTCTCAAATCAAGTTGATGGGAACAAGTACAGTATGCCTAGAAAGTATCTGCCTGGGGATGTTACCAAGATGCCTACTATGTAAACTGACCCGAGAAACTTCTGTCTCTGTTCTGTGTTCTGAATCCCATTCATTTTAGAGTGCTGCCTATGTAGGTAGTGTATAGCAAAGCAGCTCACAAGGTTTTGGTGCAGAGCCAATGAATTCTGCCTCCATAATACACATGGTCACTCTCGTTCACTTAAGTCTCTTCCTTTCTCTCTCTCTCTCTCTTTCATTGTCTTTTCCCTCGTATCACTGAACCCAGCCTTTGAGTGCTGCTGAAATAGAGAGGGACCACTGGACTGGAAATTGCTCTCCCTACATGTCCCCTCTCTCTCTCTATTTCTTTCTCCGCTCTGTGTGTAGCATGGTTGTGGATAATTGTCTCTCTGTGCCATACGCAGCTGTAGCCGAGGGGTGTTGGACAGCACAGAGAGTTCAGTGTCCCAGTGGGGGACCCGTCAGTGTGTTGGACTCAATTAATCCTCTTTCAGCTGGTTAACACTAAAAATATAACTCCTCTTCCTCGCTACTCTGTATTCAAGCCTTTTGCAGAAACTATGAGCAGCCAGGTGTGATCACACAATGTCTGTTTGTGTTTTGCAGTCTTTACGGGCGACACTTGCAGGCCAACCCAGAGGCGCCCAAAAAGAATGCAGACAAATCCAAGAAAATCAGCCGCAAGCCGCTGGCGGCCAAGAACAAGTAACAAAGAGGGCGACGAAGAGCTGATCCGACCATCCGAGATGATGAACCTCACTGCATGTGCCTTTCCATTTGATATTTATTCAGAAATTATGTTTTATATTGCTTCAGTATTACGTTAATCATGTAACCTCCAAATGACTCCACTCTTGATACGCCACAGCCATTTTTTCCAAGTGTCCTTCTTGTCCAATGCCACTTTTTGCCTTCAAAGTGCCGCTTCTGTCAAGTCAGACCTGCGTTGGGTGCTAATCAGCTTTTCTGAACGTGTTTGTTGTGTCTCGAGAGGCGGCAGGAGTTTTGTCCTACTCGACCATCCAGAAGAGGAGAGCGGTGAATTTTGGGAGGTGATGACGAGCGTTTTGTAACCGTACAGGGATTTAGCAGGAGTTTGGGTCTTAGTGGAGTCTGAGCAGGATTGTGTCAGGTCTCCGGGGAAACCGCTGACTGCTTCCTCTGCCTCTTAATGACAGATATGAATGGCTGCAGACGGGACTTTCAGATGGTACACAGCAGATTCCAGACAGAAACACCCCGGTGGCCATTTGAGAGGGTCAACAAGATATTACAACAAACCACAGACGGTGTTCTCTGAAGCGGTTGGCCATTGTTTCTTACTGTGTATTCTAGTTAACATGACGGTGCAACTTTTTACAGAACAATATACAGTGGTATTTGTAAAGAACCAGTTTCCTGATCCGGTTAATCATTCAGTAATATTGCCATTTCTGCCGTCACTACAGCTTTACGTTGCGTACTCTAACATCTTCTAATTCTGCAAAGCTTGGCTGAATTTGAAGTTTTTATTTTTATGGATGTATTATTGCTTATTTTTAAAGGTCACAAGCCATTTCATTGCAATCACATTTAAATGTGTAATATTTTACTATGTTTTATCATGTGCACACAGTGTAAGTGTGTTGACATTGAAATAAAGTCACCGTTTTGTTGGACGATTCAGTTTTTTCCTTGGAAAGAACCAAGCAAATCTTCTAAAATGTACACTTCCGTTTAAAGGTTCAGGTTGGTAAGATTTGTATTTTTAATTGTTAGAAAGAAGTCTCTTATACTCACCAAGGCTGCATGTATTTGATTTAAATTATAGTAACATTTTTAATATTGTGAAATATTATTGAAATTCAAAATAACTGTTTTCTATTTGAATATATTGTAATATGTAATTTATTTCTGTGATGTCAAGCTGAATTTTCAGCATCATTACTTCAGTCTTCAGTGTCACATGATCCTTCAGAAATCATTCTATGCTGATTTGCTGCTCAAGAAAATGTCTTATTATTATCAAAGTTGATTTTTTTTCTGCTCAATACTCTTAAGCATTTTTTTCCAGATCAGTACGTATTTTATATTTAAACATAAATTCTAACAGTGTTAAAGTCTTTACTGTGACACTGAACACAAAAATTTGAAGTATGTATTTTCTATTTTTGGCAATTGCCAACAATCTGAAGTCTTATTAAGTGCTTGGAAGATAAGTTAAAGTTTGAAGCTCCTTTCAAGAAAGTTCTTAAGCGAATGCATGATTTGCAGGGTGTGATCTGAAACCGCTACAGAGGATCATCACATCTAAAAACGATCTTCCCATCGGAGGCCCTGTCATGGTCCGGACCACCTCCGTGACAGCAGATCAGGGGTAAAGAGCTGACCTTTCAATGCTGTGAGTCAGATGATGATGGGGTGTGCGCTTGTGTTTGTAGATGGTCCATGATAGCCGCATGGGATTTCCTGTCTCTCTTTGCTAATATTCTGCTCACATTATTATTATCCCATCCAGACGCCGCTGTCCTCCTTGTTCACACTCTCAGCAGGCACATCTGTCCAGCGCACGTTCACCCCAATACACTTTCCTCTTGCGCTCAGCAGGAACATCTGTCCATGGCAAAGTCCACACCGCGTACCGAACCTCTTCCACTCTTCAACTGTCTTGTGACCCTCTGGATTCTTCATCCACTTTTGAAAGTTTTCTTTGGATTCCAAACGGTGAGAAGTGTGCTTTGTAAAAGTTTTCCGCAAACTGTTGGACATTCATTACAGCCCAAAGTCTTCAGCCGATCAATCTCTTGCTCTGCGGAGAAGCGGTTGTTTAGATCCCGACCCGAGCTTGTCCCATCCTTCTGCCAGCGTCGATAGAAAGTGGGACGTTGAAGTTTAAAAATGAGTCTGAATGGCGATGGATCACCACGCGCCGACAATTACTCACTGACCTTTCAGAGGAATCCTTGAATGTCTTTTTCTTTTCCTTGAGTTACAGACTTGAAGCGATTTTGCTTGGCTTGATTACTTTTTTTGTTTGTTTAGTTTGTTTTATCACCGTTTAAAACGATTTCTCGTGGCGAACTCTCTATGCAGCTCATACGCTGAAGGGCATTACGGCCCTCGCTAACCGAGGTCATTGATTTTTGCCGCTTGATTTATGGGGCCAGGGAAACTCCTCTGGAGAGCAGGTCCCATGCCGACCAATGAAATGGCGTCGCCGGAGACGTTGTTGAACCTAGACTTTCATCAAGCGCTGAGGGTAAACAGTATGGATAGTGGCCCATTGTGTTGTCTGAAGATAATTGGAAGCATTCGAGACCTCACTGAGTCAAAACTCTGAACAATACAACAGATTCGGTGCCAACGGTGCAACCAGTCCATCTAACCGATAATCACACGAAGCAGAGGTTACTAAACAACTAACCTGTTGAAATCTTGAGAGCTGCACCTCAACCGTTTAGTAGCACACAGTCGTGCAACTGCAAGGGGGTCGATTCCCAGATTGGAGTTAAATGAATGATTTGTTCTTGCATCCTGTAGTGGCAGTGCATCACTGGCAGGTCTATACTATTGGCATACGTGTCGTTTAGTGGTTGCGCCGTTACCTTCAAAGCTCATTCTCAGGGATACGTGAATAAACATGTTCAATAGATTAATTTTTCACGGTGCAGTGACCTAGAACATCAACTTGACCAAAAAGGGGACTTTGCAAATACAAAAGTTTGGGTTGCACATCTAAAACTGAAAAACTAAACACATTTAAATTATATAATACAAATATTCAAAAGTCCAAATGCATTAAAAGCTATCCAAAATGAAGTTCGCACAAAATATTTGGCAGAGCATAAAGTGTGTGTATAGTATATATATATATATAAATAATATAAATGTTTTCTGTCTGTATCTATCTATCTATCTATCTGTATATCTATCTATCTGTCTGTCTGTCTGTCTGTCTGTCTGTCTATCATGATTAGAATATTGTATTTAATGTGTGTTGCTGATTAAATAGTGCTAATTAGTAGTAGTTTGAAATAGATTTAATGGTTTTTTAACTTCAGAAAGTAGGCCTGTTTCATATCTTTAAAAGGTATTCATCTCAAATTAATTTTCATGAACACCAGGTTCCCTCGAGAGTGTGACAACTTGTCCCGTTATATTTCAAGTGTTTTGAACTGTGCAGATTTGTGTCTGTGTCTTTCCTGTGAAGATGTTTGATGTGTGATTTTGCGTTTTGGTGTGTTATAAGACAGCGCTGGATCTCTCCCTCCCTCTTTTCGTCTCGTGTCCTGCGCTGCGCTCACACTCACGCAGAGCGTATCAGTTCTCCAGATCTTCATGACATCCAGCTTTATTCAGCTCGTCCCGTCTTTTGTGCACAGAGGAACGCGAGGGAAGGATCTCAGGGTGTGTTCGAGGATCTCAGGCAGCTTTTCTCGTCTATCGGTGGAGTTTTTCCTTTGCGCGTCCACATGTGGAGAGACGCTGATGGTGATGCGCTTCTGGAGAGCTGATGCTGAAGCGGGGCTGTGAGTGAGCCAACATCAGCAGAAAATAAGTTAAGTGAGAGAAGAATACAAGAGGAAAAAAAGAGAAGCTGTTGGGGCCCGAGCCAGAAGTTCATTAACAAAACCAATCGGACTTTTTTTCCTCATCTGTAGAGGTGCCTCACCAACCTTCAAAATTTCGCCCAAAAGCAGACCGGAGGTTCGGCCGGTGCTGACGCGACTCGTCAGCAGGAAGCGGCTGATCGTGGCTGGGGTGCTTGGTGTGGTCATGGTCCTGGTGCTGGTGATTCTGATCCCGGTTTTGGTGAGCTCTGCCGGGACATCCGCCGCGCACTACGAGATGCTCGGCACCTGCAGGATGATTTGCGATCCTTACAGTACCAAATCCCCGACCAGCACGGTCTCAGCAGACCCAGCCCGGGACAGTAGCCTTATACAGTCTTTACCAACTTTTATACAAGGTCCGAAAGGTGAACCGGGACGCCCGGGAAAAGTGGGGCCGAGGGGCTCTCCCGGTGAACCCGGACCCCCTGGACCTCCCGGAGAGAAGGGGGAACCGGGACGACCTGGATTACCCGGGCAGCCGGGACCAAACATGGCAACCGGTGCCATCAGCGCGGCCACCTACAGCACCGTGCCCAAAATCGCCTTTTACGCTGGGCTCAAAAAGCAGCACGAGGGCTACGAGATGCTGAAGTTTGATGACGTGGTCACGAATCTCGGGAATCATTACGACCCAACCACGGGCAAATTTACCTGCTCCATACCGGGAATATACTTCTTTACGTACCATGTGCTCATGAGAGGAGGAGACGGAACCAGCATGTGGGCTGATCTGTGCAAGAACAACCAGGTGAGTGCGCGCAGACACAAACACACAACTGAAAGCACTAACATATTCTGCATATGACATAATACATTTAAAGATATTATAATAGTGCCCTTTCTTTCTTTCTTTTTCTTTTCTCCCTAAAATATTTTACCCGTAAAAGCATTATTGATATTTTAACACGCATAAAAGTTTGTTTCCAGTCTCAGAAAATTACACCTGAGAACATTGCAGCTCTTCTGGGTGTAAAATATGCATTTGAAAACGTCTAAATTCACATGATTATATTTCCATAATTTCTGACTTATATTGATAAAATACTTTTCCAAGGGGCTATCAAACCAAAAAGAAATTAATGATGAATGACAAAGTTATAATGACTACTTGTTATTATTTATTGATTATTCTTCTTTGTATTATTATTAAATTGTGGCTGTATATTAATACAAATATGAATACATTTGCAATAGCATTATTATTATTAGCCTAATTAATATTAAACTTTTTCATACTCTTATTTTTATACAAAATGCCCCCCCCCAAGCCCCCCCCACTCAGATGTTTTGCTCGTGGATAAATCCAGGTGCTTTTAAAATAAGGCAGCACCTTTTTTACTAATTTAATCATGGAGATATTATATATAATATATAAACTGCATTTGTCTAATTGATAAAGTAGTATTGAACGTGTAATTTGAATAGGGTTTTCAGGTAGTTCATTTTGTGTTGGACACAGTGTCACAAGATGAAAATGAATGACTTGAATGAAGTCACACTGAAATTGAAAACTTAAATAAACTGTTAATAGATGTAACAGCTTGAGTGAGTCAAAGCAATTTAACATGTTTCATGCAGCACCAGCATTCAGCATGACATATATTAAGAACATTAAATTAATCATATTTTAAGTCTCATTAAAAGGTCAATTTAGCCAAAACTGCTGTTTTTTCTCTCTGTCACAACCTCTCATCAGATTTTCTGACTCGTCAGCATATATTTTGCTTGTTTTTCCTTTTGATCCATTTTGTGAGCTCTGCCCTCCGCCGCGCACTCAGATGCCTACTCTGCTCCTTACAGTCTCCCTCCTTCTCCCCCTCTCTTATACTCTTTACCAATTTTATTTATAAATTCTATATTATATATATATAAAATTTAAATACAAACATATGATAACATAGTTAATATATTTCTCAATTCTTTTTTGCTGAGTCTCATGAGGGTCTATAAAGACCTCGAGACCTAATACATATATGCCCGAAAAGCATCCGCATTCTCTCCATGCGTCTGACAGCTGAAACATCACACTAAATGTTCCTCTCTTCCCGCAGGTCCGTGCCAGCGCCATCGCCCAGGACGCAGATCAAAACTACGACTACGCCAGCAACAGCGCTGTTCTTCATCTGGAGCCCGGCGACGAAATCTACATCAAACTAGACGGGGGTAAAGCCCACGGGGGCAACAACAACAAGTACAGCACCTTCTCTGGTTTCATTATATACGCCGATTAGGACACACGCACCTCCTCCAGACGGTCTCTCGTCCCCCTCTGCTATTCCTCTTCTTTTTTTCATTTGCATAATTTTCCTTTGGGCCCAGGGCAAGCAGACAGACCTGCTCAAACACCCCTCATCATTAGTCTGCAGATGTGGGTTTGAAGGCAGAACTCTTTGCCCTGCAATCCAAAAATCAAGAAAGAACCAAAAAGAAAAAACAGGCCCGGAGAAAGAAGCACTTCATCACAGAAGAAAGCTGTACCGAGGAGTTTACTGCGTGTCTTTCTGTGTCTGTGGCCATCAAAGAAGCCTGTGAGATGTTTTCTAATATGTAACCTGACATAATCAGCTATATGTGCAATAACGTAAACTATGATATTTGTTATTCAAAAACCATCTCGGTCAGTCAGATGCCTGAATGAGTTGCATATCTTGATGCATTAGCCAAAATGTCATCATATCTTCCATTATATATCCAGTGTAACCTGACCAAAATGTTCCTCTTGCATTATGTATATCTGCGAAATCGCTGCAGATATTTATTCCCTGACTGTTTGTGAGTGCTAATTATGAATTAGGGACATAAAACAAAACAATATACCTGATGGTAATGGCTTGCCGTGAAATTATATTCCAGAATCACTAAAGCTTTTAGCGTTTTCAAATTTTAGTCTGCCTTATCAAAATCAATTTTTTTTCGTGTGTAATGTTAGCCGGCATCTTTTATTGCACACAGACGTACTAGACCGAGAAGGAATATGTTTCTTGTGATATTTAGAGCACTATACAGAGTATGGGTGTTAATATGTAAATGTGTATCTATCTTCAGAGATTTCCAGAATGTGATTAATAATATTGCATCTTATTTTTTAGTGTAAATATGGTACCGCAGTTCTTTTTTTGTTGTTGTTTTAATATGAAAGAGCATCAGGTGAGCGTTATGTATCTGTGTCACTCTCATCTCCAGGTTGGGATGGCAGGGAATGTGTGTGATGAATTATTATCCCAGGATTATTTTTCTGTTCATGTCCTGCTGCTGTGATTCTCCTTCACATCGTCAACCCTCCAAACACATTTTCCATTAAATGGAAATTTGATCAGATATGTGCGTTTTATGTATCAGTTTTCTAAATGCGTGTTCGTGTTCTTGTACATGCACTCTCAGAAAAAAGGTACCAAACTGCTTTCGAAACACGCTTCGTGACGCTTCAAATCCTTTGAGACCTGTTTCAAACCAGCGATTCAGAATGCGTATTGAACTGCCAAAGTCACGTGATTTTAGTTAACAAGGTTTTATTATGTCACAACTATTTCAAAATTGTATTGGTTTGCCTCTAGGAGTGATCACTGTGATCCATGAACTAATGTCTATATTATTTTGACCTAACTTAGGATACATTTGTAGACATTTTAATGGCACACTTGTATAACAAAAGAAAGAGTTGTAATTATAAGCCTTTTATTGGCCAAGCACTCGATAAAACAAACAAAACAAGCCCCACAAATGAATCACATATTATACACACTTCATTTAATATGTAGCACTTTAGATAGAATATTTGCACTTGGCCTATAAAAGATGTAGGCTATTTATTAAGTCTTTAGTTGCATTTACACTGTCCCATCATGCATAACCAAAGTCCCTTTCAAGGAAACTCTGTTTCTTTTCTGGCAAAACAAGACATAAACAAGACATAAATTAATGAGGAATCATTAAATTACGTGTTTCAAATCAGAAACAAAATCTGAAATTAACTGCCCCATGAATGTTGTTTCTTATGCTTAAATAGTGTTTAAAAAAAGCATATTTTCAGGTCTAGACCAGCCAATGCGCAGTTATATCACGCGTATGACTGCACATGCACATTGGATGGTCTAGTCTCAGGTTTCTATGGGGACTTCTAACAGCCGCTGCAGTGATGCAATGACTTTACCAATCAATGATTGGCTCTTTCATTTAGAAGGCGGGACTATTTCGCCATATTGCATGCTGCAGTTTCTCCTATTATTGGAGTGAATGTCTTTATATTTCTGTAGTCTTTGACGTAACCAGCACGTGGTGTTTTGAGCGTGTCAGAAAAGAGATTAATTTGGCGAAGCAATTGGTTCAAAGTTTCTCCCATCACTACCAAGAAATCTCTGGGACGTTAACCTTTCTAAATGTACAAATATATTATTTTAAAGTACCAATTTGTACCTTTAAAGGGATAGTTCACACAAAAATTTCAATTATGTACATTTGTCATTAATTACTCACCCTCATGTCGTTCCAAACCCGTAAGACCTTCGTTCATCTTCGGAACACAAATTAAGATATTTTAAATGAAATCTGAGAGCTATCTGGATCCTGCCAACTACCAAGTTCAAGACCCAGAAAGATAGTAAGGACATTGTTCAAATAGTCCATGTGACATCAGTGCTTCAATCTTAATTTTTAAGAAAACAAAAATAATTGTATTCAACAATTTCTATTTTGCTTTATTCAAATTTTTCTATTTTAACAATGTCCTTACGACCTTTCTGGGCCTTGAACGTTTCAGTTGCATTGCTGTCTATGCAGGGTCAGAGAGCTCTCAGATTTAATAAAAAATATCTTCATTTCCGAAGATGAATGAAAGTCTTATGGGTTTGGAACAACATGAGGGTGAGTAATTAATGACAGAATTTTCATTTTGGGTGAACTATCACTTTAAGATACTAATATGTAACATTTAGGGGTAAATAAGGTACAAAGATGTTCCTTTTAGATTTGTGTCTTAGGATACAATCCCAGTAATAGATTTGTACCATTTTGTTCTGGGAATGTGTGATCAATGTTAGTGAGGCCTTCCTTCTGGTTCACCTGCTGTTCCTGTTTTGTCCCTCAGCTTGTGGTGCGTTTATCCAAACACAACCCATTTTACTTCTCAATCCAGATATTTATCCAGTGGGACAGTGTGGCCTAGGTTTGAAACAACACAAGTTATTTACAACAAAAATTATACAAGTTTAATTTCATCGACAATTTCAATGCCACACTCTTAAAAAAATAATGGTTCTTGTTTCCATTCCATTCCAGGCTTCCATTCCATGAGTTCTTTATACCGGGAAAAAAAATCTTTAGATTTTAAATGTTATTCACACCAATAATAATGGTTATTTTATGAACTGATAACTGAAAGGTTCTTTGGGGAACTAAAAATGGTTCTTCTATGGCATTTCCTACATCATGCAATGTATGAACGTTTCACAGCAGGACTGAGTGCATGTCCAAACAGGATTGGAGTTTGGGGTGAATGACCAGAGCTTATAAACGCTTCCTGAATGCCAGTAAATGTTTTTACCTTCTATCAAACTCAAATGGAAGATGTTTGTTTCTCCAAGTCCGGTGAATCTGGTTTTATATGGTCCTTCTTAGATTAAAATTTTGATGGTGGATGGTGAAGGTCAGATGGAGGACTCGCTCACACTCCAGATGGAGGTCTGGCCTCTGCAGCTGTGAATGAACCAAAATGAATCACTCCAGATGAATTCAGTCGTTTAATAATGTCAACGAGATACTGGACGCATCTCAGTAATAGAGATGGATGTTTGGTGAATTATACGTTTACGCTGTCTCAAAGTTGACATAAAACAATTGCATACATCTCCCTTCATGCATTAAGTTTCATAGGGAATGTGTGTGTGTCCGGGCCAATCAGAGAGGGGTCAAACAGGAGTCAAAGCTCTGTGTAAAACATTCACCAACCATAAAGATCCCTGACATAAAGACAGCCTTTTATAATGAGCTCTCACTCTTTATCTCACTTTCTCCTTTCCCTTAAATACACTCCAAAATCAAAAGGGAAAAATACTTGAAGTCTTTAAAACCATTATAGGCTCATATATACATTGTGATGATTATTCTCATTTCTATTATTTTAAGTCTATTCATTAAGTCTTAAGGACAAATTTGAAGTCCATTTTAGTCCTTAAATTTAGTTTTTTTAATTCAAATGATTTAGTGCAATTTTCCCCCAATGTTTCTGTAAGATATAGTCCTAAAAATATACTTATAGTTTTTTTCCTTTTTGTGTAAAGACAATGTTGTTGTTTTTTTGCATAACAAATGTCAAATATGAAGAGACAACAAAGTCTATTTTTTAGGACCATAATTTTTTTCAGTTTTACTTCAATTATTCTGAATTGAGATTTTGTTGTTGCTGTTGTATTGACACTTTTTACTGACAAAAAGTGGCCATAAAAATATGCTTCATTTCTTTAAGAACTTTCATTTTTCTCCAAATAATCTGTAATGTGATAAAATCTTAAAGTTCTTTATTTTTTAAACAAATTATTGCATTACATTATTTTTACTGTAATATTGTAAACGTGTAGAATTTTAGGAAATAATAATAATACAAATTAACCAAAACTAAAAAATCATCCAGAAAAATCCAGGAAAGGCATTCGTAATTATGAAAATTGTCACAATCAAGTACAAATATTTTAACTTGTGAGTATAATCTACTGTAAAAAAAGAAATGACTCCGCCATGTAATATTACATTACATTTCCATACTTTTACTCTATTTATTATATTGTTTATAAAGAGAGGGTTTATTAGAACCTTATTTCACAAATATTTACAGATCTGATCTATAAAGACATTGAGAAATAACTAATCCGCTTGAATCGTCTCTTGTGTGCGCTCCGCTTCAGAGGTCACAGCGTTACATGTTGTGAATGTCGATCCAGGGCTCAGGGATTTGTACAGGGTGCCACACCATTTTCCCTCTTTATGTGACTAAACAAAATCTTTTCTGCGCCCCTGAACGGATGTCATTCATCACCAGGAACCCTGTCCAAGAAGCCACCTGTTCGGTCCTTTCACGGGGCGACCGTGACGGACACATCACTCAACATCAGTCACCTTTCACCCAGGATACTGTCCTCAGGACCGGACGACGTGAACAGATTTACAAACACATCTCGCTCAACTCATTAGACACGCATAACATGCAGAAACATTTATGATGAATTTGTCTCTCTGCTTGAAAGATGTCATCCGACCAGTAAAAAAAGTAAGAGAAGCAGTGATTGGCTGTAAAGGAGTGGGGGAGTGGTCAATAGCTCAGAATGACTAATCACAGCATAATAATAATAATATATTATATTAATAAAATTAAATAATTTGTATATAATAAAATTATTATAATATATACTTTTTACATTTAATATATAATTACATAATTAAAGTATAATCAGCTCAGAATGTCTAATCTCAGTGTAATATATATTCCAATATAATACAATTTACCATTTTAAATATAATAAATTGTAAATATTAAACTTTAAATATATATATATATATATATATATATATAATAAAATAATAACAAATATTTTTTTTATTTTTATAGAATTATTTTATTGTGATACATTTTTTAAGAAAGTGGAGTGAGGTCAACAATTCAGAATGAATTATCAGTATAATATATTAATATAATAATAAATATAAATTTTAAAAACAAAAATGTATGTTTTCATTTTATTGTTACATATTTTGTATTATCTATTTTAACATTACTAATATATTTCTTGCAAAATATAGAATATAAAAATCATGAAATAAAAAAAACTATAATTTATTTTATATTTACATTTTTTAATGTATTATTTTTCAAATGATTAACTTTTAACTACTAAAAATGTTTCACTATATAAAACCATATATAAAATATTTACAAATATTTTGATTTATATATAAATTACAAGAAAATCAACAATATAAAAATGAAATTATAAACATACATACAGGTGCATCTCAATAAATTAGAATGTCGTGGAAAAGTTCATTTATTTCAGTAATTCAACTCAAATTGTGAAACTCGTGTATTAAATAAATTCAATGCACACAGACTGAAGTAGTTTAAGTCTTTGGTTCTTTTAATTGTGATGATTTTGGCTCACATTTAACAAAAACCCACCAATTCACTCTCAACAAATTAGAATATGGTGACATGCCAATCAGCTAATCAACTCAAAACACCTGCAAAGGTTTCCGAGCCTTCAAAAATGATCTCTCAGTTTGGTTCACTAGACTACACAATCATGGGAAGACTGCTGATCTGACAGTTGTGCAGAAGACAATCATTGACACCCTTCACAAGGAGGGGAAGCCACAAACATTCATTGCCAAAGAAGCTGTTCACAGAGTGCTGTATCCAAGCATGTTAACAGAAAGTTGAGTGGAAGGAAAAGATGCACAACCAACCAGAGAGAAGCCTTATGAGGATTGTCAAGCAAAATCAATTCAAGAATTTGGGTGAACTTCACAAGGAATGGGCTGAGGCTGGGGTCAAGGCATCAAGAGCACCACACACAGGACGTGTCAATGAATTTGGTCTACAGTTGTCGTCAGAGGCGTCTTACCTGGGCTAAGGAGAAGAAGAACTGGACTGTTGCCCAGTGGTCCAAAGTCCTTTTTCAGATGAGAGCAAGTTTTGTATTTCATTTGGAAACCAAGGTCCTAGAGTCTGGAGGAAGGTGAAGAAGCTCATAGCCCAAGTTGCTTGAAGTCCAGTGTTAAGTTTCCACAGTCTGTGATGATTTGGGGTGCAATGTCATCTGCTGGTGTTGGTCCATTGTGTTTTTTTGAAAACCAGCATCACTGCACCCGTTTACCAAGACATTGTAGAGCACTTCTTGCTTCCTTCTGCTGACCAGCTTTTTAAAGATGCTGATTTCATTTTCCAGCAGGATTTGGCACCTGTCCACACTGCCAAAAGTTGGTTAAATGACCATGGTGTTGGTGTGCTTGACTGACCAGCAAACTCACCAGACCTGAACCCCGTAGAGAATATATGAGGTATTGTCAAGAGGAAAATGAGAAACAAGAGACCAAAAAATACAGATGAGCTGAAGGCCACTGTCAAAGAAACCTGGGCTTCCACACCACCTCAGCAGTGCCACAAACTGATCACCTCCATGCCACGCCGAATTGAGGCAGTAATTAAAGCAAAAGGAGCCCCTACCAAGTATTGAGTACATATACAGTAAATCAACATACTTTCCAGAAGGCCAACAATTCACTAAAAATGTTTTTATTGGTCTTATGAAGTATTCTAATTTGTTGAGATTGGTGTTTGTTTGTTAAATGTGAGCCAAAATCATCACAATTAAAAGAACCAAAGACTTAAACTACTTCAGTCTGTGTGCATTGAATACATTTAATACACGAGTTTCACAATTTGAGTTGAATTACTGAAATAAATGAACTTTTCCACGACATTCTAATTTATTGAGATGCATCTGTATATTCAACTATAAATCTTTATAGACTGCAGCCTGGGAAGGAGTTTCTCTAGCACTTATATTAACACAAATCCTCTTTCAGGTGGGCCAGTGTAAGTATGAATTTATGGGCCACGTCTGTACAAAACCCCAGTGCACAGTTTATGAGCTAATTATGCAAACACTAAATAAAATTGCACCACTATGAAAGGTCATCCTCTCACTTATGACTCGGTCGCTCATCATTCGGTGCCCTGCATCAGTTACAGTGAGCCGCCGCCATCACATCTTCATCTGCAGGAACATCGAGGTTTGTTACGCACACTCATGGGGCCGAAGCTAAAATTGTTTGACTGGATCTTAAGGAATCTTTAAGCTGTCCTGAGTTCCCCTCGAATGCTTTGTGAGTTTAAATACGCTGCTCTGCTTTGTCCTAGTCACTCTGGTGTGTTGGCCCAGAAAACCTCATCCTACTTCCTTGCTCTCGTATTTTTCTCTTTCTAGGCGTCTGTATGCGAATATGTGCATGAGAGATAAAAATAGTCTTGTCAGATTCTTTCTGTAATAAACCATGCCTGATCATAAAGAGGTTGCATCTTTTGATGAGAAACAGATTGAATCTTAAATACAGTTTTAAAGCACAACACTGTATATTTTGTAATGAATAAGAAGTCTCGACTGAAATATGACTTATCGTTCAAACACACACACTCACACAGAGTGTTGTACGGGACCCATGGGTGTCATTACTGGGAGAGAAAGAGAGAAAGAGGGTCTCCACGACAAAATTCAATACAAATTGATAAAAATGCTGAGGGAATACATTGTGTATCATTTATCTAGCAGTGCTAGTAAAAGGAATTGGAGGATTGTAGGCCTGCGGACCGGAGGAGGAGAGGCAAAATCAATCTATATTGTTCATTTCTGAGCGCCGTTATAGCTACAGGACATTCATAATACTGGCATGTTGTGCTACTTATTGGGGATCACAAACAAGATTCGAGCCAGTATTTCAGTTGAGGTTTACCGAGCTCTAAATCCATCTTCAGATTCTTCCTTATGTCTCGTCTTGAGAGTATCATACGGATAATGTAACATCACATGATATTCAGCTATACAAATAAATAAAAGAGCTTTTAAAGGGATGGTGCACATACAAATAATACAAATGTGTCATTTTCTTGCACTCATGTATGGCTTCAGAAAACTTGGGAGTATTTTAAATGGTGCTTTTGCATTTCAGTCCTCGTTCATTTCTATTATATTGAACACTTGAAGAAGGAACATCAGTAAATGACTGAATTATATTTTTTTGGTGGACTGTCTCTTTAATAAAAGATAATCAGCATCAGACTGCATAAATAATTAGGTCTGCGCATTATAATAAGATACATGGGCTACAATCAGAGTTTTTGGGGGCTAGTGAGTGAGAAAGTGGAACTAGAGGAAAGAGTGGAGGAAGTGTACTGTTCTTACTGGATCAATGCATGTGTGTGAATATCTACAAGCGGCACATCACATACACACATTTGAGCATATCAAGGTCAAAGAGAGAAAACTGTGAGTGTGAGAAGGTTCGAGTAACGTGAAGTAGGTCCCTCATGCAGCAGATATAATGACTGCTGTCACCGACACATACACTGTATACTGTACCATCCACACTATATAAAGCTGAACACAGAGATAGTCTCGTCTTATTTAAAATAACAGTTTTCTATTTGAATATACTGTCAAATGTATTTCTGTGATCAAACCTGAATTTTCAGAATCATTATTCCAGTCTTCAGTGTCACATGATCATTCAGAAACCATAATAAGATGATGATTTGCTGCTCAAGAAATAGACATTTCTGATTGTTATCAATGTTGAAACAGTTCTGTTGCCAAATATTTTATTGTGGAACCATCAGATTTTTTTCTTAAGATTAATTGATGAATGGAAAGATCAATAGAACAGTATTTATTTAAAATAGAAATCTTCTATACATTAAAACCAAAGTGGTGTAGACACTTTTTGCAAGTAGATGTTTCTTTTTAAACATACTCAGTTATGTACAATCATATTTTACAATGTAATGTTTTTACAGTCCCTTTTGATCTAATAAAAGTAGTTTAATAAAATATTCATTACTTTGAAAAGAACTGACCCAAACTTTGAACAGTAGTATATTTATAAAACATTGATACATTAATATGTTTTGATAAACATGCTAAATATGCTAAATATAAACAACTATAAACATATGGCTGCACATAAGTTCTACATTACAAATAAAGCTTACAGACTACAATTAATTATTTAAAATGTTACAAGTGAATTCAGGCATCACAACATGATTTTCATTTTCATATTTGCTAAAGATTACATTTAACAATGTCATTAAATACACTTAATATGTTATTCAATTACATTTAATAGTGTTTTTAAAGATTACAATTCAACGAGCTTTAGATCATGTCAAAGGTAATGCAAATGTAAATCCAGTGTAAATGAGCATGCACAATTAAATATCCAATATCTAAATGTAATTAAATAATAAATACAAATAGTTAAATTTAAAAATAAATCTCTAATAACTTCTGAAACTCCATGAAGGCATACTTCCCTATTGAAGTTTGGCATATGAATGTGCAAATCAACATTTATTTAGTAAATTTTTTATGAGCATACTCATACAGATTTGCATTTATTTATTTAGCAGACACTATTATCCAACACAACTGATAAATGAAGAACACGATGGCCTCAAATGTAACAGGCAGGGGATAAAAGCCCCAAAACTCCACTTCAAACAATGAAGTGAGCAGTGAGGAGAATTCCACATTAAACTCTATCCTTTATCTGCAGGGTTTGATTTCCAGACTAGCGAGTGTCTCTGGTGGTGTGTGTGAATACCAAACAAGCCAGTGGCTGTGATGGCAGATGACCCTGTCTGAGCTAGATGGACTCGGAGATCTTAAAGCTCTGTTTGGAAAACAGTTTGGGCTGCTGACACTGTTGTCCCTGACAAAGCTCCAAGGAGGATAATTAAAACCCAACACGGAACCATCTCTGACAGCCTAAAATCCTCTCGGACTTTGACGGATCCACAGTGAAAAAACCAATATGCCCAATTACGTTTCCCTGCCCCACCCCCCCACATCCCTCAGTCAAACACAGACAGAGAGAGTCAAATGAGAGAAATGCATTTCAGTCCTCGTCCTTAAACCAAGTGATTCAATTACGACGCTTTAAATGATGGAAATTATTGAAGCAGAATAAACAACACATTACAGTTTATGAATAGATTAGAGCTGCACGATTACTTTGTAATAATCCGGCTATGTCCATTAAACCTTTAATTAGTACGATCACACCAGAGCATCCAAATCTGTGTTTGCGCTGCAATGATTCAAAGAGAGCAAATGTCATGGATATGAAACAGCTTCACAAACAGACTTTATTATGAAAGCCTGTTTCTGCCATGAGGTCAAAATAAATAAATAACGTAATTGTGACCTTTTTATCTTGCTCACAATTTTCTTTTTCTCACAACTGCGAGTTTCTATCTCATAATAGTGCGGTCAAACGATTAATCGCGATTAATCGCATCCAAAATAAAAGTTTTTGTTTACATAATATATGAGTGTGTACTGTGTATATTTACTATGCATATATAAATACAAACGCATCGCCTGTATATATTTAAGACAAATATTCTTTATATATTAAATATATCTATCTATATATATAATATAAAATATAAGAATATAAATATATAAATGTATATATATGTAAATATTTTTTTTATATATACGGCATGTGTGTGTATTTAAATATACATAATAAATATACACAGAACACATACATGTATTATGTAAACAAAAACGTATGAGTTTTATCTCACAGTTCTGAGCTTATATCTAGCAATTCTGAATTTATATCATAATTGCAAGAAAAATAATTTATGCATTGTGAGTCCCAATTAACTTTTTTATCCCATTCAGAAATAAGTGAATATACTTTAACACAGTTATTGTTACTAAATTCAAATTATCACAGAAATACTAGCGGGGGGGTGGGGGTGGGTCGTTTAGATAAAAACACAAACGTCTATGATAGAAATCAAAATAAAGTAAATAATCTTTTAAAAATAACTCGATCCCTTAAGTAAAGATTGTATCATTGCATGGTTTCGCCAGTAGGTGGCAACAAGTGACTGTTAATTTTTTTTTCATTGAATCATCCATTCAAATGATTCGGTACAAAAACGTTGATTCATACAGTAATGAAACAAACAAAGTCATTGAATTATAAAAAAATCAATTCAATTAAAAAATCGTTCAAATTAATTAAATATTTGTAAATAAACTGCAGGAATTAACAGCTAACAGGGAATGTTCTCAGAACGTTCTGCCAAGGTTTTCTCAAAGTTATTAAACAAACATTCTTCCAATAACATAATATTCCAATAATGTTCATTCAAAGTTATCTGGTCTTTAATAACCTTCTCAAACAATTACCACACAAATATTTTACAGTTTCCTGAAACATTTTAGTTAGATGTTCGTCTAACTTCAAAAATGTTTTTACTAATTTTCACATTACCTTTTTTAACATTTAAAAAACTATATTTTGAACATTAAGAAATAACATTTAAATAAGAATGTTAGCAAAATATTCTTAGAACATATTTTGGTTAGCTGGGAACATTTTAGTAAATTACGTCATTTTGTTTTGTTGTCATATTTCAGAATCGTGGAAGAATCATGATCTCTGTTTTAAACAAAAAAATGTGATTCTCAAAAGATATTCTGTCAAAAAGTACCTTATGTAATTCATATTATATTCTACATTTGAAAGAGCACATACAATTAAAACCTCAAGGCCAGTTTTGGACATGCATAGTGCACATTTCCCAGAATTCCCTATTGTATCACTGACAGCGCTGTCACAAGCAATGCATGCATTTGGGGAACATGAAGCCATCTGATGCTTCGTAAACAACTGATTGTCTGTGGTGGCAGAGATCAGGACGGCACACACACATTAACACACACTGGCCTCTCTTCCTCACCTTGATGTTATCAGTTGTGACAGTGCTGTGGAACTATTTGGATGGGGATGTGATACACGGCTCTCCATGCTTATCAAATCTCCCAGAGAGGAGACTATTAACTCAGAGCAAATTGTGCCATGTAGCTTAAAGGGGCTTGTCTGTTCCAATATCCCTAATATCTCTATTTGTTGTCAGAGTGTAAAGAAGTCTGCTGTGCTCTGTTAGGCTGAGTGATGGAAAAAGCACATGTATGTGTGTGTCTTGAGAACCTTTGGAAGGTATTTCCAAAGCCACGGAATAAAAAAAATTAAAAGGTAATTGTGACTTTATCTCATCTTATGAATCTTTTTTTGACAATTCTGAAATATAAACTCAATTCTGATATAAACCTGCAATTATGAGAAAAAAGTCAGAATAGAATTCTAAACTTCTTTCTCACAATTCCGAGTTTACAGCTCAAAATTCCAAATATATTCTCAAAAGACTTGTTTCTCAAAATTGCAAGAGAAAAGTTGAAATTGTGAGATAAAAACTAATAAAGTATTTTTTGTATCCCTTGTGTTAATAAGCTTCCAGATCAATCACAGTGTGTAATCATTTGCACTTGTCTGTTATTGTTCATATGCGTGTCTAATGAACACGTATTCTACATGGCACACTTTCAGATATTGTGCAAATATCAAAACCCCAGAGAAAATGTTCTTCTCCATTTCAAAGTGTTACAGTATTTCCAGTTGCTGGGACTTTTTTCTACCTTTGCATGCGTTCTCAGCCACCCGTCCTGATAATTGCCATTAGTGGGATTTGTGCACACTTTTGAGACACTTTGCTTAGAAAGTATCTAATAAACGACATTTAAGGATTTTATGGACTTTAGGGCAACATAAGTGTGCACGTTATTTTCCAATTAATTATTGTGCAAATGTAACTGAAATTGCAAAACTCTCACAATCTCTTATTGTTTTTGAAAAGAAAAAGGCCTTTTCCAGATTACTCATTTAACACCTGTAGTAACTGATAACTTAACCGGTTACCTTTTTTCTCTTTCCAACATTAGCAGACTTTCATTTAATCTTCACACTTTTCCTTTGCACTGCATTTGGAGGAAGCTGTGTGGAATAGATACAAACATGGACAAAAACTATCAACTTTGATTATTAACTTATTATATCATCAAAAAACATAAACTAGCAAAGTATTCATACAATTCTAAGAACAACATATCCAGATTCAGTGGAAATAAGCTGAGGTTACATTTGATCACCCCTAAAATAAAAGCATTTTCCTAATTAGTTTTTGTTTATGAGTAAACTGACTAGCAATATTTAATGTTGGCCACTTAGTCATAAATATCTCATAAAGTTTGATGAGATATGAATATGAATATGTATTATTAACTAAGCATACTGGCCATTTAAGCAATATCACCAGTGTTGTTATTGTTAACTAAAACTAAAACCATTAACTGAAATAAAGCTGAAATAAAATATGACCAAATGACAAACTTAAACATAAAAAAATAGTTTAGAGTTTAATTAGAAAGGCTGCTAAAACTGAAATTAACTACATTAAAGCTAAATAGAATATGAATAAAAAATGACAAAGTCACATAAGAAAGTACTTAAAAATGAACTAACCTATATAAAAGCTATTTCTAAATATTAATAAATACCATAATAGTATATTAATAATGGTAAAGTAACACTGAATATCACACTTGTGATATTACTTTTACACATCAGTTAATATTAAGTAATTTCAGATTCAATATTGCAAGTTACTCTGTTTAGTGCTTCAATAATAGTTCCAAATGAAGCTAAAGGAGGATATGAAATATCTCACTCATTTCTCTATGTAACATAACTCTTTTCTTGTTTTAACAGCATGAGCAGGGTTGAAGAAGAAGTCAAAAAGTCAAAGAGCATTTATTCTTCCCGGCAGTGACGAGCAAACCAAACTAATGGGGAACATCTCACCCGATGCCAGACAGAGTTCAGCCATCTGAATGTTTAAAGCACACACGTGTGTTGCAGACAGACAGAGGTGTGTGAATGCGTCTAGACTAAAACCACTGAGCACAGGCCCTGAGACATCGGTGTCCTGGTGTCTTTCTCGTTCCGCGACTCGTCGCTTTGAGACAAGACAGGTCAAATCACATCCTCACCATCACAAGCGCTCGTAGCGTATGTCCATCACGGTGGATGTGGGGTCAAACCGGAAACGAGCTAAAAACCAGTGCACACGGCACTCTTGGAAATAAAGGGAACTTTGGACAGGCTAGACAAGCCAATCAGGGGCCACACAACCCTAATGGGCTCCTGTTCCTGTAGTCACCATGACAACACAGAGCCTGACACATTTACAATGACACGATGCTTCAGTTCGGTCTTCTCTGACAGAAAGGAAGTGACAGAGAGGAAGAGACTCTCGTTGTTCCATCTCTCTTGCTTATGAGTGTCATGCTTTAACACAACCAAATCACCCAATTGAGCCAATCATCAGAGTCTAAAATATTCTGGAGCCAGAGGAAATGACATCATGTCAACATATCTCTTCACTAGCAACTTCATCTTGAGCTGTGGCATCAACGGCAGAAGACACTCGTAAGAGCCTTCCAAAAACAGGCACGGGTAAAACGCCTGCTATTTGACGAAATATTAGTGCAAAACATTTTATTTTGTTAGGAGATACAGTGCTTACTGTAAGAAGCAGTGCTCCCGCTGCTGAATCTTCAGTGCCACGACAAAAGATTTCTATTTGACCCGAGATGTGAATGTGAGTTTGCAGTCTGTAATGTGTTGTAGGCCTAATAGAAGACTGTGTACCACGGGAAAAACGTCTTTCTGTTGAGCATTTATCTGAAATAGAAATCTTTGTAACATTATAAATGTCTTTATCATCACTTTTGATCAATTTAAACCATCTTTGCCAATTAGAAGTATTCATTTCTAGTATTTATTTTCCAAAATAAAAAAAATAATAATTATACTGACTCTAAAGCTTTAATGAATTTTGGTGTTAATAGTGTGTAATAGCAAAATAATTTCAGATAAATGCTGATCTTTGGATCTGTCTATTCATCAAAGAATCCTGAAAAAATTACTCAGCTGTTTTAAATATTTATAATAATAATAATTAAAAAGGTTTCTTGAGAGCATAATCAGACCAGAATTATTGATATTATTATCACTTTTAAGAAGAACTGACTCACTGAACATTATACTATGTAATACAAACATATTTTTGTGTCTGTACTTTCAAATAACATCACCGGGGTTTTCCTTCATTCTTCACTTATCCATGGAAAGTCACTGGCCACAGAAGAAGATAAATCGATTGTGGCGTTTCTGGAGGGAATGTTTTGCATTTAATTAGCGCGAGACACGCTGGAGAATGTTGAATTATCTGAAGACACGGCCGTGTAGAGCAGCAGTCAGGTTGTCTGTTAAGACACTCCGCGTTCAGTTATCAGGACGCACTGTCCATTTATTCTGCGAGTTCACTTAATTTCGCTCAACGGCCTCTTGTGAAGGCGCCGGACATCTGAAAGCTAATTATGTGGCAGCTAGCTGAAGCTGAAGCTCAGCAAAAGCCTTGATTCTGCTAACAAAATCCACTTTCCACCCTAAATGTCTGATAGTATCTGAACCGGTTTAGCGGTTCTGATTAGCATAGGCGCGTCAGTCTGGTAGACAAGGCAAAGAGTTAGACAATGAGAATGAAGTAAAGTCTCTTACCTCGTTGAGGGTAGATCGAAAATATCTCTCAAAACTGGCCTGGAACAATATTGGCACCAGGATGGATCTTTACTTGACCCCGCAGGCCTGCGAACAGGGAACAGTATTGACTTTGCGAGTCCCAATGGCCGTGTATCTTTGCTTGCTCTTCTTTGGTGTATAAGAACTATAGAGTTGGATAATAGGGGACCTGAAGCTTCCTGTAAAGGAGGTTTATTGATCACGACAGCGGTCAGACCCCTATTTGTCCTGCTGGTATTAAACGCTCCCACCTCTCTATATTTAAAGGCTGATAAAAAATGCATGGACTGTGGCAGTAATGGTTTATATAACAGAACTCAGACGATTAGGCCATCGTTTTAATGTGTGTGTAGTGTATTTCCCTTAAGACGTATCCTTTGCCCTGTTCATAAAGACAGATGTGGTAGGACAGCAAAGGTGGAAATGATTCGGGAGGATTGAGGAAATGACTCAGTGATTCACTGATATCACTGAAAAACACACTCAGTGTTTACTTACTGGTGCAACCAAAAGAAAGACTACATCTGAATTGCCTTATTTCCTCATATGACGTTAAAAATATATACCTTTTCAAGAATAAATAGTTTCAATATGGCAATTTTTGAGTGTAACATTTTTCAAAGTAAATTCTATACCATTTTTAGTGTTCATTACTCCACTAATATACAGTTCAAGTAATGTGTGTACAAAAACAAGTGATTGGATTGTACACTCATTACTGAAGTGCATTGTGGGATTAAATGAGTGCACTAGATAATGTCTATGGTTTCAAACACCACTACAAATAGCTGTCCCTCAAATAAGGGTATAGGCAACCCGATCTCATGAGAAAATATTTTTTTGCGATTTCATATGAATTTGCATGATTTGATTCAAACAGAAATGTATAATTTTTAGAAGAAGCGCAAGCATAAATGTTTATCAGTGGTTCGTAAACAGACCATGGCTGGGTGCGAAAACATACACACGAGATTGTATGAGATTATTCACCATCTTAGTAATGCCTCTGCTCAGAAACATTTCAAGTGCACAATACAATCAGATAAAAGAATGATTCGCTATATCACTATTGTATTCCTTGTCTTCATGCATGGCACAGACTGCACACATTTAGCTTTTTTGGCACTGTCATGTGAGACTGTATGGGGAAGCGCACACTTGTTAAGCAAAGGGTCTCGACTCGGTCAGTAGGAAACAAATTGTGTTTGTCTTGCCTTGTGAGTGCTCTCGCGGTTTTTTTCTGAACTGTAGATTCAAACACACACACTGTTTGGGATAGCTTTCATGTCTTTAGCTCTTTCTCGGACTCTTGCTGTGCATCTCTCTCTCTCTCTGTCTCATGAGTGGAACTGCACTGAGGGGGTCAATTGCTCTACAGCCAATTTGTTAGCAGTGCATGCCTGAGTGTGCTGCCTCTCACTACATCACAGCCGTTTGGAGCAGTTCACACAGACCACACACACTTGTCTGAGTCACGTATATCGTACACACTCCTGAAACCTAAAATTCCCACGCTCCCTGTCATGAAACAGTCCTGATGCCTGCTAATGGATATTTTATGGCAAGTGCCCAAATTTACAATATTTTAGTTTTAAAATTTGATCACATTTTACTGCACAAATGCAAAAAGTGCATTAGGAAAGAAAGAAAGAAAGAAAGAAAGAAAGAAAGAAAGAAAGAAAGAAAGAAAGAAAGAAAGAGCAAGCTGAATTCCTAAAATATCAATCTTCATCTGATTTCATGTTGGCAGTTTCACCTGATGTCTGACTCCAGAGATGTTCTCCAGATCTGAAGATGGTTCTGGGGAATTGGACTAATTACCATCTATGAACTGGAAAGAAAATGTAGAATATTCAGTTTCCAAAACTACATTAAGTCTGTATGATATTATGATCACTAGCAGGGTTATTGTATTTAACTCAATCCAAAACCAGTAAAAACACTAGTGTTACTAAATAAAATAAACGTTAACTGAAATAAAATAAAAAAACATAAAAACCTAAATGTATTTTATTGTAGCTAGTTGCAGAAAAAATCTAATTTCCACTTAGTTTAATTTAATAAAAATGATTGAATTAATACAAATGATTAAAAACTACAGACATATAAAAAAAACTAAAATAATAGACTTCAAAAATAGCAAAACACAACAAAACTTTAAAATGAAAATAAAACATAAAAACGATTCTAAAGTTGACCAGTTAGGCAGCAGAGACACGTAACACTTCATTTGTTTAAAGTTGAAACACCCCCCCCAACAACAGTGTATATCAAGGATACTAAAATAACACAGATCTCTATATTGCTCAGGTTACTCCTTCGATGTAAATCTATGGGATTTTCCATCCCTTTTATAGTCAGAAATGGTAGAAATAATTTAATTGAGTTATTCATAAAGCACCTCATCATTACAGTATGATGTCAGAGGTGTTGCTCTCTTCACTTTCCCATTGGGACATCTGTTCTCAGGCCAAGCAACAGTTCTTGAGACAAGGTGGAGATGAAGACAAACTCAAAATGTAATTTCTGTGGTTCTGTTGCATATGAATATTAATAGAGCAGTAGACTTGAGACAGGACACAGACACATTAGGGGCTCCGAGCCAGTGGGCATGCTGGGTAATGAAACTAGTACAGCACTCAGTGTTCATTGTTTGTTTGCGTGAATGACGGTCTCATGACGGAAGCTTGTGTATTTTTCATGTGTCATATGCTGCGGGGATCAATGAGAGTAATTAATATGCTTTGGCGCGCACACGTACGCGCGCTCTATAATCAACTAATGTTTTTCGTTGCATCACTTGACACTATCTTTGCTTTCACTGTTGTGATTTTATATAAAAACGTGTCTATTCAGTCCGAGACAGACGCGAACCAACTGGAGATTATCTTTGTCTTCCTCTTTTTCCTCCTCTTTATCTTCCTCTATCGTCAGTGCTTCTTCTCCAGCCCTCTGGGCCACAGTGATGAATAAAGATGGCTCATATACGTTTAAATCACCATGGAAACGCAGCACTCCCAGTGATTTAAGAGAAGAAGCTGACGCCCAAACCTGTGAGGAATGTTCCGGCACGCTCCAGAGCGCGCGGTACAGCTCTCTCTCTCTCTCTCTCTCTCTCTCTCTCTCTCTCTCTCTCTCTCTCTCTCTCTCTCTCTCTCTCTCTCTCCTCACAGAAAACACACTCTGTAACGCTGTCATGCCGTCCAGACGAAGTGCGCATGTGCTCTTGAGTCTTCTGAGGCGACAGAGGGACGCTGGTTTCTGGCAGAAGATGGAAGTGATGTTGTCTCAGGATAACTGTGGCTTTTAACTCAGGTACAGAAGGAGCAGAAAGGCTGGGGATGCTAGTTTTTCACTTAAATGCACCATAATCTTCACTAATACATCACATCTGTTTCAGTCCATTCCTCTCAGAAAGAGAGTTTACACACACACTTTCCTTTCCTCTTAGGCTACTCGTGATTGCGAAGTCATTTCTTATCTGTTTTTTAAATAGTTTAACAAGTGGTGTAGTAAAGTAGTAGAATATAAAACCATTAAACACTAAAAGTGTTCAGTTTATAGTAATAAACCTTGACTAATATTAGACAATAAGATATTAGAGGTCTTAAAGGTACAGTAGCGAAATAAGAGTCAAAGAGGTGGTGGTAAAAGTCACGGAAAGCTAAATTATATTTATTTTGCTGCTAAAAACTTTACTAATATTTTAAGTGATTAAAAAATTACAATTATATAAGAAGTTATTATATAATAAAACATTATATATAATTAATTAGGGTATTACTATATAAAACAATATATGACAAATAGGCCTAATATGTATGTGAGGTCTAGGCATATTCGATATGTTTACATAGCAACAGTAACAAAGAAAAATGTTGATTTTTGTATTTTTAAGGGTCAAAGAGAGGGTTGAAATAGACAAAATAAAAATGTTAGGAAAAGTCATGATCATAGTAAGGAAAATTACGTTTATTTTTACTGCAAAAACCTTGACCAACATGTTAAATAATTTTATAATACATTATATATTATAATTATTATTATACAATGCATAATAAATATATAAACATACGAAATATTATATTAAATATAACAAATTAGATTAATGATATATATTTGATTACTGATAGTATATATTATATTATTAATAATATGTGTGATTATTTTAAAGTCTTTCAATAGGAGATTAATTTACTGTAATAGGAATAACATGAGTGTCTCTAGTTACTTAGAAAATGCATGCGATTATCAATATCATTAATCAGAGGTTTCTCTCTGTCCTGTGTGTGAGTGTGTGTGCGCGCGTGTGTGTGTGTGTGTGTGCGTGTTTGAATTATCTGGTTGATTAGCTCCTTGCACTTCTAATCAAGTCATCAGGACTATATAACGCTCCTCAAAAAATGCATTGCTGAATTGAGCATTTGTAATCAATATGTATATGAGAGCGAAAAGAAAAAGTAGTGAATTATGTGTGTGCGCATGTTTGTGACAAAGAGGAAGAAAAGACAGAATGTACAAAGGTGAAGAGAATAAAACTGTCAGAATATCCTGTTTGTTTTGCCTCACCAAAAAACAAAACAAAAAAACAGAAGGAAACAATAAACTTCCATCCAGTCTGCAGATCAGTAAGTCTTTCTCTCTGCACAAGTCAGTGGATTTATTGTCTGCTGAAAGCAGGAATTCTCAATCTCTTCTCAGCCTGGAGTCTTTGGTCTCATCTCTCCTCATCTCACTCTGAGCCTCTGTAGCAGATCCACGGCTTCATACGCCGTCTGAGAGATATTTCTCTCCACGCTCCTGGAGAATCAGACTACCTGTTGTTCTATCCTTCCTTTATTAAATAATACTTTATAGAGTTGGAAAACCCCCTCGGTGTGTGATAAGAACAGATCTCTACAAACTTTGAGTCAAATATTTGGCAACCGAAACCCCATGAGACAAAAATTGTGTTTGAGAAGTTATACAGTAGAATACTCTTAATTATTGTAAAAAATAAAGATTAATTTGATAGTTTGAGATGTGCAACACACACACACACACACACACACACACACACACACAGTCGAGGCAAGTGACTGTTTTTTATGAATGAGTCATTCATTCAAATGAATCTTCAGAAATGCTGATTCATTCAAGAAATAAATGTGACGGTCTTAAATGAGTCACTGAATCATTCACCTCAGTGGTTTGTTTAACCTAGTGCTGTCGCGATTAATCGCATCCAAAATAAACGCTTGTGTTTTCATAATATATGTGTACTACTGTGTACAGTTATATGTATATAAACACACATTCATGTGTATATTTATATACATTCATATATAAATCATGTATGTGTGTGTATTTATGTATACATTCAAATATACACAGTACACAAACATATTATGCAAACACAAACTTTTATTTGGATTCAAAGTAGTTTTTTCATTACATAGAACACTTGCCAATTGTCTGATATTCTGATGTAAAACATTTAAAATAAACAAATGCTTTATGTTTATTGTCCTTTTGTAAAACACTTTTAACAGAACTAAATCTATTAAATAATGAGAGTATTTGGCATCCATAAGTCATGAGGACATTCATAGCATATAAATGACACTGCTTTCTGACTAAACGAATGTCATGATTTCACAATCACAAACAAATCCACATTTAAAGTTTGTGAATTCTTGTGTCAACAAGAAAAAACAAAACAGCATGTCATGCTTATCTGCTCAAATCCGTAAAACCCCTCCCGTTCTCACCCAGCCGTCTCATCCAGAACAGGTTTAACTACACCTGCCTTCACTTCCTTATGTTTGTGCTGATAGTCTGTGAGCTATGAGAAATATTCAAGCTCGTAGCCAGAGTGCAGATGAGCAGTTCATACTTAAGAGCGAGAGAAGCGGGTGTGCATCCGAAATTCATCAGGTTCGTATACTACAAATCAAAATGGTTTGATATAACTGCATCAAATCAAAACCTCTGTGATGCATATATTATGTTTGTATCTATTTCAGAGCTTGTTCTTATCAATGATTTGCAAACCTATGAAATAGCTGCTTGTTTAACTCCGAGCTGATCATGGGGGCTTCACAGAGCACGGATAAGATGCAGTGCAACAGATACCTAAATGGAAAAGGTCCTCCGTCGCTGACTGAGATAGGTGAGCTTCTGAGCGCTTTCTGTCGAGCACATCATTGGTCAATCTGACATACACTAGGTATATGACACTGAAAGACACCACTTTTAAGAATACATGAAAGTTATTGCATTAGATAATGAAATATGGAACCATATGGCTTTTATTTTACACAAAAAAGCACACTTTTCAGTCAAATTCTAGCTTGCTCTAAGCCGCTTTAGATAGAAGCTTCAAAAATGTTTGGATGGTTGAATGTTTGTGGTTGTCAGACAATAGTGGAACATGTTCATACAGTAGTTTATGTAATAAACTATACCTGGTTACACTGCTAGAACCCCTGTGTGAGTTTGAAGACTGACATCATTTATTTACAGTCATCTATATGGACCTGCTAGTTGAAAATAATCAATAATTTGCTCAGGAATGTGAAGTTAGCCCTTATTCAGTGTCTGTTTTATTTTATAGTTGTTCAAACAGAAGGTCAAAAATCAAACAACCACAAAAAGAACAGTGTGATAAAACAAGGAAACCAGCCAGACGGAGGGCAGATTATTTGGCGTCTCGAGAGACGGAGTTTGCCGGGACATTCTGACTGTGACACCATTCAAATGAAATTTCATTTTGATGATGGAATCCAGTCGGTGAGCTTATGATGTGCTCTTTTTTTACTGTATCACTTTGACAATGTTTCAGTATCAAGGTGAATAGACACACCTTTTCAGTGTATCACTGACAACTCTAAAACATCTCAGTTATCCGTCTTTCTGCTCTGTGGAATCCTGTCTGGCCTGTTTCTCATTCACTTCCACGGGGCAAATGGAGACACTGACAGATGTGTGCTGATAACTACTGAAATCCCCCGTCATGATAGCCACTAATGCCTGAAGTGTTTATAAAGCACTTTGCTTGAGCTTTCATACAGTGTCCATCAGTGGATGTTGTGTTTTTTTAAATTGATCATATGATGCGATAAATAAAAACAAGTCACAGGAGACTTTGTGCATTTTTAGATTAAAAAAAACAAACACCATTTAGTATGTTTTTTTAAGCCTTTTGGTTTACAGGGACATAGGCAGTGTCCCCATAAACCACCTTCATGTTGTAATACCCATGTTATTATACAGATTTGTGTCCTCATAAACCATATATACCAGTTCACACACACACACACACACACACACACACACACACACACACACACACACACACACACACACACTTTTGTGCTTATGTTTGTATGAAAATAGTTGTATAACTTAATTTAAGTATGCAAGTGATAGCTCAAGTAACTCGCCCTGCAGGACAAGCATCCTCATCCAGGACACAGTTACAAGGGCACTGAATTTGTGGCCTACCTGCCTCAGAACACAACAGGGACCAAGATCCTTCGGCTAATGGAGCAGGCCTTCGAACACAAGCTGCTGTTCACTGTGGCGGCCAATAGCAGCGGTGAATACTGCGTGATGCTTGCAGATATACCACTGAAGACTCTGGACAGCGGCGGACCTGGAAGGTATATAATAATAATTTTTATAAATATGAAATGAATTCCAAATAATAGTTAAGTGTTCACCATAGTTCCTCTTCGTTGCTGGGTTCAAATATAAATATTATCACTTTACTAAGCAACAACAAAAATATCTGGAAAAGATATACTTTGTATTCATTTGCACTGTATTTTTCCATTATTTTAAAGTTACAATTTTTAATAAAAAAAATGATTTTTTTTTTAAATGAAAATTAATTTATTTTAAAACGGTATTCAGGTTTATTTTTATTTCTTGCTTCTTTAGAATGAAATATTCTATTATTTTATTCTAAATTAATTTGATGACTTTGACCCCTCCTGGGGTTCCCCAGACAGCTAAGTGTACGTTTTAATGTTGAAGTTAAATAATAATCCAGTTGTTTTCTCTGTCCTGTTGTATCAGCATGGGCTATCCAGATCCAACGTACCTGAAATCAGTGAGGGAAAGTCTCAGGGTAAAGGGGATCAAATGAGAGAGAATGGACTGTTGATTCCAAACCTCATCATGACCCTGCATGATCAGATATGGATATGGATGTGGCATGGAGTTGTGGAAATCTACAGAACATGGTCAAAGCTGATCAATTTGAGAATGAGGACCTTTATATGCTGAAACCGAGCTGCAACGATGCACATGGAGACTTTTGAGATGTCGTGTATTTTCTATTAAAAATGAAGAATGAAGACAGTATTGTATACACTGCAAGCCCTTGTACAGTAAATTTGTTTAAAGTGTTTTAAATAATTACAAAAATAATTTAACCAATTAATTATTTTTCTACATCAGTAAATATTCTTATACTCATCTGTGTTAAGTATTATTTATATGCTGTTTATTAATATTTTGATTTAGCTTCCATTTTCTATTTTCAGTTTCATTATATTGTAGTTTGTCATTAAAAATATGTCTATTTAGCTTTAATTTATTGTTCTTTCTGTATTCGTCTAAACAATTTTAGTACATAAACAAGTTTTTTTCCAGATTTTCATCCAATATCTATTTTCAGCTTTTGATTAACAAAAATTGATTTAAATTTGTTTTATATTAGTTTTAGTTAACAAAAATATCACTTATTCTTTCAATATTATGACAATCATTGATTACAGGTTATTATAAATGAAGAAAATAAAGAGGAATTCAACATTAAAGGCAGCGAGCATCACATAGTACTCTTCTCCACCTGCTCAGTCCGCACCGCCTGCCAGGTGAAGTCAACACATCCTCTGCAATATTTCCTCCGTGCCTGAAATCTGTCTGCACATTGCCGAGTGTGAACTTTCCCAGGCTGACGGTGGCCCTCTGTTCTCCTCAAACTGAATTACACACCAGGCTTCATACTCACAATAAAGAGTAATCGGATTGGCAGGCCCCATTAGAGAGGGCTCCGTCATCTCCAGGGGCGTTCTTAAACCACTTTCTTGTGGACGCTCCGCCAGGAGTCATCCGTCCCGACTGTCATCCTCCACCACGACTCTGACAGCTATCAAATCTGTTCCTGCCCCATCCTCTCCGTTCCTCCGTCACAGCTCCCTCTCTCACCGTTCATGACCTGGAGGAGCCGGGCTCTGTCTGGATGTTACACAAAACTGCCTATGAGCAAGTCTGTAACCAGCCAGTGTTAAAAACCAGCTCCTTATCTTAGCCCGATTCACACCAGTAAGCTTATAACAATGTTTTCTAATTTGGTGGGAATTTGCAGGAAATTTAAGCATACCCTTGTGACATTCGTCACGTCTATAAACATAAAGAAGTTGTCCCGACGAGTAGGCTATACCGCATGGTGAGAATCTTGCAGGTGGCAGATCGTTGATAGCCTTTTTTCACTCAACTGGAATACTTAAAACTCATTTTGATGGTGGATTGTAATCCAAAAATAATTATGTGTTTATGAAACACATGTAAGTGACTGAAATTACAGTTTTAAATGTGCATCTGATTACAGATAGCCTACATGGGATTACTCAAGTTTTGTATTTTAAAGATAACTAGTTCCAAGGAAGAATAATTTCATAATAAATAAATTATTTGTGTGAAATTCGAATGGTATGACAATTAGAGATTAGAATGTACAGAAATTGAAATCTTCATGTAATGCTAATACAGTAGTCACACAATGCTGATGTTGTTAACATTAACAATTTGAGAACAAAGTATAACAATAATTATATAATTTGCAAAGTTTGATGTGATATGAGCTAAGCGATTATTAGATTTAATCACAAGTGGTAGCAGGATTTATTGTAATACTTTTTTCTTCAGTTGGTCAGAACAAAAGTGGCAGACTTGTTATTTGTTGTTCAGATGACAATATCCGGTGAAAATTCATTGTTTTTTTAAGAAAACAGCTCATATTTCTTTGTATTGTCGCAATAATAACACAAACTGGTTTCTAGCACAAATAGTTTTACCAAGGTACTTATTTATAGTGTTTATTATGGCATTTACTGTAGGTCACTGTTATTCTTCTTTTTTACAGTCAGCAGTAGTTAGTCAATTTACTTTGGCTACCTTTTTCCCAATGATGCTTTGAATGAGGTAATAAGCTTTTTCAAAAACTGGATATGAGATGACATAATTCTCATTAAAAGTGTAAAAGCATTAAAAATACTTTCAAAACACAATTTTCTCAAAAGCTCGATTATGTCCACAGGAATATTAAATAATATATGTCTGTCTTATGTAACGTCTGTATTATCGTTTCCTTCATTAAAATGTTAACTGACTGAAATGAGATTTGCAGTAGGTATTCTGGTTATGCCATTTCACATTAAATTACCAAATGTTTAATCATTCCCCTAACGCTTGAAAATAGAACAGAAAGAAAAGTGTGCAAGTCAATTACGGATGAAGATTATTTGCAGCACAAATGTATGATTTAAAATGATTTGTTTCAGTCTTTTTGAGCGGAACTTACCCAAACCGGAAGTGTCTGCCTTAAATTAAAATGCAGTAAACTTGTTAGAAAAATGGGCAGTAAATGAATCTGAAGTCTCACACATTCACAGTAATAGATTACTTCTGCGTTGCAAAATAATCTGGATATGTGAAATCGGGGTAAGTTGAATCATCAGTGACTCCTTCCTGTCCTCCTCATTAAACAATACAAAGTTCAGACATCGTTGGCGTTCTCTCACGAGGAGAGTGTTTGCGGTGTTTTGTCATGTCTTCTCCACTGGGGGGGCTGTGTGTTGGTTTGTGTGCCGGTTGCTTGTGATGAATGAGCTGAGGGTGTGTTTTCATTAGACTGTTTAATTTGGAGCACAATTAGACTTCACCCTCTTTTAGAAGACAAAGCAGATTCTAAAGTTGTTAATTAAAGGCTGAGTCCCAGACAGTGAAGATGGATGTGAACACAGGGAATCCTCTTCAACAACAACACTGTGCTCCAAAGTCAATTCTTCCTTGTCTAGCTGCTTTCCTCTCCTTATCAAAACTAGTTAGTAATCACTACCCAGTTCCACGGTTTGTCTTCTCTGCTCTGATTGTTTGTTTCATTTACTCTCCTTTCTTCTCATCTAATATATTTTTGACATTTGTTTTGTGTTGTTTATGTCATCTCCAGTGCTCTTCTCATTTAATTTTGTTTTGAATCAGTTCTTCATGTGCTCTCTGCTCATTTTATCTGACCTCCTTTCCTCTCCACATCCAAAAAAGTCATCACTATCTAGTTCCTATCGTTTTGTCTCCTGCTCTATACTCTCAACCTTTTCTCTCCTGTTGATTTCTATCTTAGTTTAGAATCTAGTTTCATACCATCTCAAATGATTGCTCTCTTCTCCTCTCCTCTCCTCTCTCCTCTCCTCTCCTCTCCTCTCGTCTCATTTCATCTTCTCTTTGTCTCTCCTCTTGTCTCGTCTCATTTCATCTCCTCTCCTCTCCTCTCTCGTCTCATTTCATCTCCTCTTTGTCTCTCCTCTCCTCTCTTCTCCTCTCTCGTCTCATTTCATCTTCTCTTTGTCTCTCCTCTCGTCTCGTCTCATTTCATCTCCTCTCCTCTCCTCTCCCGTCCCATCTCGTCTCATTTCATCTCCTCTTTGTCTCTCCTCTCCTCTCCTCTCCTCTCTCTCTCATCCTTCATCTTCTCTTTGTCTCTCTCCTCTTGTCTCGCCTCATTTCATCTCCTCTCCCTCATCTCATCCTCTTCTCTCCTCTAATTTATTTTTCTCATCTCCTCTCTTTTAATTTCCTCTCGTCTCCTTTTATCTCATCCCCTTTCTTCTCGTCTTGTCTTATCTCATTTTTTTGTCTCTTTTCTCATCTTGTCTCCTCACTCTGGTCTACTTTAACATTTTCTTTTTTCTCCTCTGTCTCTATTTTTTGCTTTTTCTCATCTTGCCTCATCTTCTCTCTTCTGCTCTCCTCGTTTCTCTTTTCATCCTCTCTTCTTTCTTCTCGCCTCGTGTCCTTTTCTCTTTTTCTTTGATCTGCTCTCATCTCGTCTCTTCTCGTCTCATCTCCCCATCTCCTCTCTTCTTCTTCATCTTTCCTCGTCTTTTATATTCTTCTCTCGTCTCATCTCCTCTGCTCCACTCTTGTCTCATTTCATCTCAACTATTTTTCTGTCCACTCTTACCTCCACACCCAAAGCTGTGTTTAACGTTATGTATTACAGTAATGATGACCTCGGGCCGGGCTCGGCTCAGCGCTTTGTTAATTGTGCTGCACCTGTGGGACATTTAACTAAATCACTTTGCAAATAACAGCACAGTTGCTCATAAAAACAGCGACTCTGAAGAGCACAAAAAGCAAACACAGGTTTCAAAACAGCACGTATCTCATCCGCCGTGACACAGGATGTTTTTTACAAACCGTCACGAGATTCCGTAAGGCCATCAAAACCAAGAAAGCGTGTTTTGACAGACAAGGCACATCCCATTTGTGTCCGTTTTACAGTCCCTATAAACCTTGGCGACAAGGGAAGTGAGAAACAATACAACGTCTCTTCGCTCCGAAGCATCCGTGCGAAAACGGCACCTGCCACAGCGACGCGGGGAGTGAATCTTCTGAAGGAAATGGTTTATGAAGTACTAAATCTCGATGTGGAGATGGATGGAGTGTTTCTAGCCCTTGTCCCTGCATGCTGATAGGACGGACCTGTCCCTTCAGGTTAACACTGAGATAAAATACAGACCTAGGTGAAAGATGACACATTTACAGGGAGGAACATCGGTAGGAAGGGAAAGAAGAATTACCCATAATTCTTTGCAAACGTATTTAGAGAAGTATCTTTTACAGATGTAACAATATGAATTTTTGATGATGGATACCGAGTCTAGTCAATGCTAATCGCTCAAACGCTTGAAGGAATGAGAGAGGAGAAAGAACAGTAGATGTGTAGACACGTCGCGGTTGGGGAGGGGAGCGTGTCTCGGTTTGATTTACGATGCTGTCGTTCGGTATCCTCTCAGGTACCTGTTGTCTTGCTTTCATAAAGCCACCAACACAGACGCATTCACTCTTTAGCCTTCCAGCTCCATTCATCAGCGCAGAAGGTCCCCGTTCGGCTCGTTTCATCTAAAGCCCTTCGCAAATGCTCTTCTTTACACGGCCAAATCAAAGCGGTCAGAGATCGGCCCTTGCGATAGCCTCCAGCCTCTTTGTGCTCTAAGGTTAGTCCCGCTATGTATCCGGCTGCCACACGCAGTAACAGCGAACAGATATCTCACTCTGAGCTGAATGGACCCGGGGTTTCTAAAGAGTCAATCCCTGTGATAGTAGGGTCTATGTGTCGGTGGCCTTTAGCTGAGAGAGATGGAGAGATAGACGTGCTGCTCTCCACTTCTCCATTCTCAGGACTGGACAAAGAGCCCAGAGCTTTGGGTCCGAGCGCTTTTAGGGTCTGGCTTTAGAAAATCACACATAATGGACCGATGTGTTAGACGTGAACTATGATGTCACTTCCTGTCTCTCCAAGGCTGCTGTGATTTCAGACAGCTAATGATGACAGAATAATGAATTAATCTATTGATATTGCATTTTTGTGTTATTCAAAAAAAGAGTATTTACTTTGGATCCAATCTGATATTGTAAAAAAAAAAAATTGTCTTCTTGTTTTGGAAAAGAACTGAAATAGAATAAGTTTAAGAAATAAATTCATAAAAAATGTATTAAAGCTACAGGTACATAGAAATACAAACAACAAAATAATACAAATGACAAAAGCATGTAACCAATTACTAGAATTAAAGTAAAACATTTAAATATAAAATAATACACTAAAATAGTATAATTCAAAATTAGCAGAGTAATTGCGGTAAGAAATAATATGCAAAACTGCAATTTAAATTTAAATGCAAGGAAGCAGAAATAAAAAGTAAAATAAAAAACATTCAATTACAGTTTTTCTCAATTGCTTTGGCTCAATTCTCGAATGAATTTTTTCCAGAAACAATAAGTTCAGATTTCTGAACAATTAGCTTCTTTTTCACATCAGATTGGAATTTCTTATTGATTTGAGCAAATTGCAAATGCTTTGGCACATGTGTGCAAACAATATGTACAATTGTCTGCAGTTTGCACAACAACTAATTGCATATGGCTTATTGATCAAAACTGATGAGTCGATTCTCACTTAAACTGTCAAACTCTTCACAACTTCTCAATCATTTTTCATCATATAAGCATCACATTCCAAACGATCCATTCAATTGTCAAAAATCTGTATACACGCATTTATATTCCATAAATATCTGACATTGACATTGTTTGTAATGTCTGCTAAATTGGCAAATTACCTCTAATTGCAATGCAATTTTAATCAACCCTTCAACCATTTACTGTAACCAATCAAGTTTGGGAGCATATATGTAGATTGCCCACAGCACAATCACTACCATTTTTTGAGAATGGAGGTGGAAAGTATATGATCATAGACCACAAGATCAGATGTCTCTGTTGGGTGCCATGAATGCTGTATGTGAGGACATCACAGCTGATCATTGCAGGGGATGGAGATTTCAGATAGATAGATAGATAGATAGACAGACAGACAGACAGACAGACAGACAGACAGACAGACAGACAGACAGACAGACAGACAGACAGACAGACAGACAGAGATAGACAGACAGACAGACAGACAGACAGACAGACAGACAGACAGACAGACAGACAGAGATAGACAGACAGACAGACAGACAGACAGACAGACAGACAGACAGAGATAGACAGACAGACAGACAGACAGACAGACAGACAGACAGACAGAGACAGACAGACAGACAGACAGACAGACAGACAGACAGACAGACAGACAGACAGACAGATAGATAGATAGATAGATAGATAGATAGATAGATAGATAGATAGATAGATAGATAGATAGATAGATAGATAGATAGATAGATGATCTAAATGTCCTATTCTTGCAATCAGTCTGTGGTATTGAGAGGCTTTGCACGGGTTTTATGATGCTTTAATACTGACTTTTCGTCCCCAGAATTGATCCAAGCTTGTCCTGGTGGGTGAACAGCTCCTCTAGGTGGATGAGCCGAACTGCCCAATCTCTCCTGGCACTTTGTGATTTATGACCTTTTTGGTGACAAATCGCCTCGGTTACACCGCATCGGAATAGCAGCGTGAAGAGTCGGCCTACCTTAAATCAATGGCCCATTGTTTCTCCTCCGTGGACTCTCTGCGGCGGCCGAACGGGGACAAAGCCACCCAGATCTGCTGGAGAACAGCATTGCTTATAGAGAACTTCACATGTGTGCACTGCTGAGACAAATCAACTCAATATATTCATTTAACCTTGCAGTAAAAATCATACATGTTCATTTTCATCATGATTCATTCAGCTGTTCTTGATGGTTTGTCAAGTTTTCAGTATAAAAATAAGAAAGTTTAGACTAAAGCCAGGGTATTGTTGAAAGGTTATATAAATCGGCCCAATTAATCAGTAGGGGGCGTCGCCAAAGCAACCAACCACAGTTTGCTTTCTGTGATATTTAAGGGCAGATAGGCTACATCTAAAATCAATGACGCCACAACAATTACCCAGCATGCAGAAAAGTGGGGAAAATCTAAGTCAGTCATTAAAGGAATAGTTCTATGAGAAAGCGTTTACATGGTAGTTATTCTGTAAAGTATTAACAGATAGTAGTGAGTCACAATAATTCATGTTTGGTTGTATACAAATTTTGGTGTAGACCTCGTCCTTTATCCGAATGCTGGGGATGCAGATTTTGGCTGATCCTTCCTGAAGATGAAGGCAGGGGCGGAGCCTACCCCAGATGGACAGGGCCAACCTGGTGGTGGGGGGGATGGAGGGGAACGACAGCGTCATCAACTGCAAAAAATGAAATGCAGAGTTAAGTGCTTATTAGTCTCGTGGAGACTGATGGTTGAAGGTCTGGAGTCCATGGCAGCATTAGCTAAGACCCACCCATGATGCCGTTTGACCGACATGTCAAACAACCAATCACAGTTCGTTTTGTTCAGCTTCACGTTTCGGGGCGTGGAAATGTCGCCACAATAACAGACCGGTGTGTGAAACTCTTACACGTATTTTAAAGATTCTATGCTGCAAACTTAAAATCTGAAAACGATTTCAAATGCTGAAAATCCAACATTTAGTTAATCCTGATAAGCGCTCGTCATCACAGTTGTAAACACGACGGCTTTCTTCTTTCATGAGGGGGTTTGGAGTCACGGCATCTTTGTTTCCAGGCGGAACGTTAAAGAACGCGACACACACGTCTCCCGGAAATCCTGTATAATTCAACCAATCCGACGACGACTTCAACACTCCTGAAGTGTTTACAGATAAGTGTACCATATCCATCAGACGTTCAGCCAACGGTCCGTGTGCGTGACGTCTGAGACTGAGACTAAGTGCTTATATACTCCAGTTGTCAGGTAGTGATTGGCCAGACCTGTTAGTGTGAATGAATGACGTGGAAATTCCTGGAAGAATTTACGCTAACGCTTTCATTTCACTCAAAAATAAATCATTTGCTGGAAATTGTATCAAAAATTTGATCAAAAATGTGCCATAATGACATCACATCAGTCATCAGGACTGACCGTACAATAAACTCTGATGACTAACTTTGTTTTCCTGATCCTAAAGGTCACAGTTTCCTCAATCTATGTCCAGCTGGATGCACTGAGAGCTATTCTATGTTATTCTTCTATCATGTGTCCATGTCACATACGATATTTCTCTCCGGCCACTGAATCGGCCTTTCATTAGTCCAATGCTGTATGCTGATGTTGCGTATGTTTTTCATGTAATACTGGAGAATTGAAGAGTACAGTTTGATTATTTGAAGATGCCAGAGAGTTTGTGAGAAAGTAAGGAGGGCTGACAAGCTACACTGGTCATCCACCAGCTAAAGGTCATGTCTGGTAGGTTGGGTTATTGATAATGAATAATTGATGGTTTATTGTTACGTGTGTTCCACCTGTTCACATGAATCATAATGTCTGAGGCAGGATGTGAGGTTTTATATCTGAATATGTACTGAGATTGTGAAATAAGGATTTAAAATGAATATTTATATATATATTTTTTCTTCTTTTTTAAGTAAGTGGTGTCCTGAAGAGTGGTGTTTTCCTGTGTAAAAGCAGCCTTGATGCGGGAGAGTTGTGGGTGGAGTAGTAGTTTTTATTTATCTATTTATGTATTTATTTATTTTGGTATGTTTTTAAAACTATTAAATTCACAAGAAAGGAGGTAAAAATGAATTTTATTGTTCATATCTGTAGGTCTATACAGTATATTTAATTTGCTTTTATACCAACCTGTTATTAAAATCAGCTTTGTACTACAAAATGTACTGTTAACCAACATTATAATACAGGGCCTTCTTATAATAATAAAAACTGAACATACCATGAACCATGACTAATAAATAAACTGTACAGACTTAGCAAAATTCTCACAAACACAAAAGACCATCAAAGTAACACATTATTGGAAAAACTGCAATAAATGTTAATATGTCAAATATAACATAACACAACCTAAAGAGCATACAGGTTAAAAGGAAGCATAAGTATTTAGATAACATCAAATGTGATGTGATACAGAGGGACTTCTGGCAATGGTTTGAACAGTAAATTATAACCCCCATTCTTCAGTAAAATCACATTATGCATGGAGAACCAATTTTTAAATATCGGTTCAATTTATTTTTAAGGTACATTGAACAAATTAACAGGTTTTTACTGTAGAATTGTACAAAAATATATATATATTTATTAAGTAGTCCAATAGGTTAGAAAAATAGCACAATGGTTTGGTATTTTTAAGGAAAAGAACAACAACAAAAAAACAACAACAAAAAACTTAAAGGGTTGCTCCACCCCAAAATGAAAATTTTACCATTAATCGCTTAATCCCATTTTGTTCCAGACTCGTCTTCGGAACACAATTAAGATATTTTGGATGAAAACCGGGAGGCTTGTGACTGTCCCATTGACTGCCAAGTAAATAACACTGTCAAGGCCCAGAAAAGTATTAAAGACATCGTCAAAATAGTCCATCTGCCATCCATGGTTCAATCTGAATGTTATGAAGCAACGAGAATACTTTTTGTACTCAAAGAAAATAGAAATTACGACTTTATTCAACAATTTGTTTCCTCAAAAGAACATCATTTTTTGAAGTATATTTTTTTTGTAACATTATAAACGTTTTTGTCACATTTGATCTGTTTCATACATCCTGCTGAATTAAAGTATTTATTTACTGTATTATATATAATCTGATTGGTAGTGTATGCTTAACTTAGCAACCATCGCTAATTGCTCTAACTGATTGGTCCGTGTGAATGCTCTGGCTTCCTCTGAAAAAAAAAGCTGAAATGCCTTAAATTTAAGAGTCCGATTTGAAAGATTTCCTGAAGCGAGTGTCTATTCTGATCAGCGGTTACAGCCACACAGCTGACAGAATGAAGCGCTAATGGCAGGCCTGAGAACTCTCTTTTATGTCTTAATAAACCTCCCTCGCTCTGTTTCTCTCTCTTTCTCCCGCCACCAATGAGAGACAATGTCTTTTCTTCTGAGATAGGAGGCTGCCCACAGAGGATTCTCTTCCTGTCAGTGGGTCTGTCTCTTAATGAGTGGGACTTCACATAACCTTCAAACTGGGCTGTGGAGCCGCCCAATGCCTGACAGCTTGGCCCATCTCCCCTTGCACCAATAAATGTCAAGCGCTGATCTCTCTCTCCATCTCTCCCATCGCCTTGCTCGGTCCCATAAATCTAACTGGTCCTTTTCTCCCAGGTCTGAGTCTAGGCCTGAAAAATGACAGTTCCTCGGTGCTCATTTTTATTCTTTATTTCATCTCCTCCTGTCTATCCTTCCGACCTGTATTTAAAGCACTGATACAACGTCCGTTTGCCTATAGGGCTCGGGTGCAAAGAGAGTGATTTCATAACTCACCTTAGATTAACAGAGAACGACCGCGGGAGAAAGAGAGGGAGAAGTAAAGAAATTGAATGGGTTATGGGGTTATTTGAAGGGCACCGCAGCGGCTTTGTCATTCTCAATGTGATCTTTGGCATCAATTTCTTATTACATAATACATCACTCCAATCAGGAGCAGGAGTTTGTTTGTGGTCGAGGGTGTAAAGGATTATGGTTCGCTCTGTCTCTTCATTACGGACCAGGGGCGAGTGAAAGGGACCGTCAGTGTGTCCCGCGGCAGAGCACAATAAAGGGCGCAGGACCTTACAGGACATTCTGTGTTTTATACACATATGAAGACATACATCACTGCCACTATGTTAAATTGTAAAATTACTTTTTGTGACAGCAGAATTCATGTTTATAGCTATTAAGATTGCTTTGGAAAATAACAATTCTTAAAAATGTAGCCTGTTTGTGTTTCATTTACGTGTCCTGTTAACTCAAAATGCATGTTGTTCTGTGTAGTGTTAAAAGAAACCTTTCATTTGAAATAGATTATTATTAATGTAATTATTTGTGCATATATATATATATATTTATTCACTGGCAGCATATAAGTTGCAAAAAAATAACATCACCAGCAATCATAGTGGCTATATATATTTTTTTCCAAACAAGTCTGAAATTAGTATTTATTTCAAAAATATTATACATATAAAATATAATTACAGTCAATGATATATATATATATATATATATATAAAATATTAAATGTTGACTTATAATTATATTTGTATATACTTTTTAAAAATAAATGTATAAGATCCTTTATTAATCTTTATAAAATCCTTAAAATCCTTCAGAGTTAGTAGAGCAAAGTGATGCTCATATTTGAATGGAATTTCAGCTATGCATGGACTGCATTTTTTCATTTTCTTCAGAATTAGCCAAGGAAATGATTCACTTCCTGTAATGTCATTCAAGTGCAAAACCAAACAAATGCGGTCTGCAATTCACCCCAGGTAAAAATCAAGAGGTATTGACCACACAACCATTATCTTGCACACGCGCACACACACGCACGCACGCACACACACACACACACACACACACACACACACACACACACACACACACACACACACACACATCATACCAACACGATATGCTGACAAAAGAAGGATATCATCCACTGTGATGGACGAAGGCATGAAAGAATGAGAAAGATGACCCGAGGAGAAAGAGAGATAAAGTGAGAGGCAGTCAGTTAAATTGGCCCTTTTAAAATTATTTAAATTAATAATAAGGTAAATTATAACAGAATAAGCAAGCACTAAATTCATGTCATGAAGGACATTCGAAAACAACCTGGAGCGACCTGCCCTGAGCATTTGGTGGACATCACAGCGTCGAAATGGTTATTTTTCATTAAATGAAATGGCACAGCGAAGGTCCTGTCCACCCGCACAATTAGATGCTCACTTCACACTTGTTTACGGTGTTCTACTGAAAACACATTTATCAGTAATTGGCTGCTGTTCTTTGTTGGGGAGGCCAGGTTATAGATTTATCCCATGGCACTGCAAACAGTAAAGTAATTAGGACGAGAGCTCTTTAAAGGACCTGAACAGATTGAGCTCAAGTATTTGTTTAAAGCTGAAGCAATGTTGGAATGCTGTAGAGCGGCTTTGCATTCTCTTTATGTAGTGACACACGTGTTTGTAAGTGGTAAGTATTTACAGCTGTCACTTTATCCAAGATAACTTACAACACACTTAACACATGAAACGAACGCTCTGGAGAAACCTGTCTTGCTCAAGGGCAGATTGGAGATTGCTCATAATGTGTATTCGTCATGAATTAAAGGAATAGTTCAGAAAAAATACTCACTAAGTTGTTCCAAACCTGTATGAGTTTCTTTTTTTCCTTTGAACATAAAATGTGGCCATCCAAACAATTGCTGGACCCCATTGACATCCATAGTATTTTTTATTTTTCATTCTATGGAAGTCAACGGCAAATAGCAACTGTGTGGTTTCAACATTCTTCATAACTTATTTTATGTTCAACATAAGAAAGAAACTCCTACAGGTTTGGAAAAACTTTTGGGTGTAAGCCCGGCCCGGTGCCAAAATGTCTGGGCCCCTAGAGAGGAAATGTGGGCCTGGTGTCAGTAATCAACGGAGCTATCTCTTGCATATAGCAGCAACATCCAGGACGCAGCACACTGGGGTTTCACACCCTGTGCTGACGGTCCGCACGAGGACCGGCTGCAGTCGCCATTCTCCCCTCCCTCATCACCTAAAATCCATGCAATGTAATATGTACAAAAAGTAACTATACATGTTTGATATCTTTTGAAATGTCTCAGTGTGCCTGGTAAAATGGTCTCATTCTCCCAATCATAACGAAAAGCTAAAAGAAGTTCTAAAGTATGAGGAAATATAGTGCACAACTTAAAGGTGTGCCTCCCCTGATTTCCTACTCAAAACACCTCCTGTATGTAAATAAGTAATCCCGGCCACAGGATCTCCAGAAGCCTTTTGGTTGCCAATTCTGAAGACTAATTATAATGACAAGATACCACCATGTGGTAGGTTTATTAGATTATCTGGGTATATAAGGAGAAGGGACAGAAAGTTCTGGGCGTCTGTAGGAGGATTGCCCGCACAACCACTGTGTGTAGTTTTCAGTTCCAGCTATGGTTAGGAGTCAGTAAACTGATTGCCCGCACATGTCACTTGTGTGTAGTTTTTCATTGCCAGGTAGTAATTTCTACAAGTTCTTCAATTCCTGAATTATTGTTATGTTATGGTTAACCGTTGATTCTATTCTTGTAACATTGGAGCTTTGAATTATTGTTTTGATTACCTGGTCAATAAATTGTAACGTTTGATTCTATTCTAACTGCCTCTGAAGAGTGCTTTCTCTCTACCAGATTAGTGGATTCGTATATTTCCGCAAGCCTGCGTCAGTTTTAGCGACGGCTAATATCCGGCATCTTTTAAGTGTGCTTGGGTGTAGGGACGGGCTAATTCCGTTCAGTGACGATGAACGCCGTCTGATCAGACTGAATTCGGGTACGTCCACACCTCTGACTTTGATTTAATGTTACTTTAAACAAAGATTTGGCCAATCCAAAGCTATTACGAGTGTAGTATATTGATCTGCTAACATATCTGATAGTGGCCAAAACCCTTTACTGAAGTAAACGATTGAGTTCGAGTTCTGAGGGTGCCCCATGAGGGTTATTGATATCTCTGATTGTGTACGTGTGAATTTACGGCAAATCTCAGATACGTAACCATAATTTACCTCTGACTGATGACCGGGCCTGACGAGATTGTGTCCGTGAGATCTGTGGAAAACAGGACCTCTGAGCGATATAGCTTCCTATGTCTGGACGGGTAAAGTATTGAAAAAAGAGCTGATAAGAATAATCAATCATTCGTTCCTGTTTTAATGATGCACAGACATCATTAAAACCCTTTTCATTTTATGGAGTCAGATGAAATAACGAGATAAAATATATAAGAAGAAGTGTTCCATTTTAATGTTCTTGTTGTGTCGTGAAAAGGAAAGATCGTAACACGCAAAGCCCTTCACCCGCGGAACGACTGCCGTCATTGGATCGTTCCAGCCGGGTCCTTTTCCTACAGTGGTGACCCCGAGGACGTGATCTCGCAAAGACGAGAACGTGATTCTCGCAGAGACTAATACGTCATTCCAGCTGCGACAGCCGCGACATTCAACTTGAATTCTCCTTGGGACATGAGGTTTGAACTCCTTCTCATCCATATCCAACTGCTGTGGTAAGTATATTTTCTTTGCCTCTTAGAAGTTGAGGGAAATATTGTTTACACCATATAGACACATTTTGTAGAACGGGTCGGTATACCCATTTTGAAACCGAACCGAAAAACCCGGTGGTGTTGAGAATTAGACGAAACATGTCTTTTCAGGGAAAGCACAGCAGCACTGGATGAAACAGAGTTAGAGACTCAAACTAAAAGCGAAGAATGAAAACCTACGTTAGCGTGTAACATCAGGCCACACAGAGAAACTCAGAATCGAACTCTTGTGAGTCTGTGACCAGAAAAGCCGAGCCTGCGAAGCCCGATAAAACCCGAACAAAATCAAACGACTCGCTAAAGAAAGCAGTTAAAATCGCAGTATTAAAAACCATGAAAAATGCGGATGATGAAATCAACAATCAGCCTGCAACATGCGAAGAATGCTCTAGACACAAATTTCACAGGTCGGTTGAATTAACATTTGATTAAAGTCTTTTAAATTTTGTGGGTACCAGCTTAATAACTGGTGGGTTATTAGAAGATAATTTAGTATTATCTCATCATCTTGATAATATGGTGATTTTGATTTCATTCAATTATAACCGCTTTTCTGATTTTAAACACTTCAGTGGATGAGTTGCTATTGTTAGGAATTTTTAATTGTTAATTAAATGTCATAATTGATTACAAATTAATTTTAAATTAATTTCATTGATAAAATGATTTCAACATAACCATTGATTAATCAGAAGCGATCTTATAATTTGACAAATCACAGTAAAACCTTTATTATTATCAAGAGGGCCAGAAATTTTTAATTTCGTTTACAAGTAATTAAGATAACAGATTATTATTTATTTTTTTGATGATGATGTTAATGACACAATGAGGAATGATTAAGTTTGAAAACTATTTTAATTATTATTATGGGAATCCAAAACTAGTGGTTTAGAAGCCGTAAATTAATGTAATAATTAATTATGAATTCAAAAATTCTAATTACATTTAATAATTAATTACACTTCCTGTTTACACTTTGCAACAATATGGGTTTATCAACTCAATTGCAGATTACACGTGTAAATTATAATCCTAAGTGATCCTATTAATTTTAACTATAACATCATAAATTTTAATTAGAAACCACAAATTCTAATTTTCAGACTTAACACAAGTCTGGCACTACCTGTAGGCCATACTTCATTTCCCTAGGTGATCTGGTTAACTCAAAAAAAAGAAAAAATATATAATAATTAATTAAAATAATTTTATTAAGTTAAAATTAAATAAATGCATAAATGTAAAGTCCTCTTTACTTAGGCCTGAGAGTAGATAGTGCTCCCCCTAGTGTTGTGTTGGAGAAGTGACAGTGACACCATACAATCAAGATGGCATCAGACATTCAAAGATGGTGTGACATGCATCGTATGTGTCACCATTAACCAAGGCAAGCCTGGCCGTACAAAACTGTGTAGACCAGAGCCACCCAAGGGACCTTGGGAGTTACTCCAATTGGATTTCATAAGCCCACTACCTAGTGCCAAAGGGGGATATCGTTATTGCCTTGTGATAACTGACAAATTTTCCAATTTAACAGTGCAAACAAAGTGGCACTCACACACAACCTGAAATGTGGGAGGTGGGTGTTGCGTAACACTCCAAGGGGCCATCCACACAAAAAATCACAGTTGCACCAAAAGAGACAGTTACATGGCCTCCCGGATTAGTACCGGATCCAAATTGCACACCACAAATTTGTTGTAGTTCAGGTAACACCCACCCACCTACAAAGAAACATTTCAGGACACACTCGAGCACCAAATTCATGTACAACCTCACTGCCTGGTATCGACTTAAAATAGATCCAGGTGACACAATTAGGTAACATGCATACACTACACGAAAAATCTAAAACAATGGCATAGACCCAAAATTGTACCACTATATTAAAAATTTGAAACCTGCAACATATAGGTGCACACATACAGAAACGCATAATAAACACACATATGAGATTCACCAAGCTAATGTACTTGTCTGGACCAACCGAAGGAAGGAATGTATTGTGTCGGGAATGTTTGCATTGCATAGACAATTTCACCAATCCACACAACTGTTACTTTAGTACATGATGTAAATTTGGTAATGACACATGTAACTTATAACATTTCTGCTTATACAAAACATTGTATTACTTATGATGAGTCATATGCATGGCTACAGTCACGAATCGATGATTTAATTTCTGATTACAAAGACAGACTTGTCCAAATTCCACCTGCTCGCTAAAAGCGAGACCTGCTCAGCAGTATAGCCGGCCTGTTCGGATCAATTAATTCAGCAGCCAACACTTATAAAATAACCAAACAATCTCAATTTCTACATGGTTGACAGATCAGATGGCCACTGGTTTCCAACACATCAATCAGACCCATACCATCGAACGTGACTTAGCCTGCAGATCATATGCACAAGATTTATTCACTGCAACAAGACAGGAAATTTTAGATCTTCGCTTCACAAGACCCCGAGACATGTTTTGAATGATTTAATTGAGGTTTTAGATTTACATAGATGGTTCTCTTCAGGAAAAATGTAAAGTATTCAGAATTAATATCCACAATTGTGATGTATACTGAAAACGAATGTATTGATTGTATTGGATTTTTTGCCACTTTTCCTTTAATCCACCCAGATCAAGTTTATCCAAATTCCACTAATATTCGATCCATTGGCACGGTAGTTAAAGATCAGGTAATTAAATGGGATCACCTACGTTGAAGGGTACTGAGACCTTATTTACCAGTCGCACTTGTCATGAAACTCACAATTATATTGTCTGTACATGTAACACATTACAACCTTTCTCTCCCAATGATAGCAAACTCATAAGTGTTGAATCTTTGCATGGCCATTCAAATGCTATTCAGGTGTCTCATACACAGTGGTGTGTCATCAGTGAGATGAATTCGTTCACATATGGAGGACTGACCTGTCCTGCTGATCACTCATTTTGCTTGGAAGTGACAGAGGACCTTTCTATGGGCCAGATCGACATCCTCAGAAGGATGCCAAAGGACGCAGAGGTCTCCCCATGGCGGGACGACACCTTTTCCCCTTAAAGCTGCCCACCTTACAACGACGAAAGTGACACTGCAGGAAACACCGTGAGTGGCCCAAACAGTGCCAAAGAGAGGAAACTGTAAGCCCGGGCCCGGTGCCAAAATGTCTGGGCCCCCCTAGAGAGGAAATGTGGGCCTGGTGTCAGTAATCAGGGAGCTATCTCTTGCATATAGCAGCAACATCCAGGACGCAGCACACTGGGGGTTTCACACCTGTGCTGACGGTCCGCATGAGGGACCGGCTGCAGTCGCCATTCTCCCTCCCTCATCACCTAAAATCCATGCAATGTAATATGTACAAAAGTAACTATACATGTTTGATATCTTTTGAAATGTCTCAGTGTGCCTGGTAAAATGGTCTCATTCTCCCAATCATAATGAAAAGCTAAAAGAAGTTCTAAAGTATGAGAAATATAGTGCACAACTTAAAGGTGTGCCTCCCCTGATTTCCTACTCAAAACACCTCCTGTATGTAAATAAGTAATCCCGGCCACAGGATCTCCAGAAGCCTTTTGGTTGCCAATTCTGAAGACTAATTATAATGACAAGATACCACCATGTGGTAGGTTTATTAGATTATCTGGGTATATAAGGAGAAGGGACAGAAAGTTCTGGGCGTCTGTAGGAGGATTGCCCGCACAACCACTGTGTGTAGTTTTCAGTTCCAGCTATGGTTAGGAGTCAGTAAACTGATTGCCCGCATGTCACTTGTGTGTAGTTTTTCATTGCCAGGTAGTAATTTCTACAAGTTCTTCAATTCCTGAATTATTGTTATGTTATGGTTAACCGTTGATTCTATTCTTGTAACATTGGAGCTTTGAATTATTGTTTTGATTACCTGGTCAATAAATTGTAACGTTTGATTCTATTCTAACTGCCTCTGAAGAGTGCTTTCTCTCTACCAGATTAGTGGATTCGTATATTTCCAAAGCCTGCGTCAGTTTTAGCGACGGCTAATATCCGCATCTTTTAAGTGTGCTTGGGTGTAGGGACGGGCTAATTCCGTTCAGTGACGATGAACGCCGCCGTCTGATCAGACTGAATTCGGCACGTCCACACCTCTGACTTTGATTTAATGTTACTTTAAACAAAGATTTGGCCAATCCAAAGCTATTACGAGTGTAGTATATTGATCTGCTAACATATCTGATAGTGGCCAAAACCCTTTACTGAAGTAAACGATTGAGTTCGAGTTCTGAGGGTGCCCCATGAGGGTTATTGATATCTCTGATTGTGTGTGAATTTACGGCAAATCTCAGATACGTAACCATAATTTACCTCTGACTGATGACCGGGCCTGACGAGATTGTGTCCGTGAGATCTGTGGAAAACAGGACCTCTGAGCGATATAGCTTCCCTATGTCTGGACGGGTAAAGTATTGAAAAAGAGCTGATAAGAATAATCAATCATTCGTTCCTGTTTTAATGATGCACAGACATCATTAAAACCCTTTTCATTTTATGGAGTCAGATGAAATAACGAGATAAAATATATAAGAAGAAGTGTTCCATTTTAATGTTCTTGTTGTGTCGTGAAAAGGAAAGATCGTAACACGCAAAGCCCTTCACCCGCGGAACGACTGCCGTCATTGGATCGTTCCAGCCGGGTCCTTTCTTACAGGTGAGTAAATGCTGACAAATGATTCATTTTTGGTGATTAATTTGTTTAAAGTGCCCCATATATGTTTGTACATTTATGAATTTCAACATTTACATGTATGCATTTGGCAGGCATTTTATGCAAAGCAACTTACAGGTATATATTTCAAGATATAATAATGTATAATATATTTCAAAACATAATAATGGTGTTACTTGCTCTACAGTTTAAAGAGTTATTAAGAGTTATTAAATAAGATTATTTGTGTGTATATATATATATATTTACATTTAAATAATGCTTATCTTTTATTAATTTTATTTTTATTTTCTAATCGAAAAAGTGTGTTAATGTGTGTGTGTGTGTGTGTGTGTGTGTGTGTGTGTGTGTGTGTGTGTGTGTTGACCTAAACTCACAAAGACTGCAATAAAACGACTCAAAATAATCCAAACTGTTCTTAAAGGGGTCAGCTTTGCCCATTTTCCACAAGTTGATATGATACTTTATGGTCTTAATGAAAATTCTATAACATAGTTTGGTTAAAATTTCTCAATGGTAGTTTAAAAAACACCTTTTTAAACCTGTCAAAAACATCTCTTTTCAGATCAAGCAGTATTGTGTCATTCTCCTTTAAATGAGAAAGAGCTCTGCTGACTCCGCCCCTCTCTTCCTGAGAGATCACTGAGCAGGGCTGTTTACTTTAGCTGTGTTCATTGTGAAACTTGCTCATTAGCACATTATTAGGAAAGGCGATTTGCAAAGATTCATAAAAACCCTTATACTCACTTCTTCTGTAGGTGAAGCTGAATCACGAATGATTCACGCGAACATAGACGCATTTAGGTAGATTGGGATCGCTCATTCCCTTCAAACACAAACGTTAATCTTCTGCGTCTTCAGCGGCTCAGATGTCGAGAATAAAAGACAACTGCTATATTCATTATTACATCCAACAACAGAAGGCCTCAATCAGTTAATCTGAGACATCTTGTCTTCCCCTGCACCGAACAGATCTCTCAGCTCACTCAGGGCGGGGCTAAGGTGAGACGGTCTTGTCAATCAACTATCGTGGGAGGGGCCTGCGCAGAACTACATCATTCTGACAGGAATCTCAGAACAGTCTGATTTGAGAAAGGCGATTTTAAAATAGGGATAAAAAAAAAACACTGGGTAGATTTTTATCATTATAGGATGGATGTACACAGACTTCCAACACACATTTATGTTCAAACAACTTGTAAAGTGAATTTTGCATCCGATGACCCATTTATAAGATAAGTTCACTTCAGATATGTTATCTACATTTATGTTAGAGCTGTAGAAAAATGACACTAATTTGATGCTCAAATGAAAGAACTGAACTTCGTTAGGCCTCCTGAAGTTTAAATGAGCAACGTCTGAGTAATAAAACATTCCTCTTATTATTTCCCCCAAAAATCTCACTCTAACACATCACCAGACCTTTCAAACAGACGACACATTTGAGTCCTATAGCTCCATCTCCATGGCGATTATCACGGCCATTACTGCAATCCCAACATCGTCCTTGATCTCTGTCTCTCTATTAAGCTTGAGCGTGTTCAGAACACCGCATAACAAATGAGTCTCATCACTCGCCCTCTTTGCTCAACCAATTCTACCAAAAGTGTTTTTTTAAACGTCCTCCACAAGGGAATTGCAATTATTTATCATTTTAATTCATCTGGTCAGAGACTGGGAAAAGAAAAGGGACAGGAGCTTGTGTTCGACATAGAGCGCTAATGATTCATGGTTCTGTCTTGGGGGCCCAAATTAATATTTGAATGTAATTAGTACTTCCTTAGCCATTAACGCACAGGCCAAATGAAATCATGTGAGTGAGGATTTCATTAATGCACCGAGAATCTAAAAGGAAAATAATATCACATTCAAACCACCCTGCAAATGAGTGGCTGGATGCTTTAAATAGACAATCAGTTGAACATTGTAATGGAGGAGGATTCGTGCAGAACCTCACAAAGAGATGAAGAGGCAAAGACGTTTACTGATGCTTCACTCGCATGAATCAGTGGCAAAGGACAGTCCTCAGGCTTTTTACTATGAACGAGTAAGGGGATTTACATTTGTTTTACTTGGTCTTATTTAAATCTATAAATTACAACATCAACTGTGTAAGATGTGGCCTAACATTTGTGCATATGACCTGACACATTCAGCTGTGGGAATTGGTGTTTTAATGAAATTATACTAAGATATATACTAATATATATATATATATATATATATATATATATACAGGTGCATCTAAATAAAATAGAATGTTCTGGCAGTTAATTTATTTCAGCATTCAGCACAGACTGAAGTAGTTTAAGTCTTTCACGATTGGTGGGTTTTGTTAAATGTGAGCCAAAATCATCACAATTAAAAAAAACAAAGACTTAAACTACTTCAGTCTGTGTGCATTGAATTTATTTAATACACGAGTTTCACAATTTGAGTTGAATTACTGAAATAAATGAACTTTTCCACGACATTCTAATTTATTGAGATGCATCTGTATATATATATATATATATATATATATATATATGTATATATATATATATATATATATATATATTCGGATATATCTTAGTATAATTTCAACATTTTGTCATTATTATGCTTTCGTATCTAATTTCGATTTTTGTCATAGTAACAGTATCTCATAGTTTCAACTTTTTATTTTATGTTAGTATTATGACTTAGTATCTCATAATTTTGCTTTTGCATGTCATAATTATGATGTAGTGTCTCATCAATTCTAATTTTATTTCATTATGTTGTATCTTCTAATTTCGATTTTATTTAATCATAATTATTACTTAGAATATCATAGTTTTTACTTTTTTGTAATTATTATGACCTAGTATCTCCTAACTTTGCTTTTTGTGTCTTAATTACCACATATTAGCTCATAATTTCAACCTTTTATGACAGTATTATGACTCAGTATCTTATAATTTATTTTTTAATGACATTTTGTTTCTATATTTTTTCTTATAATTATGACTTACGTCCATGTTTTTTTTTTTCTTATGTGACAGAAATGGGCTTCCATATGATTCAGTCAAATAAATAAATGCACAATAAATGAAATGCTATTAAAATATACATACATTCAAATAAAGTAGCACAAAATAAATAATACATACATAATAAAAGTAATAGAATAAAAAGCTAAAAACTGGCAAATGGCCAGCAACTGATTTATGAAAAAATAAAGAAAAAGTAAACCAACTTATTTTAAGTTGAGGTCTCCATTCCGAGTTCACACATCCAATCAGAGAACACGTTGGGTTTCTCCCTCTGATTTTTCTGTGAGAAGGGGACACGATTGGTGATGACAGGCCTAGTGAGGGGGAAGAGATGTCAGAGGGGTGCTGGTGACAGGCCTAATGCTGTCAGGTACCCCCTCGGGATATGCATGCCGCTCAATGATGCTTGTAGAATTTAATCTGTGTTGATAGTATAACGACATCTGCAGGTCTGATTGTGCAGGAGAGATTTTCAGATGATGGTATTATAAAGTGTAAGTAGGAGAAGGCCAAATTGGAGGTCAAAAGTGGTGTGGTAAAGAAATGGGGTGATATTCACGACGTCACTTGAACAGCACCAATAACAAAACTCATAGGAATGCCTCAGGTGCAATTTCAATGCCTTGGAGTCCTACCTGGGTAACAGGTCGTAACTAGTCAGCTGTAAAGACTGACTCCCTTCAGCCTGTACTCTCAACACTGGGGTACCACAAGGTTCAGTGTTTGGACCCCTACAACATTGCACTGTCACATAGGAATTGACTAGAAATATAGATGTAAATTTAAATGCAAAATTACTGTTATATGAATTTTAATTATGCAGATATTTTTATCTTTTACTTTAAGAGTAGGGGTATGTTTATACCAGAAAAACACTTTAATATATCTTCAATGAATATGCAATGTTGGGAAAACTACTCACACAAATCAAGAAAAATGTAGCTCTGTTTAAGCAACTTCATATTTTTTTAAAATATAAACATTAAAGTAATTAAAAAAAACTAAACAAAACATGTTTTATAATTCAAGTCAAGTCACTATTATTTGTATACTTACATCAGCTTGATATAAAGCTGGGTGGCTTTACATCAGCTTTACAGTATTTAGACGGGGAAATAGTGTGTCGAAATAATGTCATTCTCCTCTGTCCAGAAAACAATCAGCAGTTTAAATCTAGGCTGCAGCAGAGACAGATTGTGCAAAGGACTCATCTGGTTCCTGTGGTCCTGTCCCGATGGCCGTCTAGGAGACATGGTCTTCACTGGGGATCAGTCTCTGGGGTTCATCTAGTTGTCCTGGTCTCCGCTGGCATTCAGGGCTGTAAAGGGCATCTCTAGGTGCTGATCCACCTTCTGATCTGACTGCGGTCTGGATCTGGGTGGCTACGGTGACCTCGGAATAAGAAAGAAACAGACATATTTGCGTAGATGCCATTCTTCTAACGATGTAACAAGTACATTGGGTGTTTTGGGAAGTGTTCCCGGTTCCGGTAGACCTAATTAATGCAGCCTAACAATCCTTTAGCGGATTTGAATTATAGAAATGCGATAGTGTATTATGTGTAAGCAGGTTAAAGAGATGGGTCTTTAATCTAGATTTAAACTAAAAAAAATTGTCAAGGAAAATCTAAAGTTGTAATGTTTGTCAGTGCTACTGTGGTATTTAATCAATAAAATAACTGAGCGACTGAATTCCATGCTTTAATAACTAGCGACAGACTGCCATTGACACACACTGTAAATAGTAAACAATCTGACAGCAGACAGTAGGTGAACATGTCACAAGGTGTATTTAAGAAGACGACCTGTTTGTCCTTGAGAACCTGCACCGCTCGGCGTGATTTATTGTGCGATACTGTTGTGCTTTTCAATATTGTTGAAAAGCAAGGCACTGATTACCTCTCTGAGTTCCTCTGTGGTCTCCTGTCAGTCCTTCACTCACCACCCCTGCGGGCTAAGGCCTCTTTAATTGGTTTTGAAAGGATTGTGCACCCTTTCATCAATGGTATACCTCGTAATGTTGAGGGCTGGAGTGCTTAAATTCAGCTAACTCGGTTCTGAGAGAGATTCCAAATGCTCCCAGAGCAGAAATTACAGTAGGAGAAGAGAAACCGACAGTAAGCAGAAATGAGAGAGATAACATTAATTTAAAAACTTGATCTAGCTTCAAAGAAACGTTAATTTGAGCTAAATACGCCTCACAAAATCCGCTGTTTTCCCTAATAGTATATCTCTTGTTTACAGGCACAGCATGGTCTACTCCTCCTGGCGCAGATCAACAGATCCTGCAGTTTTATGAAAGGTTTGTGTGGGTTCCAGTGACATTATTTAATACCGTGTCTCTCAGTCTACAGTAATGGTTCAGTAAATGTGAAAAATCTCTGCAATATTCCGGGCTGTAATGGAGTACCTTTCTTCTTTCAGCTACTTAAACTTCTCACACCTGAGAGCGACCGTTTCAGTCTTTCCCTCAAGAGACTGTCCAATCTCTTCCATGAACTCTCATCGCTGCTGTAGTGTTAACCGCATAGTATTTTACCTTAGGTTAAACACCCTGAATACTGAAGATATGGGTTACATTTCTGACCACCAGTATTTATGTGGGAAGTCATAACATTTTTATTAATAATAAAATAATACTAGGTTGAGAAAACTGAGAAAATACAAATATGATTGTTTATAAAAAGGAGTATGCTTCAAAAAATGGTATGTAAAATATTAGTTAAGATTAAAATTATTAGAAATATACATTTTTAGACATTATTTATCTAATCAAAACGTTGTACTAAAACACACTTGCAAACAGCTCCCTCTTCTGGTGCCAGACAGAGACCGATGGCATCAGCCAGAAGGACTTCAGTGATGAGTGCAAGACATCCATGATGGATGATGGCGGCACCCACCGGAGCATATTGCTGCCCTTAGAGAGAAAATGTCTGTGCAGAACACTGAGCCTAACACCATTGAGAACTGCTATATTTGTCTCCAAACATTGTGCTAAGAACAGCATATGAAATGTCACCCTCATCCGTATTGAATAAGGAGGAAAATACAGAGCAGGAGCACAAAACTCCAGCAAAGAATAAAACAGAGTAAGTCTTGTTTAGAAAAGATACACTATAGCAACAACTTTAGAACTATACGTTTTATTTTTAAACAACTGAGTTCTTATGCAGTTAATGCATAGTGGAAGACGGCTTGAAAAAACCTTGAAAAGTGGTTTCCTTTTCAGTATTTCCTAAAATAAGACATATTAAAGCTTTTTATTTTGCTAGAGGGCGGACATTCTCATTCTAGAGAGCATTTGATTGGACAGAGGAGAAAAAAAGAATCTTATGCTCGTCAGTATCTGTATATATTTGATCCGAAACATAGTTAAAACTGTAATATTGTGAAATATTATTACAATTAAAACTAAGTGATTTCTATTTGAATATATTTTAAAATGTAGAGTAATGTAAGCATCATTACTCCAGTCCTCAGTGTCACGTGATCCTTCAGAAATCTCTATAATAAGCTGATTTGCTGTTCAAGAAACATTCAAAGCGATTGAAAAAGTTGTGCTGATTAATGTTTTTGTGATGTATTTATTTCAGAATTCCTCAAAACTTCAAAAGAACAGCATTTATTTGAAACAGAATTATTTGACAGTATATCAATATAAAAGTCTTTCTTTTGAGCAATTGAATGTGTCCCTCCTAAATAAAAGTATTAATTTCCTAAAATAAAATAAAGAAATCATCAGTAGTTCTGGTTCATGTTCCCGGTAATGTGCATGTTGTTTAAACGCTTATTTTGTCAGTTTTAAGGAGATTACATGTAATCTCAAACCTAATTAAAAGCAACAAAAGTCAATATAAAAATGTGCATATAATAAGTATGAACGTGTTTCCGTGCTAGTACACGGTACAGTTAGCAGATGAGCGCTGGGTGCACAGGAAGTCACTGGTGATCTCTTTGTATCCTGGAGCTTCAGTAAGTCCACTTCCTGCACACAGACAATACACCTCAGGAGCTGGTTTTGTCTTTACATTAATGGTGTTTCAATCAAATTCACTCTGCTGTTTTGTCCAATTTTACCTTCCATTAAGTTGTAGAGGTTACAGTAGTTGGTGCCGTGATCTGTGACAGCATACCAGGTCTCTGACACTGACATGGCCTGGGAACACATTTAAATAGCTTATTTGCTTGGTCAAAAGACATATTCTTATATAAATGAAATCACATTTAGGTGATTGTTTGTATAAACACATACAGATACATGGCAGTGTGTGAAAAATCCATACGAGGCGAGTCTGAAGTTGATGTCATCAACGTATTTCTTTACTGGAGTTGTGTGTTTGGCTGATATGAAGTGCACAGACGCAGACTGCAACTACAAGAGAAAGAGAAAGATATTAATATAATTTACACTGATGATACATAAACGCATCTCTTTACGTCAAATCACACACCTTGTAGAGACATTTCTCTCCTCCCGTGGCACAGGTTGAGACTGTCCTCCACTTTTTAATTTGTGTGACCAGAGCTTCATACACACTCCTGCAAGGGAGACTGAAATACCTGGGAAAGACAAACACAAGTTCTCAATCAACTGTTATAGCTAAAACTAAACACAATATATGCTGTCATCTAGTGGAAACCCGAGCTATTGCACTGACTGCTTAAAAACCGCCCGTTCCCAAACTCTACATCTACTTTATACATCTTTAGAACTATAGTATTGTACAATAAAACTATAACATTGAACTGTTTTCTCCAAAATATCAATTTGAATCAATTCATTATAAGAATACTTAGAAATTAAATACATTAAACATTGTATAAACATTAACCAAATATAAATATTTTAAATAGTGGAAAATTATCAAAGACAAATAGTGATAACTTAAAGATTTAAGAAAAAAAATAGGATTATCTTAAAGATTTAAGATTAAAAAAATCATAACTTTTTGGTTAACTAATAAAACCTCATAATAGCTTTTTTAAATAAATAAGTCATGTGTCAGTATCATGAATACTATTATAGCTTATTAATATTTGAATTAGTTTTTATTTTAAAATTTCACTTTTTCATTTTAAATTATAGTTAAAATTTTAGTAATTATTCTGTATTTTTGTCATGTTTATATATATTTTTTAATATATATAAGTAGTTTGTATTAATTTTATTTCAGTTTGAATTGTTTTAGTACATCAAGGTAAACTAAACTCAGCTAAAGTTAAAATAAAAATATAAAAAGTAATTACAATTTTATTTTTATATAAAAATTAAATAAGTAAAATTTTTGTATATTTTATTTTAAGTAACAAAATGTTTTTATATGGTTTTACATTTAGTTTTACTTAACTATAACCCTGTAAAAATATAAATATACACAAACAATAACCAAATTTAAACAAACACATTTACATATATAAATATTTTATAATTATAATATAAACAAATACACACTTGCATTATTTAAGTTTCTTCTCAAACATAACTGTAGATTCTGTATGCAAATCTAATGCTAAAGATTTCATTTTCGAATGTATTTTTTTTTTTTAAGTAAGAGAAATGAGAACTTCACCACTCGACTTTGCACTGAGCATGAAGAGGTCCAGCGGAGCAGAATTGAGATGTTCCTAAAGTCACAATCCCCATAAAGAGCAAGTTTGAGAAACGCATGATTGTTCTCAGTCTCGTAGCTGCAGTCAGAGCTGAACGTTTTCCAGAGGTCTTTACAGGACAGAAACTGAATCACAGGATGGTCATGAGTCCGGCTGCAAGGGAAATTGACTAATTTAATTAGAACATCAACTGAACTCTCAAAAAAGAAACAGGCCTTCAGGGTGTGTGAGCGCTGAGCTCAGTGTGAAGTAAGAACGATTACGTTTTTAAAGTGAGTTTAAGACAGATTTAAAGTCGCTCTTTCCCTGATGTCCTTTTCCCCCCCGAGGACAAAAAATACTCATATTCTTAACAGTCCTATTTAAATAGAGGATCAGAAACTAGAACAAACACAAGGGATTTGGGAAAAACAAAGCATGGTGAATTTTGTAGGACAGTCTGGACAAGACAGATAAGGAAGAAACATCCAAAGAGGAAAATTCAGTCATCATTTACTCATGTTGCTCCAAAACTGTAAGACCAACTTTCATTTATAGAGCAAAATATATTTTGTAGATGTGCAGATACAACCGAATCTACATTTTTGGAAGATTTTAGTGCATTTTAAATTTAACAATCACTGGCCTCAAACCAACGCAAAGCACAAACTGTACACTAACATCCTCCTAACATCTTCAACAAGCCATATGATATTCCTCTGACCTCCATCCACACTCCTCCAGGATGTTCTGCAGCTTTACCCGTCTCGCAGTAAGTGACTTTCACCATTGTGGACAGGAACAACATGCTGTATCTGCAGGCCTGAAGCTGCTGAAGAAGAAGAGCAGTGTGAACTCATCGGAGGACTGGAGGAAAGAGCGAAGACGCTATTTTTGGAGAAATTGACACGTCGTCGTCAGCATGCTCTTCCTGCTGGCTCTCTCTCGGTCCACACTCCTGCCAAAGATAGGACCTTAAGGTATCACAGATCTATCTATCTATCTATCTATCTATCTATCTATCTATCTATCTATCTATCTATCTATCTATCTATCTATCTATCTGTCTGTCTGTCTGTCTGTCTGTCTGTCTGTCTGTCTGTCTGTCTGTCTGTCTGTCTGTCTGTCTGTCTGTCTGTCTATCTATCTATCTATCTATCTATCTATCTATCTTTTAAATCAAACCTAAACCCTTCCTGTGTACCAGCATTGAGATATGGTGGAATGTGTCATTATTATCAGGTTTTTCCAGTAATCTGTTGTACAGCCCATAATAACAGGGTTTTTAATTGTAATGAATTGTTTCAATCCCTCTCGAGTGGAAATGTCATCAATGTTAGGCTGAAAAGTGCATTGCTCTTTCATTGTTCACCTGTGATGTGCAATTCACCAGAAAACTGACTTAACTGAATTAAAAAACAACAACATTTATATCATTTTTCTTCTAAATAACCATTTGATTTGGTTTCCATCTGTATTTTATGAAACGCAGGCATATTAAAACGGGGACAAAACTACTTTATTTCCCCAAATAATGCATATTAAATATTTAAATATGGGTAGATAAACATTGTTATGAGAAGATGTTGTGAATTATTTATCACATTATAACAAAATAAGTCATTTTCTGTGGGGTTGCTATCACTTGTGCATATTTAATATGATATTGCAAAATTTGCAGATTTAAAATGTTAAACAAATAAAGAAGAGTTGCCTATTTTATGTGCATTAACACTATTCTGAAAGCTTCCAATATTTTTATTTTCATGAAAGAAAACGAACATAGTCTAATTACCTGTACTACATCTTCAAAATCAGCATCTTGGCCTATATAAACATCCTTTAAACACGTCTTGCTCAGTGATGGTGCTTTATTATTACCTATAATATAGAGTTACCAGCCTAGATCAACACAGAGGCGCATCCTGCTGTCTTCACACAGCAGATCAGAGACATGCTGCAGGCTGCAGAAACATGTAAGAGCATAGAAACAGAATAAACAAGAACGGCAGATTATCATGAAGCCTTTCTTATGAGGAAGGTACAGCGGCCCGGAAGTTATTAATAGATGGTCAAAAACGAACCGGTCTAATTAATAATTATTCTAATTTATTTATTAACCTGGTATATTTAATACAATGGTGTTAAACAAAACCAGTGTATTTTTTAGGATTCAATTATTGTTCGTGACGATACTTGTCACGTGGTAAGTGTTGTTTTTCTCAGCGCCGTTCAAGTTGAACCAACCACGTTCGTTAGGGATTAATTAATGAGGGCTTCGCAAAATCGTTTATTAAAGATTATTGGGACTTATTTACATTTGTATGTCAGGGTCAATACCAACGAAATGTATAGATCAAAACGATTACAGTGTCACGTAAAATTTTAAATTCGACTCAGTGAAGAATTGGCCTTTTGAGCCTCCACGCGCCCCTACAGGAGAATACAGCTAACGTTAGTGTTTAGTACAAGCTGCATCGAGAGATTCACCGTTTCTCCGTGAGGGTCAGTGCAAATCAAACGGACAGAGGGCGGGGAAACTGTCACTGGCGAGGGACATTCACATCTCATCTGTTTGCTCGATGGTGCCACGGCAGATCTCATTACAGGTAACGTTATAACCTTGAGATGTTTTTCGCAACTACATATACATCAGGTGCGTCGTGCTCTATTCTAACGTTACATCGTGCGTGATTTACACAGCAACCTGCCCCTGATATTATATAAATATATAGGCTAGATATTGTTTCTGTTCTTCTTTGATGAATAAAGAATGATAGATATCGTTTCAATACGAGCAAACAATCACCGTTGGTCGTTACTCTAACAGGTCACACAGCTTGTCTGAGATTTCAAAGTCATGGCATTAAAGAATATACTGTATTTGATTCCACATTCTATTCTATTCTACTCTATTCTGTATTCATTGTTGGGATACCTTTTGACATTTTAAAACAGGTTGTATGAGGAAACCCTACATGCATCCAACCTGTAAATCGTAATATATATATATATATATATATATATATATATACATTTATATATATATATATATATATATATGTATATATATTGGTATTTTTATTATTATTATTATTTACATTGTTATTTTAATTACAACTAGGCATATTTCTTATTTATTCTAAATACTATAATGTGTCCAAATAGTTTCCTTGTGAGTTGAAATTGTCTTTATTCTCAATAATGATTGTCATTAGATTCTCATTAGTGTAATACAATAATGAAACTCATGCTATCCGGACACATTTCTACACACCTCTGGTGTGACTTTAAATGCAGACCTTGAGCCAAAAACTAGAAACTTAATTAAAATTAGAAGCACACAATTCCCTAGAATATCATTATGTGCTTAAACATTAAGATTTGTACTCATGGAAATTACTAAAGTAGTCAAACCTTTCATTAAAAGGGGGTGACCCAATACTTTTGGCAATATAGTGTAGGTATATATATATATACACAGTAATTTAAATAAGTATTTTTAAAACATAGTAGTATTTGTTGTACTGTCTTTTTTTTTTTTTTATATGTCCGAAAGGATGTTTCCAGTGATATTTCATCAAAAAATAAAATATATAAAATACTTTTGTCTTTTAATTGTGGGGTGAAATATTACTTCTTGACAAGTTTAAAGAGATTGTCTCTTAACTGAATTGTACAAAATAGGCATCTGATTCTGAGATCAGTTTTAACAAACATTATTCCATTAGTGTCTTAAGATCCAGTACGAGGTGCTTCGGGCCTGAAAATGGACTCTATTTCCCTGCTGGGCAGCAGCCCGGCCAGCACCAAAGTCTGCTTTCTACCAAACGGGCTGATGAACGGTTCCAAAGAGGGATCGGGCAAGCCCACGGTCGCCATCATCGGTTCTGGAGACTTCTCCAAAAGCCTGACCCTGCGGCTGCTCCGCAGCGGCTTTCACGTGGTGGTGGGGAGCCGACAGCCCAAGAGAGCAGCCGAGTCATTCCCACACGTGGTAGACGTGACCCATCACGAGGACGCTGTGGGGAAGGCCAACATCGTGTTCCTGGCCATTCGCCGGGAGCACTATTCCTCCCTCTGGGACATCAAACACCTGCTGGCTGGAAAAATACTGGTGGATGTCAGCAACAACAGACGGGTCAACCAGTATCCAGAATCAAATGCAGAATACCTGGCCTCCCTATTCCCAGAATCCATTGTGGTCAAAGGCTTCAATGTGATCTCGTCCTGGGCCATGCAGTCAGGCCCCAGAGACTCCAGTCGACAGGTACATTCTACACAATTCAGTGTACTTCTTCAGCCACAAGACTCAGGAAAGTCTAAAGGTTTTAAACATGCTGAGCCAAATAACCTCACTCAGCAAGCTTGGCCGATTAAAACACACAGTTCAACATGTTTCTGTTCAGATCTTGTGGCAGAGCTTCAGAACAGTGTGCAAGGTGTATCTGAGCCAGACACAGTGTCTCGACCTGGACTCATTCACAGTCTATATAGTACCAGTGCTATATAAGTTGTACTTCTGTACTATAGTATTTATTCATATTTTTAAATTGTTTTTTATGTTTTCATTTTATAATTTTAGTTTTAGTAATTCTGTTACGTGCTTTTGTAATTATTATTATTATTATAAATATTTCTGTTCAGCTTTAATCTATTATGGTTTTATTTAGAATATTGTAGTACTTAAACATATTTATTAATATTTCAAAGTGGCTTTATTTTTTAGGTTTTCATTTTTAGCTTTTAGTTTAAGTAATTCTGTTATGTGCTTTTGTAATTTTATTATTGTTTTAAATGATTTATGTTCATCTTTATTATTTTCAAAAATTGTAGTATTTAAATTTGTTTTCTTTCACTTAGTCGACAAGGCAATATTTCTTATTTTAATTCTAATATTAGTATATCTAATATTTACATTTATTTTATCTTTATTTCAATTAACAACAAAATATTTGACATTTGTTTCAACAACAAACATTTACTGCTCTATAAATTTATTTATTTAACAAAATAATATTTTTAAAATAGTTTTAGTTTTTCTAAAGAACACAGCTATGCACTGTTTTACTGCTCTATAACTGCAGTATATGCAAAATAAAGTAAAACAAAAATAAAATATTACAGACCCTGCTGTGTTCAACAGTGTGCTAAATACTGTGGGTCAAAAACAAAATGTAGCCTTCGGTATGCTAATGACACTCCTGAAGTGACTTATCCAAGGAATGAAGATGATGATGAGGAAGATGATGAGGAGGATTATGTCTCCTCGTGTTAGCAGAGACCCATGGCTCTTCCAGCCAGCAGTGAATGTAAATGCCTCACTCTCTGTGAGCAGCTGGTTAGAGTGATGAACAGATGAGCTGTCCTCTTTGGAAACTCTGTGAGCTGAAAGAGGAAAAGGTTTTATTAACACAATGAAAGATCCATTACAGCATGCCATAAACTTGCTTTTATCTCACAGTCTAATTTTGAAACCTTATAAACTCAGTGAATTAATTCCACTCTAGTGATGGGTTCTAGGGAATTGCTCCTAAACGATCATGCATATATATATATTGAGATCCAAATCTGAGACCACATCAACAATCATGCATTCACAATCTAATTTAAACCTGGAACAATGATTTGGTCACCAGTATATCAGCCTAATTGCTGCTGTGAATGATGACGGTTTTGAAAGGGGCGATTATTGATCGCTTGTAATCTCTTTTCTACAGGTCTATATTTGCAGTAATTCTGTGGACGCTCGACAGCAGCTCATTGAAATGGCCCGTCAGCTCACTTTCATCCCTGTGGACATGGGTGCGCTCTCCTCTGCCAAAGAGATCGAGAATATGCCACTGCATCTCTTCACCGCCTGGAAAGGACCTGTTCTGACCGCGGTCGCCTTGTCTATCTTTTTCTTCGCTTACTCCTTTGTGCGGGACATTATCCATCCTTACATGAAGACCAGACAGAGTTTTTTCTACAAGATTCCTCTGGAAATAGTGAACAGGACGCTGCCTGTAGTGGCTATAGTTCTGCTAGCGCTGGTGTATTTAGCAGGACAGCTTGCTGCTGTGTACCAGCTCATCTACGGGACGAAGTTCCGCCGCTTCCCGCTCTGGCTGGAGGGCTGGCTGGAGAGCCGCAAACAGCTGGGCTTGCTGAGCTTCTTCTTTGGCTGTATTCACGTGCTGTACAGCCTCTGCCTGCCCATGAGACGCTCAGAGAGATACCTGATGCTCAACATGGCCTATCAGCAGGTCTGTGTTCTACAGCAGTGACATCCAGTGGACGTGCTTTTTGTTTTCTTATGTTCAAACTTTTATTCTGGACTTTACAGTTTGAGGGTGTGGATAATGTTACAATAATAATAATAATAATAATGAATACAATTTAAAAATATATGAATACATACATAAATAAATAAATATAGATACAATGATATTAATAGAAACAATACTATTTTTTCAGTTATTTTATTATTAATTGTAATAATCATTGTCATCATATTGTCATAATAATCATAAAAGTAAATACATAATTTTATACATAAATACATATAGAGATTAATTGAGTATTCATACTAAACATAATTAATAATGATAATAATCATCATATGTAAATAAATATATAGATAAATACATACTGATACAACACCAAAACAATTCATAATAAGAATAATTTTGTTAATAAAATATAAATAAATAATAATACATGCACAGGTATATTAATAGAAACTACATTATTATTATTATGAATTAATTATAATCATCATAAATAATAATCATAAAAAGTTAATAATACATAAATACATATAGGGATTAATTAGTATAATATTATTACTAAGCATAATTAATAATCATTGTTCATTAATAACAATAATTATCATATATAAATACATATATAGATAAATACATACATACTGATAGGAAAACATTTTAAATTATATAAACATTATATCAACCTATCATCCACAGTAGTAATAATAATAATAATTATTAAATTAAATAAATATGTTTCCCGGGCTTTATATATTTCTTATGCACTAAACCCTATAAAACTTATACAATTTAATAAGTGTATACTTAAAATAATTATTTATGTAAAATAGATCTAAATAATTTCATATTTACATCTATATAAGTATATAGTATTGTAGCATGAATGTAAAATACTTTAGTCAAATAAAATAACAAATCCTATAAACAGATCTGATTTGATCTTCCTCTGTAGGTGCATGCCAACATAGAGAACTCATGGAACGAAGAGGAAGTCTGGAGAGTGGAGATGTATGTTTCCTTTGGCATCATGGGTTTGGGGCTCCTCTCTCTATTAGCTGTCACTTCTATTCCATCGGTGCACAACGCACTCAACTGGCGAGAGTTTAGCTTTATCCAGGTAAGACCATCTCCTTCCAATCTTGCAGCTTCGGTGTTCTCTGGTCCTCAGACAAATAAGATGTCAAGCGGGCGTCTATATCCTGTCAGTCCACTCTAGGTTACATCGCCCTGCTCATTTCCACGTTCCACGCTCTGCTCTTCGGCTGGCAGCGGGCGTTTCTGGAGGAGTCTTATCGCTTCTACATGCCGCCCAATTTTGTCCTGGCCCTAGTTCTGCCCGTCACGGTGGTAATCGGAAAAGTGGTGCTGCTGCTTCCCTGTGTGAGCCGGAAGCTGAAGCGGATCAGGCGTGGATTAGACTCCAATCAGAGCCGCACCAACCACGAGAGACCAGCTGCCCACGTTTCACCTGAGAGGGTCACCATCATGTAACTGCACCGCAGTTTTTAATGTCACAGTAATGGTAAACTCTCAGCTCTTTGTTTCTGATCGTGCACATACAGCCTATCTATAAGTTGACATTTCAGCTGCTTTATTGGACTCACAGATTTATGTGTGGTTAGTATTTGGCTCCAGTCCTGTTTTCTTTAATGAATAGGAGTTGAGTTAGAACTGCAATGATCATGTGACCTCATTGATTTCTTCAAAGAAGGATGTCATGTGACTGCATGACCTGTGTCTATTCTATATCTTATTAAAAATAATGGTATTTATGCACACTCTGCTGTTCAAAAATTTGGGATCAGGAAGATGTTTTTGAATGTGTAATGTTTTAATTCTAACCAAAGCTGATTTTGATTGATAAAAAAAAACATTATCGTTGTGAAATATTATAATAATTTAAAATCAGTGTTTATATTTAAATATATTTTAAAATGTACTTTATTCCTGTGATGCAAACCTGAATTTTCAGCATCATCTTCAGAATATGATCCTTCAGAAATCATTCTAATATACTGATTTGCTGCTCAAGAAACATTTCTTCTTATTATTATTAATAAAAATAGTTGTGCTGCTTAATTTGTGGAAATGAGATAAATGTTCTTTCATGAATAGAATGTTCAAAGGCACTGATTTGAAATATAATTTTTTGTAACATCATAAATGTGTTTACTCTCGTTTTTGAAGAATTTAATGCATCCTTGATGAATAAAGTATTAATTTTTTTCAAAAGAAAAATCTTACTGACCCCAAACATTTGAACACTGTGCAGTTTGATTAAATCTTATGCCAAAACTCTGGTTTATGTCTTTACGTCAACATGAAAAATAGTCTTTGCAATCTTTCATCAACATGTAACTTTATCAACACAGGAAATGTGTAAAGGTTATGGCCAAAATAACACATAACTATTGTTTTTTGGGGGAAATAAAAGCATTACCTTTGTGATAAAAATGCTCCCAACATTCATATCCCGGGCTTCATTCTTTTCTCTATCCAGTCATTTCCCAATGGGACTCCCTGAAGTTCTGCCCTGTTTCACTGAGACATATATCACAGAAGTTAAATGGGTTGTGAATGTCATTTCATGTTGACTTTAGTATAATTTAAGCATTTTTTAAACATTGGATTAACTGCATTCACAACACTCTGTGAGATTTGATGGTTCATATGACAGACCGACATGTCATGTTAGTGTCACACCAAATCTGTTTTAACATCTGTACAGGCAAAACAGCACCATGACAACAGTACATGACCTGCACAGACTCACCGCTAACAGACCGCTCGTCTCTGTGAAACTGGTTTGTGTCACTTGTCTTGCCTCCAGTGTGAACACTCAAACTCCTGTGCCTCACTTGATGTTTGGAGTGAGTCTCAATAAATACAAATGTACAGAACATCTCTCCAAGACATTCATCATTCTTTTTTGATATATTTTAGTCACTTTTTATCTGATTTTACCTTCCCATACAAACAAGTACTAAGATAATAAAATCATGGTACTCCAAGTTTGGGGTTGGTAAGATTTTTGAATGATTTTTAAAGAAGACTTTTACTTACCAAGGCTGCATTTATTTAATGGACAATACAGTAAAAACAGTAAAATTGTGAACTATTATTACAATTTAAAATAAGTGTTTTCTATGTGAATATATTTGACAATATAATTTATTCCTGTGACGCGAAGCTGAATTTGCAACATCATTACTCCAGTCTTCAGTGTCACATGATCCTTCAGAAATCATTCTGTGCTGATTTGCTGCTCAAAGAAAATTTGATATTATCACTTTTGTTTTTCTGGGACCATTTTTATCTCCATTTATTTATTATATATTTTAAAATATTTTTTGTACCAATGTCTTTACTATCACTTTTGATCAATTTAATGCATCCTTGCTGAAAAGAAGTACTTTCAAATATTTTGGTAATGTACTTTTGAAAAATACCATGGTAATACCACATTACATGGCTAAACAGTGATGATATTGTCATGGTATCATGTCCAAAAAGACATTGTAGTATCTTTTTGTATTTATTATTATGCATAGAAGATTGAAGGTTAAAAACATTTAAAAGCAAAAATGTTGCTTTACAAAAATATAAATTATTTTATTTTGACTGCAGTATATTACATAAACTTAAATAGTCGAAAATCTTCCCTCTAAATGTTATGTGGCAAATGCAACTGGTCTTCATGTTCACTCAGCTGAAGATATTTGCAAAAAAAAGTAGAATAAAATGTTTTTGTTACATATTTTGGCACGAAAGGCATTGAATTATAGTATCATCCCACGTCAGTCCTGCTGGAATTGTGGTGGGCTTCTAAAATCATTCTGACTTTTCACCTCATTACCTACAGTTTTCACTCCCACACATTTAACACCACAGTAAACACATTCCCCAGCAGATGGCGTACCTCTCCCTCTCAAACAGAGCATTATGGGTAAACTCGCAGAGCTGTGTGTATCTAGTGCTGCCCATCACCAGTTCGTCATGAGATAAAATGCAATCTCTTCACCCCCAAAATGTTCAGTTTATATCTCAGCAGGCGTATCTGAACCCTTAAAGACCTCCTGAAGCTCTGGACATATAATAATATCAATTAGCGTGATGAGATGAGCAGAGAGTCTGTCTCCGTGGCCGCAGGACTGCGATGCTAAAGCCTGTTAAATCTTTTATTAAGTCATTATCACTGAACGGATCCGAAGAGTCGACTCGGACGGAAGGTCCTCCGACGTTTCCATGAAATGTCACGAGGGTGTTTTGTTTGGACCTTGAGCCTCTATAAGTGTCACTCCCAAGCATTTACTAGAAAACCTCCCACAAACCACTGCAAATCCAAGACAGAGACACTTCTCACGTCATGCTGAGATCGTAACAGTGCTTCCTGCTAAGTTTGAAAGACGGAGAGAGATTAGTCTTAATTACCACTAATGATCAACAAACAAGGATAAATTGTCTGCTTATTATACTCCCGTACAGGTTATCACCCCGAACCGTAATGACCCCACAAACTTCCTTCTACTTCACGCTGATGTCTTTCATCAAAACAGCTGCATTAATTGCAGGGGAGAGTAAAAACCGCAGTTTGGGAGAGTGTGTGGCCAGTGTGGGCTCATAAATAAAACACTCTGCCTCATTTGCTTCTTAATAATTATGGTGGGTTCCTCAGTGGTTCTCGGGAGGAACATTATTATGCTTTTGTTGCATAACAAACACAATGAGGCCATCTAAAACAACCTGGTTAATAAAACCTCATAAATAAAACACTCTGCCTCATTTGCTTCTTAATACTTTTATGGTGGGTTCCTCAGTGGTTCTCGGGAGGAACATTATTATGCTTTTGTTGCATAACAAACACAATGAGGCCATCTAAAACAACCTGGTTAATAAAACAAATAATGGACATGAAGACTGAAAAACATATATATATATATAAATATATAGTTTGAACGTTTGGGGTTATTAATTTTTTTTTAATATTTTTTCCAGCAAGGACCCATTAAATCATCAAAAGTGTAAGTAAAAATATTTAAAATGTTACAAAAGATTTTTGTTTTAAATAAATTCATAAAAGAATTAAAAAAAGAATGATTCCTTAAAAATAACAAGCAGCACAACTTTTTTCAATATTGATAATAATAATAATAACAAATGTTTATTGTGTGAATCAGCATATTAGACTGATTTCTGAAGGTGCATGTGACACATGTGACTTTTAACATAAAAAACTGTTTATATACTGTTATAATACAATTTCACAATATTACAGTTTTTACTATATTTATGATCATAAAATTTTTTGGGTTATAAGAGACTTCTTTTAAAAAATACTACTACTACTACTACTACAAAATCCAAACAGTAGTGTATAGGAATGCACCACTACAAAAAAAAGAATAAAATATTAATTATATTACATAATAACAAATACCACAATGCTCATATTATTATTATTATTATTACACAGGTCATATTAACTAATTTTATGGCAATATTTGACCAGTCATGACAGCCCACTATTTCATATGAAAAAGAGCAGCGTGAACATTCTTCTAAAGATCTTCTTTTGAGTTTCACAGAATAAAGAAAGTCGAACAAGTTTGAAATGACATGAATGTGAATAAATGATTTCTGGGTCAACTTTAAGCAGCTATTGCAACCTTAATCAATGTCCCTCTGTTCTTTGCTCATCCAAACTTCTGTCCAATGTGATTAGGGTTTTTGCTGATTTGGAAAGAGCGCTGGTTTCAGTGATTCTGGATTGTAGGTGTTGAATAAGTATTCTATCAATATTTCATTTTGCATTCAATCCCTCCCTTTCTCTCTCCTATCGATTGCCTTTTCTACTCCTCTCACTAGAAGACCTGAACGACTCTTCCTCCCCTCACTGATTGCATAATCTTCCTATTAAAATATGAAAATGGATTCCACTCTACATGTGTGAAGATCTGCCATGCTGCCTGTGGTTCCCGTAGTAACTGATGGTATGACAGGGAAAAACTCACACATACTTCATCTTATTAAAGGAGTAGTTCACTCAAAAATGAAAATTTGCTGAAAGTGGACTCACCCTCAAGCCATCCAAGATGTAGATGAATTAGTTTCGTCATCGGAACAGATTTGGAGAAATTTTGCATTACATTACTTTCTCACCAATGGATCCTCTGCAGTGAATGGGTGCCGTCAGAATGAGATAAAATCTCAATAATCCACATCCACTCCGTTTACAAGAGAAAACAGTCCAAGACAGTTCTAAACAAATATGTCAGTTGGATTTTGATATGAGGGGACAACAGGGAATGGTCTTTTTCATTGGAGAAAGCGTTATAATGGATTATGAACTCGTGGTTTGACCAGAATCAACTGTTTAAGTTTAAAACGCCTTAATAACTGATGGACAAAATCAAAATAACTGATGGACTGGAGTCGTGTGGATTACTTCTGTATTATTGTGATTTTTTATCAGCTGTTTGGACTCATTCTGACGGCACCCATTCACTGCAGATGATCCTTTGGTGAGCAAGTGATATAATGCAAATTTTCTCCAAACCTGTTTTTGATGAAGAAACAAACTCATCTGCATCTTGGATGGCCTGAGGGTGAGTAATCTTTTAGCTATTTTCCTTTTTGGGTGAACTATTCCTTTAAGGTGCACCTTGCTTTAAAGAAATGTAAACCTAAAGATGAAAATGCTGTCATCATTTACTCACCCTCATGTCGTTCCAAGTCCTATGATTTCCCTTGTTCCGTGAAACACAATTGGAGATGTCAAGCACAATGTCTTTTCTTCCCTTACAATGCAACGAATGTCGACAGAAGCTGTCAAGCTGTAAAAATGAGAAAAAAGCAGAAGAAAGAAAGTCATACTGGTTTGGAAAGACATGAAGATGAGTAAATGATGACAGAGCTTTCATTTTGGGGCGAACAATCATTTTAACTAACCAAAAGCTGTTCAATTCTACTGGGAAAAATATCACATAACATCTTGTTTTTCTTTCTTTTCTTTTCTGGAGTTATATATTACACTCTTGAGAGTGTCCTTAAGTCGCTCTGTTCTGCCTTGTTCTGTTTTAACCTCAAAAGGGGATGTTGGGATGAATATACAAGTGCTGGTCATTCTGACACGGAGTGATACACTTATGGAGGCACTCTGCTTTCCTCCCGATTAAATGAAAAGGAAATTGCTCCACTATCATTTATGTGCAGAACCATCTTCATTATGAAAGCCACCAGGAAGCCGACATCCAAGTGTTGAACCACAGCCAATAAAACCAATCAGAGCGTAGCCGGGGCCCGAGGCTGCAAAACAGCACAGAGAGAGAAAAGAAGAGTCTGCGAGATTCATCAGAGAAGAACATAGCAAAACGTTAGGATTCATCTCAGAGAGGATAAAACGAAACAAATTAGAATCAGAACAGAGCAGACTGGATAGATTAGAACAGATGAATAAAAAGAACAGAAGGAGAGAATAGTAAAGCACAGAGAAGAACCGAAGAGAAGAGAAGAGAAGAGAAGAGAAGAGAAGAGAAGGGAAATAGAACTCAATAAAAGAACAGGAAAGAAAAGAATAGAAATGTATTAACTATACATGCAGAAACAGAATAAAGTGCAGTTGAAAAGACAGCAGAATAGAATTGAACAGATTAGAATGGAGCAGGACTGATACATTTATATATTATATAAGTGATTCTCAAACTGGTGGTCCATGAAGGATTCCAGGTTTAAGATTTAAAGAAACTAATTATATTAAATTAAATTAAATAATATTTCAACATAATTGAAGCATAATTGTACATCTTCTTTCAAATGATCCTTAATTTATGTCACAGATGTTGAAATATTATAGTTGAATTGAAAGCTGGAGAACCACTTTATTATATTCACTGCTGTTTAAAAATTTGTGAAAAAAATGTTGTGAAATATTATTACAATTTAAAATAAATGTTTTCTATTTTAATGTATTTTAAAATTTAATTTATTCCTGTTATCAAAGCAGAATTTTCAGCTTCCAGTCTTCAGTGTCACATGATCTTTAATAAATCATTATAATATGAGTATTTACCGCTCAATAAACATTTCTTATTAGCTCTATTATCAATTTTGAAAACAGCACTTTCTAATATTTTTTGTGGTAGCACAATAAATGTCTTTACTGTCATTTCTGATCAACTTAATGGAAAAAAATCTTAAAGAACAGAATAGAATAGAATAGAGCACAACAGAATAGAGCAGGCAACAGTAAATGAAGTGCATTGATTAGTCAATAACAAAGCTGCTACATGGAATCAGATGTAAACTGTAAAGCTCACCGAATGTTTTGAGAGGGGCTTTGCTGGTGCAGTGACCCGCGGCGTGGGGTGGGGGTGTAGCTGAGACGCGCAGCCTGCCGGGGAATGAGTGGGTCTGACTGGACTGCCAGCTTCCCTCATTAAGATTTGATTAAGATTATTGTGCCCTTTCACGGAAAGCAAACAGAATGTTCTTCGTTTGCTCTTCCTGTCCAGGCTGTTTCTGTTTTCCTCTTACGTCCATCTGCGAGGATTGCGTTAAAGAAGGTTATTAGCATGCTAGCGCTGAGAACATGCGCGTGACAAATATAGAATGACATTTACGTGTATTTACTGAAGACAATGCAATTATGTTCTTGATCAATATCAATTCGGTCTCAGGCAAACACATCCTCCATCTATATTCTTTAATTACATGTAAAAAAACAAAAACAAACATGAGCGAGAATGTAAATATTAACAAAAATATATCCTACATATTTCTGCAGCTTTAAAACTGCTGTTTGCTATGTGTGAATAATTAGTATTATAACATAAACATAATATTGAAATAATATACATCACATATATTAAAACATATACTTATAATAACAGACAATATTCTAATATAGTTATATATTGGAATATACCAATATAAATATTATATTATAATTATATATCCTGCAGCTTGGAAACTGCTGTTTGCTTTCTGTATGTGTGTGTATACATATAAATTATAACATAATATATAATATAATATTAATAATTATAATATATACATATAATTTTTATAATATCTCATATTTTATTATATTCTAATATTGTTAACAATATATATATATATATATATATATATACACATAAATCTGAAATTATGTTTTTCTTACATCTCTTATTATACTATTCTAATGTCATTAAATAATATATATTATATATATTACTAATACAATATAATTACTATCATTTATTAATATTATTCAAATTTACATATGTATGTGTGGTTGTGTTTTTATATACATTTCCATATGCACATTGGTAAACATGGTCCTGTTTAAAATCGTATTAACTGAAGAAATTTGACAATCAATTATCAAAATCCTAGTAGCAATTATGGTGTTTTGTCATAAACTTTGGTAGTCATGGTGAATGTTTTTGTAAAGGATATCATCATAAAGAGACTCATTGATGAATTCACTGCACATGAGGGTAACAGACCGCCTGTCCGTCCTCCACATGTCCCAGCGGAAAGGTGACAGGATCGATATCCACATGTGCGATTAGTTTTCCACATAAGGCTGTGACAGATAGAGATAATCTCTACATAAATCAGGTGGCTGCAGTGCACTTTTCATCAACATGCTCCGGCCAATCAATCACCTGCATCCACCCCGTCATCCAATCAGAATCCAGCTCTCTGAGACGAACAGGTTGGTCTGCCTGACGACCCGGCCCAATGCTTCTGTTCAACCAAAGATGAACATTCAGGTCAGCCAAAGCACAATGTGCGTATCTTTCAAATAACTCAAAAGCAATGAAATATAATCCCCTCGATTACTTTAGCCACAAACCGGATGAAATATCCTCACATGTGTTGTGTTTGAGAAGGAATGAGATATTTCACTATCGGATCTTGAACCTGAGAATGGCCGAGAAGCTGATGGAAACACCGTCCTGCAGGCCTGCAATCTGCTTGATATGTTACCGCAGAGATAAGAATGGCATGTTGTGTTTCTCATTTGACATATGGAGGCCGGAAAATGGAGACTGCAGACGAGATTGATGGGAAATTGAAAATTCAACTCGGGTCTTTATAGACGGCAAGATAAGAGATTGCGGCAACAAAAATGTTGCATATAATATATTGTAGCTTGCAGGACTGAGTGCCATTTAGAAGTGAGTGAATTGCTAAATTTGAATCGAATTTGAATTGATTCAGCAAACAGAATTTGAGAAAGTAAAATTATAATTGTTAAAAATTAATATACACCGATAATTTTAATTAAATGCAACATTAAAAATACATTTGTGTACGCTATAGATATATTCACACAAATATTTGTAAATATATGTATTATTAAATATTATTAATATTAATGAATACTATTCATTTTAATGTATATATATATATATATATATACATTAAAATGAATAGTATTAATTAACATAATATTGAAATAATATATTAATATAAATATCACATATATTAAAACATATAATAACATACAATATTCTAATATAGTAATATATTTGAATATACCAATATAAATATTATATTATAATGATATACATATATATACACGCGTCTGTTTCTATATCAACAACTCGTGGTGTGATGAAAGTAGTGTAGGCAGTAGTTGTCCACTAATGAACAACCATAACGGGATCTGGTGACCTCCAAGAAAAAAAGTCTCTGTTGTACGACTGCTGTACTTCATTGAATTCTTATTTCATAAAATCCTCTTCATATATTTCCAAATTAAATTCCAATTCTTCATCGTGTTGGATATTCACATTCACATCATGAACGGAAGTGAATTCTCAATTCTGAATGGCCCTCGTTAGTCGTTTCGGGGCAAAATGCTCCATCAAATCTTGGCTCAGTTTATTTGTCGGAAAGAGCAGGGCGGAAACCGTAGCAGATGTGATCAGATCAGGAGAAAAACCCTATTTGATACTGCTCTTACACTAGACAAAGTGCACTCATGAGCTCTTTCAGGCTCACAGATGATCTACAATGGCCACTAGTACTTCACAAGACCCATCGACGACCCTTTTAGACTGGTCATGTTATTCCGGAGGCTTTAAACGTGAACCATCTATCACAAATAACAAGCTTTCATCTCTTCATCTGACAGAGCTGCTTTTGGCTTCATCACTGAACCAGATGGAGAGAATCCTTTTACCGAGCCAATGGGCTGTATCTCTGCCTAACTTCAAACAGTTTAACTCATCATTCCTCCTGAAGAAGTGTGGGATTTCTTTTCCCACGCAGTAAGATGCGTCCTGTCCAGCTTGTCGAGTTTGTTCATGTACTGTTTCACCAGGTCATTTTACAGTCAAACCGCTGAAATCTTGCCACCGTCGGCCCACACAAAGAGCAAAGCCAGCCTCATACTGCAGTCCAGATCATTAACCTGCTCATCTGAGTGTCTCTCACAGTGTCTACGGTGGAAACGCCCTGAATAAAGACTGCCATGTATTCCTTTAAAAATAGCAAGTGGAGCTGCCGGCATTATGTTGATAATTGACATCCAGTTATTATCAGTGGTGTCGTTAAAATATATTGAAATATTCAAAAAAGTTATTAATATATAATTTAAATATAATTAAAATGTAAATAATAGATGAAAAACCAAAAATAGGAATGTTAATGTTAAGCTAAAAATTTGCAGAAAATATAAAATCAGTTAAAGCTGACCAAAAATATTAAAATAAATATAATGAAAATGACAAATGCACAAATAAATACTAAAACTAAAAATAACAAAGCTAATTCAAATTTTGTATATGCAATATATGGTATATAAGCAATACTAAAATACCAATGGTTATCATAGAAATAAATATTTTCTGTGTAAAATGTAATGTAAATTGTACATTTTGTAGTTCATGCTGGTATTTAATGCTTTTAGAAAACAGTATGCATACTACAGTATATACTGCAGGAACAGTAAGAACAGTACGGTAGTATTTTGAACATAACCTTTGATCAGAATGGTATACTGCTTGTACTATATTTGTGAGGTTTGCAGTTTGTTTATTGTGCAAAGTATACCAATTTTCAGTTTTTTGCCATAGTAGTATGTGATACACAACTAAAGCACATTACATATACACAGTACCCTTCTACTGTATCCCACAATGCAATGCGCTTCCATTTCCAGTGTGTTGAATGACCCTGAAGTAATAGCAGCTGATTTCAAATATAATAAACTAAATAAACACAACTAAACTAAAATACAATCATATAAAAATGAAAATAAGCATGTTTATTTCCAGTATGATATGTGATACACAACTAAAGCACATTACATATACACAGTTCCCTTCTACTGTATCCCACAATGCAATGTGCTTCCATTTCCAGTGTGTTGAATGACCCTGAAGTAATAGCAGCTGATTTCAAATATAATAAACTAAATAAACACAACTAAAATAAAATAAAATAAAATAAAAAATGAAAAATAAGCATGTTTATTTCTAATATGATTACTGGATGCCACTTGCTAAACTGAACATGCACCAGAATGAGATTAAGTGACGATATATGGCATACAATTATTTTAAACATGTAACAGTAAATATAGTGCACTATTTCACACACTGGTACTACTTTTTTAATTATAGCATTACACAGTAAATATATTACTTTGTAAGGAGTAGCATTTCACTCCAAATATAGCCAATATATTGTTCTGTCCTGAAAAGTGGAGACGTGAAATCAATATTAGGTTTTATCAACTGTCTTTGATTTCAGTTCAGATATACGGTATACGTCAGGATGCGACACAGGGGAAATCTGAACAGCAAACTACAGTCTGACATGGTCTGATATTGCTCTCATATCATATAACAGCGTCCTACGCTGAGAGGCTTGTTCGGTAACACACTGATAAGACGGGCTGGTTATCGCTAAATGTTTTATGTGATTATGAGAGTCTCTCTGGAGTGGACAGCAAACAATAGCATCCATCTAAAGTTTATCAGAGAGCAAAAGAATCATCCTTCCTTTGTGGATTCTGATCAAATGTGCCGCCTGATCCGATTGGAACACTAGATGGGATGTAAAATCCTGTGTGAGCAGAACAGTCCAGCTAGCATCGATCTCCAGCGAGAGCCTGGTGTCTCAGCAGTTGCTCTATCGAGCAGAAGAGCAGCGGTGCGTCCCATTGGAGAGCATCACACACTGCCGGACAGCAGGAGATATATAGAGCCCAATCGCTCAGCTGATTCATGTTTCCTGCTCCTCTGCCTAAATCTGCCATCGACCCTTCAATCAGGGCTGAGAATGCAAAGCATGATGGGTTATCGTTTAGTGGGGATTGTATCTGACAGGACAGAGGGATGTACAGGTTTACTAAAAGAGCAGTTACGTTTGTATTACTATTTTCTCTGCAGAGAGAGAGATGTTTAGCCTTTCCAAGCCAGACAAATGTTGAGCTTTTTAAAGATCTGCCAATAACTGGATGGATTTCGAAGTTTAGACGCCGGACGCACCACAGACTGGGGTGGGGGGGTTGGGAACTAAAAGGACTTGGGACAAAATGCACCTTCAATGAGCATTTCAAAAAACTATTTCAGAGAAATTAACTGACATTGAATAAAAATGCCTTTAAGTCCTGCAGTTCTTCCAATGTGGGATTCTGTTTATTCCAAATATCCACGTTATTTTAATTCATCATGTATATGTTTTAATGCATCACAAACATGCATGTTCAGAAAACTGCAGTCTGTAGAGTTCTGCAGATGTAAATGAATGTGAGAACATTGTCTAGCATAATATATAATATGTTTCATATATAAAATATTATATATTTAATGTTTGAAAATGTGAAATTTGTTTAGAACTTATATATATATATATATACATCAAATAACAAAAAAATAACTATAACAAATATTTAATAGTTACATATAAAATGAGTTAATTTGAGTTATTTTCTATTATTTTAATATGTTTAAAAGAAAACAATGTCTAATATAATGTCTAAAAATATACATAATATAATTTAGAAAATTACTTAAAATTATTTAAAAGAAAATAATGTTTATATATACAATATTATATGAAATGGTTGTAATAAATACAGACACCATACTTTCTAATCAATACTGAAAGAATTGCTCAAATGAATGCTTATGAGTGTGGCATTAAAAACGTATCAGAATGCTGTCTGACACTACTGGAATCCATTGTAGATCGAGTCTCCTGTGAAGAGCACTTCTGGGGTTGCTGAGTTTGCAGAACGTTTCTAAATCACTTACTTACGAGGTTCACTTATGAGAACCTGCTGCTTGTGTCAGTCGTAGACAGCGAGGCAGCTCACGAGGCTTTGGAAGAGATCTGCAGGGTGTGCGTGTTTTACATGTTCGTGTTTGTAGCATAAGGCAGCACAACACCGTTCAGTAGAGCAAAGAATCAGGGCATATTAATTCACAAAACATACAACAACATTGAACACCAGCAGCAGATCTCAACCGAGAAGAACAGTCACATATACTCTCCAAATAAACCCAGAGCAAGAAAAGAAAAGAAGTGAATCTGAGAGAACTTCCACAATTTATGAGTAAACATTAAAAAGAAAAAAAGTTTTTATAATCTTTCGTCAGAATGACGCTTTCCCCTCTGCAATAATTTTTTTCATTTGTTGTAACCAAAGTGAAACATAATATTAATATTAACCCATATACATTTTATAAAATATATTTAAAATAATACATTAAATATATACATTTTACCCAGTTGCACATATTAAATATAAACAATAAAAACATTTATTTATTTTCATTTAAATTGAATTATTAAATATGATGTAATATATTTCATATAAAATATTATACATATATTTGAAAATATACAGAATTATACATTATAATTTAAAAGAATGCAATTAAAACGAATTAAATTCACAATTTGATTGTGGTTAAACCACGTGTGTCTGGCGTTAGAAAGGGGGTTTTCACTGGGAAAGAGGATTTATCTTGCAGCTTCCTCTCATATATTCAGTGCAGCTCTGAAATAGAAGTTCCTTTCTGGCCCATACACTGTGCGCACCGTCCCAAAACCGGTCAAAACTGGCACTGGAAATGTGTTGTTTGGTTCTTTTGCTGGCACTGATGAAAAATATCACAGTCATATAAGGAGACTTGGACTGTGTGTTGTTGGGAAGCATAAAAAAAGACCCAGCGAGCACCATCTGTGTTTTCAATGTGAATCATTCACAGTTCTGTATGACATACTTTTGAACAGCACAAGAGAGGCCAAATGTTCAGATATCAGGGCGTCCTGAAATCACCAGAAATGGTAATGAATTGCCACAGCATGAACTTCTGGGGAAGTCATAGCCTAATGGTAGTGAGTCCAACACGTAATCCAAAGGTTGAGAGTTCGAGTCTCGGTCTGTCAGGAATTGTCGGTGGGGGGAGTGAAGGTACAGTGCTCTTTCTACGTTCAATACCACGATGAGGTGCCCTTGAGCAAGGCACTGAACCCCAACTGCTCCCCGGGCGCTGCAGCAATGGCTGCCCACTGCTGTGTGTGTGTGTTCACTGCTGTGTGTGTGCACTTGGATGGGAAGTGTGGAATTGTCACAAGCTATAGTGAATGACCAATGATACTTTTAAAGGATGATAAAAACAGCTTTACCAGTCAAAATGTTTTTTGACAAACTGCCTTCAAAACAGAAATGATGCAAAATTTTCAATTGTGATTTAATGATTTTATTTGTAGCACAGAGGATAATGCTTTTTACATAAACCCTCTAGTCTAAATGAAGGGAAAAAAGGTAATTTAGATGTGTAATTGGTGCATTTTCCACACTAAATTATGGGAAATGTGGTGTTGCCACATAAACTGACTTTATGACTTGTATTTTCTGATAGATTTTTGTGCTATTCTTCATCAACAGCACATAAAACAAATATAACAAGACAAAATAATCATAAACACACTTAAACACACACACACACACACTTAAACACACACACACACACACACACACACACACACACACACACACACACACACACACACACACACACACACACACACACACTATTTGCTGACTTTGATGTAGGTAATTAGACAATCTAACAATAAGTGTCTAGTCTCTGGTTTATTAGACTGAGTGCCTTCAGATTCTCTGGAGAGACGTCCCGACTGCAAGAACCTACATATTGTAATTGATGAGTTTCATTCTCTTAAACACACACAGACTTGTACTTGCACTTCTATTGTTTTTAAAGGTGGACTAAAGTAAACATGTACACATGTACACACATACATTTATAAACATACATGCAAGTTATATACACATACATACAATTTGCACACACAAACAATGGATGGATGGAATTGAAAAATAAATGTATGGAATTGAAATATGTATGGATATATGGATGAATGGAACTTAAAAATGGATGGATGGATGGGTGGATGGAACTGAAAAATGGATGGGTGGAATAAAAAAATGATGAATTGATGGATGGATGGGTGTAAATGAAATGAATGGATGGATGGATGGATGGATGGATGAAACTGAAAAAGGGATAGATGGGTGAATTGAAAAATGGATGAATGGAATTTACAAATGGATGGAATTGAAAAATGGATGATGTGATGGACAGATAGATGGAATTGACAAATGGATGGGTGGATGGATTAATTGATTGAAAAATGTATGATGTGATATATGTGTGATGGATGGATGGAATTGAAACTGGATGAATGGATGAAGGGGTGGAATTGCCAGAAAGATGGTTTGGTCAGTGGATGGATCTCTAACTGACTATTCAAGGTAACACGCATGGTTTTTCATCATGTATGGTTTGTTATTTACTGTCATCACAAAGATTTCCTTTGCAAGGAACAGCAAGAGTCATGCAAGATTCCTGGCTGACTTCCTGTGAAAGTTTTTAGTTTTAGTATTTAATTTTATTGACTTTTTTATTTCAAGAAACACTAGTTCAGTTCTCTCTCCATTAGCAGAAACATGCACCCAAAGACAAACATCATCATATCTCTGTGGTTAAAACAGATTTCACAGCAGACATCTTCATCATTCACAATCGGCCTTCTCCTCCCTCACCAGAGTCTGTCTGAGAGAAAAGCTGACTTTAGAAAGCCATTCTCGTCAAATTACCTGGCAGAGCTTAATGATCAATGTTTTTATAGCGCAAATGACTGGGTTGTTTTAGTTTGAGATATATTCCTTCCTCTCTCTATTTATTTCAGGATATATCACTCCCTCTCTCTCTTTATTTCTGGCTAAATCACTCTCTCCCACTCTGCTCTGTACTATCTTTATTATCAGAATATATCACTACAAGGATCCTTCTCCATTTCACTCTATTATTGATAATGTAAAGGTGTGAGTTCAGTCCAGTTTGAAAGCACAGATAGCAGAGAATCCAGACAGTGATGCAATCTGATGAATGTCTCTCTTAGTCTTGTGTAGTCAGGCTTTTGAATACTGGCTGGAAGTCTGGCTCAGTTTGCAGCTCATTCTGGACACACACCACATGATGTGCTTGATATGTTAAGCCAACAGTAATTGTTTTTGTTTTGTTTTATTATGTTTAGAGGTTAAATTACCTTCAATAGGAGAGCTCAGTAAAATAAATATCCAATATGCAAGACAAGGTAAGTCATAAATTATCGTTAAATTATAGTTATATGTAGATATATTTTTAAGCAGATATACCATGCACATCTCAAATTAGCAGGGACATAAACAAAATAACCTGACATAAAGACTGCTTAAATGTAAAATATTTAATATTTTTTTTACATAAATATATCTAATAATATATTAATTATATATAACAATAATTTGATGTTATTATATATATTTTGTTTAACTGTATACACACATAAATACTTACATCAATTGTAAATTATAATGAAACATATAACAATAAAAAATGGATGGATGGATGGAATTGAAAAATGGATGGATTGTTGATGGATGGATGGAACTGGAAAATGGATGAATGGATGAAATGAAAAATGGATGGATGGATGGAATTAAAAAATGGATGGATGGATGGATGGATGGATGGATGGATGGATGGATGGATGGAATTGGAAAATGGATGGATGGATGATGGATGGATGGATGGAATTGAAAATGCATGGATAGATGGATGGAACTGAAAAATGGATGGATGGATGGAATTGGAAAATGGATGGACTTGGAAAAATGGATGGATGGTTGATGGATGGATGGACTTGGAAAAATGGATGGATGGTTGGAATAAAAAATGCATAGATAGATGGATGGAATTGAAAATGCATGGATAGATGGATGGAATTGGAAAAATGGATGGTTGATGGATGGATGGATGGAATTGAAATGCATGGATAGATGGATGGAATTGAAAATGCATGGATAGATGGATGGAATTGGAAAAATGGATGGTTGATGGATGGATGGATGGAATTGAAATGCATGGATAGATGGATGGAATTGGAAAAATGGATGGATGGTTGATGGATGGATGGATAGATGGATGGAACTCTGAAATATCCTTCCTGATAATGTTCGGGTTCAGACACACTCTCTCTGTTTAAATCTAGATTAAAGACACATCTCTTTAGCCAAATATTCATATAATACATCTCATAATCTTGTACTGCAGTTATGATCAAACGCACATAGTTATGCTTTAGCTTGGGTTGAATGATCGTATCATAAAAAGTGCTATACAAATAATGTTGAATTGAAATGGAACTGAAAAATGGATGATTGGATGGATGAAAATGAAAAATGAATGGATGGATGGAACTGAAAAATGGATGAATGGATGGATGAAACATGGATGGATGGTTGAATGGATGGATGGATGGATGAATGGATGGAACTGAAAATGGATGGATGGATGGATGGATGGATGAATGGATGAATGGATGGATAGATAGATGTATGGCATTGAAAATGGATGGACGAATGGATGGATGGATAAATGGAATTCAAAAATGGATGAATGGATGGAAATTAAAAATGGATGGATCGATTGATAGATAGATGACGAATGGATGGATGGATAAATGGAATTCAAAAATGGATGGATCGATTGATGGAATTCAAAAATAGACAGAGGGAATGGATTAAATGAAAAATGGATGAATGGATGTCATATATGTGTGATGGATGTGTATTTAATTGGATATAAGCTGATCTGCATCATATTTTATAATTTATAATTCAATATTTTTTTATTTTATTTCATTCAATACCGATATATTGATATTGATATAAAAATAGTGCAGTTAAATATTGACTAAATATTTATTAACCACATTGCACTAATAAACAATACATATGACTTATATTAGTACAATATAGTTTTATTTTGGCAATATGATTACGTTAAGCTCTGTTGACACTTACTGTGAGTCAAAACACCCTAAGTAGAGCACTACTGTTACTTATGTACAGCATAGAAGGTAGCAGCCTATGTAAGAGGTGAGACAGCTTACTAGTTTTTGCAGCAAAGCTTATTATGTCTCTCTAAACCCATAAATGTTTAATAAATCACAGTTCTTAGCACATTTAATGCAGCATCCTTGCAAAAAGGCAAAGAGCCACAAGTTCTTTCTTCCCTTTTGTTTTTCTGCTCGGTTACATTGTTTGTTCTGTCCCGCTAATTTGAGAGGTGCGTGGTGTGGTGTGTGTTTATCACAAGGAATGGTTGACAGTGTAAGTTGGCATTTACTGTCTCGTCAGTGTGTGTTTACAGGCTATTGGTAGAGTACACTCTCTGGATACTGGCATCCTCGGGTCCCCAGTCCCACTAACTACATCACACCCACCCGCCTGCGTGGAGATGGAAGTGTCTGTATTCCCCAGTGATGGTGTGGGAGCCGTCCCCGCATCATGGAGCACAGTCACATTTAGAAATGCCTCTCTCTCTCCTCTATCCCACCCACATTCACTCAGAACCGTGTGAAAAAGCAAAAGGTCAATGTGCAAGCCATCTTTACAAGGCTGGGTGTTACACAATCCTGTTTCACATCTCAGCACAGCTGCTCACCTGGAACACGGACAAACTGAACAAGATTCTGCGTTACAGTGTCACAAACACAAACACTGCTTCTTTAAATAGCAGCCATGCAGCTGAAGAAACAAATGTGAGCAAAGCACACTACCACAATGCTAAGGTGTTGAGGGTGGTTGTCAAGGTGTTGCTATTCGATTGTGTTCTGGGGTGCATTTCTCAAAAGCAACTGTGTTCACAATTTCTGTCATTACCAACAGAGTTCACTGAAACTTGCGACCATATTTGCTTTTCGGAAACACCCCAGGGCAGTTGTCAGGGTGTTGCTAAGATTTCAGGTATTGTGGGTGGTTGCTAATGTGTTGCTAAGCAGTTGCTAAGGTGTTCTGGGCATTTGTGAAGGTGTTGCTATGCTATGGTCTTCCATGTGGTTTCAGGTGATGCTATGCATTTGCTAAGGTGTTGTGGGTGGTTGTCAAGGTGTTGCTACGGTATGCAGTTGAAAAGGAGTTGTGAGTAGTTGTCAAGATGTTGCTACAATATGCGGTTGCTAAGGTGTCATAGGTTGTAGGTGATGCTATTAGTGGTTGTCAGGGTGTTACTATGCAGTTACTAAGGTGTTCTAGATTGTTGTTAAAGTGTTGCGGTGGTTGTCAGGAAGATGCTACGGAGGTGCTAAGGTGATGTGGGTGGTTGTCAAGGTGTTGCTACAGTATGCACTTGCTAAGTAGTTGTCAAGATGTTGCTACAATATGTGGCTGCTAAGGTGATGTGTACGGTTGTTAAGGTGTTGCTATGTAGTTGCTAAGGTGTTCTGGGCATTTATTAAAGTGTTGTGGGCGGTTGCAAAGGTGTTGCTATAGTATGTTGTTGCTAAGGAGTTCTGTGCAGTTGTCAAGGTGTTTCTATGGTCTTCTATGTGGTTGTGTTGTTGTCAAGGTGTTGCTATTGTGGTTGCTAAGGTATTCTAGGCTCTTGTCAGGGTGTTACTAAGTGTTGTCTAAACTGCCTGAACTTGTTTTGCAGAAAGATTGATTTATTTGACACATCGGTTTAGGCTATTGAGAATTTGGTTCTGAGAATGGGGTTTAGTGTCTTAGCAAATGTGAAAAACTCAATTTGTGCAAGACCCGGAAAGAAAAAGAAACTATAATATCTTACACAGCTAATCATTAGCTTTTTTCAATATTTATTCATCTGATCAGCTTGCCCAATTTAATGCTATATATCACTGGCATCATTTCAGCTTCAAAGGTCGATTAATGATCACTAACTCCATTGAAATTAAGTGTAAATGTTTAATAGCAATGTTTCTCAGCATGAGGTGATTTACTATTTCATGGACGTCTGGTGGATTTTATTGGAGTTCTGTTATTTCTGAGGAGCAGAATGACTGAAGCATGCTGATATTTGAGTCTTATTGCCATCCCAGTGTTTATGTTTGATGATTTGCGTCATTTAGTGATGACTTTGGTTCCAGGCAATCAGCAGGGATTCAGGATAACAGACCTTTAGCCCTGTGAGTCACAGAAACAGTTCCCTGCGACGCTGATCACATCAGCTCTGAGGTGAGATGAATCAGCCGCCGTCGCTCTAACACATGAGAGCAGGCACTGATACAGGAGCTGTCAATCACTAGCTGAGCAATTTGACCTCATCTCTATTTCCGTTACTGCGTAAAAAACATAAACATTTGTCACACGCTCACAGGCAGCTTTCTACAGTTTGATTGACAACGGAGATTGATTGCATGAGTGACATTGAGAAACAAATTCGAACTGTTTCTGATATGTCAGGAGGGGATATGAAAAATGAGCCACATAGATGTAAATCTAGTGCATGCTGGGGGATTTATGCTCTGCAATTAAGGTCAATTGCAGGAAAATGTCAGCTTTGGGAAGATTTGCTGGTGAACAGTATACCATTGTATGTCTGTGTTTATGGAAAAGTGTAAGCTGAATGATCATCTTGATACAACAACAAAATACAATTATTGTGATACAATTGTTAGTGATGCTAATTATTACATTTCCCCTATTTTTAACTCGGGTTACCTTTGCAGTCATCTGACAACACAATGATTCATGTAATGTAAAAATGATCACATTTTCATATTGTGCATTATAATGATGGCATTGCTTAATTTACTCAAATCAATTAAAATGTATTGTAATGTTTAGTGTTTTTTGTATTTATTAATTTATTTTATTTAGAAAAAATTGTATCAAATTAATATATTTTCCATTTATAATATTGGCCGGTATCAGTATTGGTCAGAATTTTTATATTGTTGCATCTTTAACAAAGATTAAATAATAATAATAAATAAATAAATAAAATAAAACACAAATAAATACATTCATATTAGTGCATCCCTAACAAATAAATGTAATTAAATCAGTGTTTTAAATAAATAAAGCAGCAATGGAAAAGGGAATATTTATATCAGGTTAAATGGCAAGAAAGAAAGAAAAGAAAGGAAAGAAAAGAAAGAAAGAAAGAAAGAAAGAAAGAAAGAAAGAAAGAAAGATTAAAAACACTGCAATGGGACAAAACCTTTAAATCAGAGCAAATGGCATAAAGAGAATGAAACAAATACTACAAACAAATAAACAAACAATGAATAAAAAAATGGCCAAAAAATATTTAAATCTGGGTAAATGGCATAAAGGTAGTGAAACAAATACTACAATCAAGCAATCAATCGTCCTGAAAATAATGTAAAAAAATCATTAATATCCCTAAAAATAGGCATCATTTTACTTTCCTTCGTTTGATTTTATGCTGAAATGTGAGATGGAAATGTGCTTGTCAGGCTATGTGAGATTCATCTGTGTGTTAGCTATGTGTGTCATTGAGGCCGACTGATTTATTCTAGCGGTGAAATTTCCAGCGCCTCATTAAAGCAGAAGGAGGCGGGTCACTCTTGTGTGATTGCCCTAGCAACAATCGCCATGCTGATATTTGGTAATATTGATGCAGTAAAGGTCAGATTTGGCTGACAATATAGCAGGGACAGATCCCTCTCTGCTACGACCTAAGAGTTAGATCATGCTTCTTTCAGGAGAAACACTCTCAGGTATGATGATGTTTCACCCCAGCTTATGTTTGGCAGCAGGTCCCAGAAGTGACCTCATCCAGATACAGACGCTCGATGACTCGGATCATCTGTTTATCAGAACTGATGTCAGGTCTACCTCTCTGATCCTCAGCTAATACGTACAGATATGTTTTTGTTTTGTTTTATTAAAGTCTGACACCACTGGGGGCTTTGTGACCAACAAAAAAACAACAAGGATTTTATCAAACAAGGAGATTCAATTGAACACTAACACAATCTACTCTTCACCACGGTATGAAAAAGTCTAACATTTTAAATGTGGTCATTTTCAGAAGTTCAAACAATAAATACCATGTTGTGGCTCTTTAATGTGTTGAGACAGATCGCTGTAGCATCTCAGTTCAAACTCTTTACTAGTTATAGCACAAAATAAACATGAATGAACATCAGAGGGTATCTTGTTTCAACAAAGATAACAAAGATGTTAATACACACCATTTTTTAAGTTCAAGTCCACCGACGTTAATCTACTCTCCTGTTTGGTTTGTTTGTTAGACAAAATAGCAGTTTCAAATAAGCTCACCTTTTTCCTCAGAATTAGACTTTATAACTTGCAATTACGAGTTTATGTCTTAAAATGATGAGAAACAAAGTCAGAATTGTATATCTATGTTTAGATCATCAATATAAATCCCGACATTGTCTTTGATAAAAACTTAATTTTCTCAGCTTTTTGTTTATAAAATAATATTTATTTTATTAATATATAATCTTTTTTTAACCCACATTTAAATGTTTAAATGTTGTGAAAATTGATCAACTTTAATAAAAAATAAATAAATAAACACTAGCAGGGAAAGAGTTAACGACCCCAAACATTTCAGCAGTAGTGTATACTTTTTTTAAAGGGGACCTATTATGCTCCTTTTTACAAGATGTAAAATAAGTCTCTGATGTCCCCAGACATCAAGAGCTCAAGCTCCAGCATTAGCAGAATCTGAAACAGCTCGTTCTGAGAGGCAGTTTATGATATTATTAGATTATAAAAAACAGTGGGTGGATTTTTACTATTATAGGCTGGTTGTTTTCACACACTGCGGCCACACAACTGTGTTCAAACACCTTATAAAAGTATTTTTTTTTGCATAATAGGTCCCCTTTAATACACCATTTTATTTATTTTATTATATTGTTTTATTTTGGTCTTCTCTAGTTTATATGCTTTTTGAGACACAAGAGCAATCGTGACTCAAACGATGATGTTCTGTCAGTTCATCTCTGTTATGCTATGAACAGAGGAGATTTTGACCTTACGATGTGCCGTTGCTTTTGATTGATGGCTGTATTAAGAGTGTCACTGCTTCTTTTGCTAATGGAACATCACATCGTGAGAGCCATTACTTTACCATCAGTCCCACCGGCCACCTCTCTCTTTCCCTCTATCTATCTTTCATCCACCTCTTTTCCAGCTGTTATTCATTATGCTCCTCCTTCACCGTGTTTCCCACTACTTCTCAGCGGTTTCTCAGCGGTTATAAATGGAGACAGTCAATATTTCATTTGTGGTATCAGCACACACACACACACACACACACACACACACACACACACACACACTTTGACACAATTTAGAGTTTTTTCCCTTATAATTATTAAAGAAAAATCTAATTTATAATTAAAATAAATTAATGACTGTGAGGTATAAACTTAGAATTGTGAGATATCAAGTTGTAATTGTTAGAAAAAAGGAAAGTCAGAACTGTGAAATGTTAATTTAGAGAACAATCTTAACTATGTCATATACAGTAAAGTCAAAATTGCAAAAAAACAACAACATTAAAATAATAAATAAACTTATTGTGAGATTTCCTCCGTCCAATTTCAAGATTATACCTCACAATTCTAACTTTTTTGAGTTTATATCTTACAATTTGAACTTTTCTTCTGAATTTATATATCAAATCTAACTTTATATCTCAGAAATGCAAGACAAAAAATGTAGAAAAAAGTCAGATCTGTGAGATAAAAAGTTGCAATAATCTTTTTATGGGTATAAAAAGATGCAGAAAAATATAGAAAAATAGTATAAAACACATCGTTATGGAAGCTTCTGTAAAAGATTATGAATGACATGTATTTATGTAAAGGATGTGTTTAAATAAATGTTTCTACATACAATCAGTGGATGACAGAGTTTATTAACCAGAATTTCATATTACTGTAACTAATGCATTGTGCTCGACTTAACCTTTTATTTCCAGTGTTGCAAATGATGTGGAACTAATGTAAACAGCAGTTTATACCATTTTCTTGACTCATTATTCAATCAAACTGCAGAAGTGCTTTTAAACACACACTGGGTTATAAAATAACCATATTCAAAAAGAATTACTCGATGCCACTCGCTGAATTAAAACATGCAACATAATGAAGTCATGTAACAACAACCATTTAAACGTTTATATGCATACTATTACATAAAACATCAAATACTAATTTTTAAAGAGTAGGCCATATGCAATACATAAACTGTATGTTAACAATATATAAACAGTATGCTAGCATTTCATTTTTCTTTGTAAATACAAGAATAGGCATTATACGGTACATACACCACACAGTAAGCAGCATGCAAGAAGTGCATTACATTCTGAACACAGCCACACACACACTTTTGTCTACTCTAAGCCAATAGTTTAGCATCCCAGACACACTGCTGTTGCAGACATTGGCTCTTGCTCTCGGTGGCCAGTGTGATGAGTGTCAGCAAATGGTGAGTCTGATATTCTTAATGCAAGTGTTGCTGCAGAGCTCATAAATTAGATTCAAGCCTAAAGCCATGCAGCCAAGCCAACTTCATTTGCAAAGTGCAGGTGATAAAGATACACACACAGATCCTGCACTCGCCGTCTCCAACTTTTTTCTTTCTCCCTCTCAGACACGCACACACACTTTAACAGAATCTCACTCTGTCTGGACGGCCATGAGCAAGAACTGATTTCTTGTGCATTAAAGAACAAAGGCAGACATGACAACATGATTTTTCATCTCTATGACTCAAGCAGTAATCTTATTTCTCTGACCTCTGACTAAAACTGAATGTGGAATGTTTTTACTGTCAAAAATTGTTAAATCTTACATGCATTCTTAGTGATTTCCCTTTCCAGATATAGCAGTTATAGTTATATCAGTCCTTTCACAACATTTTGTTTTATTTGTATAATATTAAGACAGATATACACTTGGAGAAAGTTCCCCCAAAATGAAAATTTGCATTAAATGTAGGCCATCCAAGATGCAGAGGACTTGGAGAATATTAGCATCACTTGCTCACCAATGGATCACCTGCAGTGAATGGGTGCCGTCAGAATGAGAGTCCAAACAGCTGATAAAAACATCACAATAATCCACAAGTAACCACACCACACCACTCCAGTCCATCAATTAATGGCTTGTGAGGTGAAAAGCTGTGTGTTATTGTGATTTTTATCAGCTGTTTGGACATTCTGACGGCACCCATTCACTGCAGAGGACCCACGGGTGAGCATATTCTCCAAATCTGTTACAATAAATGAAATAAACCCTTGGATGGCCTGAAGGCGAGTACATTTTTAGCATATGATTATAAAAAATTTTTTTGGGGGGGGACTATTTTTAAGGCTTTTTGGTAATTCTACACATGTAAATGCATACCTGTTTTAATTGGTTTTCAGAAACTATTTTAAAACTATTTTCTGCAACAACCGAACTGCAACCAAAACAACATTGAGAAATGTTAGAGGAATGCTGTGCTTGCTTGAGTATGACTAGATTCTTTTCTCAACTGATAAATGTTCTAATCCTTTATCCCATTATAGTATCAGTCTTACAAAACACCACACACATACACACACTGAAACATTACACTCATAGTGAGTGCAAAAGCTGTGCCACTGTTTTGTAAATGTATTCTCACCGTTTATATAAAGTGTCTAGAATAATTCCTGTAAATGGAGCATTTTTTTTCTGTACCACAAATGATTTCCATACAGCCAAAACAAGAGCGTAGGGAAAGACGGAGACAGATATCGAGAGTGAGCGTTGGGTTAGAAGGCAAGTCTTGCATTATTCTAGTTGAGCGATCGAGTGACACACTGGGCACTGCATCATTACCACAGAGCATCCTGGGTAATTTACTGCTTTTGTATCCATGCATGTGTTTAAGGCCATTTTGTTGGTTTCAGTTTTGATTTATGTCCTTAGCTTTGGCCTTTTAGCAGCTGGGAATTAATTAAAGTTTGATTTGCATTTATTTGCTGTTAATTTTCTGCCCATGAAAGCTTTTGTCTCAGTGTCTGTGTGTTATCACACTCTACATAAATACAATAGAAGATTGCTGGAATCTCTCTAAAGCTGATATTAGTCCCACAGCACCGTCAGACCCTGTTTACCTATAAGATTAAATGCTTATGTAAGGCTCTATAAATAGTTTGATGCTAAATTTGATATAAAATGGGTCAGTAGAGTCTTAGGAAAAATCAATGGAAAATACAAGCCTCTCTCATTCACACACACACACACACACACACACACACACACACACACACACACACACACACACACACACACACACACACACACACACACACACACACACACACACACACACACACACTTTTTAAGAAGCCATAAACTCACACTCAGTGAAAACAAGTAAACAGTCAGTGATTAAATATGAATAATAAACTAATTACAAGCTATAGGACAAAAAAATTACAGTAGAACAAATAAATAAGAAATACTACAAACATTGTATAAAGTAATCAAATGTATAAAAACACTGCGTATTCTTCACTGTGTAAATGAAATACATATTTCGTCTGATTAAGTTTCTAAAGTGATTTAGTGGGATATTTAGTTGTTTGATTAATATGAATGACAGACAGTTGGAATATTGGACTGCTGTCACTTTAAGAGCTGCCCGGATCCAATATACTGTTACACATGTGTTTTATTTTCATCTATTTGCTTTCACTTAAGACCCTAATTACTGTGTTTATGAGGATACTTGCAAAGATGAGCATTTTGACACAAACGATGTGTGTATTTGAACATTCAAGGCCTATAAAGCTGCAAAAAATAACTCTGTGTGTGTGTGTGTGTGTGTGTGTGTGTGTGTGTGTGTGTGTGTGTGTGTGTGTAAATCATTTTCTGAAAAGGTTCATTTGCCATCCGATGCCATAAGATGATTAACGAAATGAATTTGGAATTTCAACACTATGAGAAAATCTGTTGTGGGCAAACTAATTCTCAATTATGAACTGGAACTAATGCAACATATGAGAAAAGAAGCTATTTTAGCACAGCACATTTAATTATTCAGTTTGCTCTGCTATAAAGCTGTTTGTGTAATGTCAAGTGACATCAAAGCCAATAAAGTAGCATTCTGTTATGCAATGCTGCATTTGTTAGAAACGGTTGCTGGGAATTCACATTTCTTTTTAAGTTGGTTGTACCAGTACTATTAGTTAATTACTGTCCAACACCAATTATACATCTGTACAAAATAACAGCTGCGATGAGGTGATTGATTGTTTGTGGTTCTATAACCTACCAAAAGTCAAAAAGAACCTGAGCTGAGGTTTCACCCGCCACCGCTTGGCATTACACGAGCTAGCGGCCTCGGATTGATGCTCAGTTTCAAAGGTCACTGGAATCACTATTAGAGTTTTGGACATCTTGTTTAGAAATGTATTCCCTTACCTCAGATGCAAGTGTGTGTGCATGTGTGTGTGTGAATGCATGTTTGCTGACTCTTTGAAAGACACAGACTATGTTTTCTCACCTCCATTGGGCAACAAACCGGTACTGACCAAGCTGACCAGATGGACGGCACTGCGTGAGTGCTTCGTCTTTAACCCTGAGCTCATAACACACTCGCTCTGTTCCATTGGTTTCTTCTTCTCTTGACTATATTGAGCGAGGACTCAATGCTTTCTGTCTCTTATAATCTATAAACAGTGATGGGAAATATCTAACTAAAAGTAGCAATTCTACTAACTTCTATATATTAATCAGTAGTGTGGGAGTACTTTAACTTTTCCACTAAACACTAATGTCGCTAATATCACTAATTAATGTCATTTTAATTCACACGCTGTTTTACTTACAATAAATAAGCAAATATGTAACATTTTAATGTCTGATTCGTTACAATGAGTCATTTGTTAAGTCCTCTGTCTTTTATTTTTAAATGAATGAACACTCTTGTTTTGGGGGCAGAGCAAAACAGATTCTAAATTAATTAATTATGAAAATTATAAATATACACTATACCACTCAAAAGTTATTTTTTTTACTCTGACTTTTGCATTTATTTAATCAAAACACAAAAACAGTAATCTTGTGAACAATTATTACATTTTAAAATACCTGATTTCTAATTTAACACATTTTAAATGTATTCCTGTGACGCAAAGCTGAATTCCATGAAGATATTTTGACATTTTCCTACCATAAATATATCAAAACGTGATTTTTGATTGGTAATATGCATTGCTAAGAACTTCATTAGGACGACTTTAAAGGTGACTTTCTCAATATTTAGATTATTTTGCACCATCAGATTCCAGGTTTTAAATAGTTGCATCTCTTCCAAATATTGTCCTATCATAACAAACCATACATCAGTAGAAAGCTTATTTATTCAGCTCAATTTAAAAAAAAATACCCTTATGACTGGTTTTGTGGTGCCGGGTCACATATGTTGGTTTGCTGCTAAAGAAACATTTATTATTATAATCAATGTTGAAAAAAACAAAACAGTTGTGCTGCTCGAAGGATGCATTTTGTTCAGAATTCTTTGTTGAATAGAAAAGCATTCATTTAAAATATATAAATATTTTGTAACAATATAAATGTTTTACTCTCACTTTGATCCATGTAATGCATTCTTTCTGAATACATTAATTTTCTGAATACATTTTCAAAAAGAAAAAATCTTGACCCCAAACTTTTGAACGGTGGTGTATCTGACTGTAGTTAAACTACTTTACATTATTACTTCTCTTGGCAGGCTTCAAAGTTGCTTCCCAAACCCTGTAAATAACATCTAAAAGGCCGACATGAACATACTCACTTCCAGCTAATGACTGATACATTTTAAGCAGATTACAGTAGCTGAACAAGGACACTGCCTCTGCCTAACTCCAATGACTTGCTCATTCAGTGTGATAAGAAACTTTTGAAAGACAAGCAGAGAAAGCTACTGTGCATGTCAAAGCGGCTGGGACTAAATTTAATCAAAGTGACTGACACAGAAATGCTTAGTTCTGTCCCTCACTGTATGGACATTGATTATAAGTTAAAGGCAATTAAAGTAATGGAGAAAAAAACCCGAGGATGCTGCCAAAGAGAGTCTTGGCTCGGCCGTCTGTTAGTGCAGGAACAGTGAGTGAGAGGTCTGATTTAGAGACCTTGAGCGTCTTACAGGAACAAACCCTTAATGCAGCGTCTCTGGATGATGTTCAGAGAGAGATCTGAGTACAGAGAAACCAGTGCCAAAGTCCAAAACGTTTTAGCTGAAAGGCTTTGAAATAAACCATGTGTAACTTGGTACAATGTTCCTAAAGCAATAAAGGTCTCATTAATACAAAACAAAGCACAATGTCGCTGTGCCTTACACTGGTTAGAAAGAAAAGCTTCTCAACAATATGCTAATGTATGGAAACCTTATTCAATTATGAAAATTGTGTCTATTGTTTAATCACCAAAATAAATTTGTGAGTATTTGAAAAGGAAACCTAGATGTGCAAATGTTATTTATTTGTTTTAATATTTATTTGCATTTAATATTTATAACTTAATTGTAATTAACAATTTTACAAAAATACTGTATTTGTTTGTAAAATATTAATAAATAAATATAGATTTTTCATAAAATCATAATATATATAAAACATTTACGGGGAGGGCAGCTATGCATTAATAACAGCCAAATACTTTTTTTTTTTTTGCTTTCAATAAGGGAAAAAAGACTTAATGTCATAATTTGTGTCATGTTTGTGTCATAACAAGTTGAGGTTAGTAGTTTAGGGCATCGAAAGCTCTTGATAAAGAAATGATGCTCTGGTTTACATGTGACATATGTCAAAACAGGAGGCAGATGGTTGAAGCCTGAAGCTGGGTCATCTTCCCTGAACATACTTCTCTTCTCCTTATCAATAACATCCAGTAAATAAGAAATGCAGTCAGCATACTCAAATCGAATTCAGTGATGCAGCAGCTCCCGCTCCTGTAGTTGACTCAGAATGTGCTGTACGGTGAAGTACGATATAATTGAATTCCTCCAGGGCCAGAGATGCTCAGTGAGGTAGCAGACAGAATGCCCTGTGGTTTATCAGGAGCCGCGTGTAAATACACTTCTTCTGGTAGTGATTCATTTTTATTCGACTCAGTACATGCTGCAGTTTGTGTGGCTTTATTTTTGTCTTAAAGAGACAGTTCACCAAAAAAAAAAAAGTCTGTAAGATTTACGGAATTCATGGAACACGAACCTTCAAAGATTCTCAAAAGAATGTTTGCATTTTTGTCTGAACTATCCCTTTAAGGTTTTCTAACCACTATTCAGATCAAATCTGGCCCAAACCAAAAGCATGTGCTCTTCCTTTTCCTTTCTTCCACCTCTCACATTTCTTTAACTCCATCCCTCCGTTTGCCCATTGTGTAAATAAACCCAATATCAAGCAGGGCTGATTGGTTTCCTGCTCAGTCTGGTCCACCCAGCCCAGTTCTGCATGTGAAATAAACTTTGATTCCCCCTGTCAGGGCTCCTGGTCCCCACAGAACCAGACTGAACCGCTCTCTCCAGGCTGGAGAAGTTTACTGACAAGAGTTTCAGCGGGTCTAAATGGACCCTGTGTGCCATAACCCTGAGAACACAAAACCCTCATGCAGACTTCAACGGTGTGACGGATTGAAAAGGGTTTGAATGAGAGTTGTGTGGCTGGACATGATGTTGCAATGTTTGTGTGGACCTCGTGCTTGGATAGTACAGGCTTTGACGACGTGGAACAGAGGAGAGTGTGTCTGCTGTGATGCCACAAAAGAATATCAGTCATGATGTTTGTGCAGCAAGTGTGCCCATGGGGGTTACTGCTCTTAAACCTCGACTATGTGAAAAAACAGCATGATAAACAAGAGAGAGAGAGAGAGAGAGAGAGAGAGAGAGAGAGAGAGTGCTACTAGAGGGCAAACATGAATCTGTTCTTTCCAGATCACTAGTTAATGACAAATCACAAGATCATTGTTGTGTTACTTATATTTTATTCTAAAGCATCCAGACCACAAACAAAGTTACAGGGAAACATAAGGTGCTAAATAAATAAACTAGCTGGCCAAAATAAAATATTAATAAAATAAATACATTATTACAAATATACAACTATTAAAAATATATTTAATAAAAAATTACCACAGAAAATATAATAAAAACAATTTTTATTTTAGAAAATATAGGCCTGAATTATAAAACAAATATTTTCTAAAAAGAATAAGCGCCACCAAAAATAAAATAAAAATCAAGGAAAATGAAAATTTAGTAACATTTTATCCAAAGTTGAAAATAATATAACTATAATTGTGTTGTCTGTATGTGTGTTCTCTGGGAATTGAACCCACAACCTTTTGCGCTGCTAATTCAATGCTCTACCACTGATCCACAGGAACCTATGCTTTGTTTTTCACTGTGAAACAGAACGCGCTCCACGAGAGCCAGCTGACAATGTAGATTGTCTTCCATTAGTTTTTCTTCTCTAGTCACGTTTGATCTTGCGAGTCTCCGTGAGATCACGTGTCACTGTGAAATCATTCCAACAATGAATCGACAAGTGTGTGGTCTCGCGGTCTGGTCGAATCGTCTAGTGTGCGCGTTCAGATGAGTATACAGCTAAAAATCAATTGAACTGTCTTAATATCTGTAGTCTCCTATGGTTTTAAACTCGTTTTTGAAAATGTGAAAACCGTCTAGTGTGCACCCAGCTTTAGTAAGCAGTCATTATGCAGATGTAATATGGAGACGTAGCTAATTCACGGAAATAGATGCAGGACTACAGACGAGGTATTTCTGTCAAGTGTTTTGTGCTGGAAGGAACAACTCCCTTTTTTCTTGCAGGCTTTGTAACTTCACAGACTGTTTACATGCACAAACAGTGTGCATATTTACACAATAGTGTATATTACACACTAAAGGAATGGTCAAATCAAAAAGCATAATAGGTGCCATGTAATAATAATACAATCATGCCAACAAAAGGACTAGAAAATTGAGCAAAAAGGATGAAGGGATAACGGAGGCCCAGACAAAGAAAAAACCTGGTGAGATGCATCAGAGGGAGAATTTTGAGAGAAACAGCCAGAACATCACCAGCTATTGATCACATAGAGAGAAAGAGGTAAAGATGCCAGCTATCTCCTGTGAGAGGGAGAAAGAGAAAGATTACCAATTTAGAGAGAGATCTTTGGCTGATAGAAATTGAGACAGATGAAAAGAAAAAGGACAGCTAGAGGCTGAGATGAAGAGACGAAGATATCAGAGGAGAAGATGAGTGTGAGAGAGAAGAACAGAAAGAGTGAACTCAGAAACAAAGAGCATAAAAGGAATGAGGAGTACAAGAAGGGGAAAGAAAATTGAAGAATGGGAAAAAAAGAGGAGAAAGATGAGTAGGTGTGGAGTAAAGCCAAGGAATCCTCACATGTGACGGTGGGATTGCTTCAAGAGTGCAAAAGAGAAAGCTTGAGCACCACTGCAGACATCAAAATAAAAAATAAAAAATACACATTTTGCTTCCCTACTTTTGAAATGCTTCAAAAGTAGACACACACGCGCATGCACGCACGCACGCACGCACGCGCGCACGCACACACACACGTTGGTTTTTATGGTTTACGGGGACTCTCCATAAGCGTAATGGTTTTATACTGTACAAACTGTATGTGCTATTGCCCTACACCTACCCTACACACCAAACTTAGCCCTCACCTGTATGATTTATAAGCATTTTAATTATGGGGACACTGAAAATGTCCTCATAAATCACCTTCTCCTTGTAATACCTATGTCATACCCATGTCATTATACAAATTTGTGTCCTCATAAACCACATAAACATGCACACACACACAACACACACACACACACACACACACACACACACACACACACACACACACACAGCGTTCGTTCAGCGTTACGTTTCGGGGCATGGAAATGTCACCACAATAACAGACCGTGTGTGAAACTCTCGGATGTATTTTAAAGATTATATGTCGCAAACTTGAAATATTTCACATACTTTTGAAACTCCAGCGTTTAGTTAATAAGCGCTTGTCATCACAGTTGTAAACACAATGTCTTTTTTCTTTCATGAGGGGGTTTGGCGGCACGGCATCTTTGTTTCCCGGCGGAACGTTAAAGAACGCGACACACACGTCTCCCGGAAATCCTGTATAATTCAACCAATCCGACGACGACTTCAACACTCCTGAAGTGTTTACAGATAAATGTACCATATGCATCAGACGTTCAGCCAACGGTCCGTGTGCGTGACGTCTGAGACTGAGACTACTGCCATCTAAACCTACACATGTGAAAGAGAGAGGCACTTTTATTATAGCTAAAAATATGAAATAAAATTATATATTTATACATATATATATATATATTACAAAATAAATGTAAATTAAAATTAGCCAAACATAAGAATATAAGTAATTAAAAATATTAATAAATGCATATAATATGAATACTAAAGAACACTGACCTAAAAAAAATTATATCAGCTAAATGCAAATTACCTTTCTTGCTATCTTGCCATAAACCTAACCAAAAGCTTTTTCTTCTTCTGAATCTCAACATAACAGAATATTAGACAAAGTCTATTGCTTTTTTTCCATCTTAATCAAAAATACTTAAAATAACATTTCAGCATTTACTCTCTTCATCTGGAAATAGCTTCTTGTCCAAACAAATTTTTTTTCAGACATTTTAATTGATTAATTTGTGACAAAAACTCAAACATTACGCTGCATTACCTAATTTTTTATAATAATACAAAATTCAAAAGCTCATGTGAGTGAACAATAAGCTCTATTAAACACACAAACACGCACAGAAATGTAAATGTGATAATATGCATATTAAGAATATGTTGATGGACTCGTGTGTAGACGTGGTCCGATCAGAAGGGGTCAGCTAAAGGTCTGTGTTTCAGCTGGAGTTAGAAACACATGGATCTCTAACATGCACCAGTTCTGCTCTGATAAATGGCCAGGACTGGGTTTCAGATATCACGTTCCTCTTAAGAAAACAACACACGGTCCTTCTGTTGCTCATTAAACTCTTGATGTCATCGTGATTGTTATACTAGCCAGTCCTCCTGTCTTCTATTTGCTCCATTTCCTGTGCAGGTTTACACCATGCCCTGACCAGATGTGACGTGATAAACCAACAAGCGCATCCACCGCTTTCTGTAGCATTGTGCTGAGGGTCATTAGGGTGAAATATCAGTGGTACAAAATTGTTTTCACATAGTGGTAATTACTAAATGAAATACATACGTTCAAAAATTTGGGGTCTAAGATTTTTTTTAATATTATGAAAGCTCACAAGGTTTGCATTTATTTGATCAAAAATACAGAAATATAATACTATTTTAACACATTTTAAAATGTAATTTATTCCTGTGATGTAAAGCTGAATTTTCAACATCATCCATCCTCTCTTCAGTGTCACATGATCCTTCAGAAATCATTCTATTATGTTGATTTGCTGAGAAACATATTATTATTATCAATGTTGAAAATGGTGCTGCATAATATCATGTCACATGTCACACCAATCATGTATGACCTTCTTTCATTTGTGGAAATTAAAATGAGTTATTTGAATGAATGTTTGTTCTTAAACAGTTTTGGTTCCTATTTACTTCCATCGTATGAACAAAAATACAACTAACTGTTGTACGCGCGTTCACGAGAGAGAGCGTTTTGGGTGACCTATCACTTTAAAATCAACTAAATGAACTGGAACTACAAAAAAAATAAACAACAACAACAAAAAAAACCTGTACATAATAATGTTCCTGTGGCTCAATGGTAGAGCATTGCAAAGGTTGTGGGTTCGATTCCCAGGGAACACATATACTGACAAAAATATGTATAGCCTGAATGTACTGTAAGTCGCTTTGGATAAAAGCGTCTGCTAAATGCGTAAATGTAAACAAATCCAACAGATTAAGAGTGAAACCGAACAGAAACTAAAGGAGGCCATTGCATTTTAATGCAAATTAAATTGAAGAGTCTTGGAATGGAGCACATCGTACAGAACAAAAGTGCTTTTTGGAGCTCAACAGCACCCTATTCATTTTCATTGTATGGAAAATAACTGAAATGAAGTTGTATGGGTTTGGAACACAACAAGGGTGAATAATTGATGGCAGAACTTTGGCTTTAATCAGGAAGATGCAGAGTATCATTGAACTGAAGGGTGTTGGTCCATAAACAGCTGACCTTGCGAAACATACAGCACTGACCAAATGCTCCTGTGACAGCAAACTTCTACCCTCAGGAGGAAATGAAAATCTCCTCTCAAGGGACACACCAGCTGGGACAGGACTTCTGTGGGAATCCTAGAATACAGGGCAAAGGTGGAGGAAACATGCCAGCTGGGATTTCCTCAGAGCCAACAGGGGAGCTGTGCTGGGGGTGTAGGTTGCGCCTATGTACTTGCAGTTAAATTGATTCCAGCTTCGAAAAGCAAAGGAAATGCCATTCCTCATGCTAGATCCTTTTGTCTGGGTAAAACATCCTATACTATTGTTCTGTCTGAAGTTTTAAACTGAAACACCTGCCAGAGGCCCCTTCGGACCGAGTGTCTGCTTTCACTATACGCTTTTCCTCCAAAGTAATTAGAGAAAGCCTTTTGGTCTGTGAGTAAGTATGAAAAATAACTGCAGAACTGGGGTATTGTTCAGCAGAAATGCTCTTGTTTTCCTAGTGGAGGATAATAGCTATATCGGAAGGAAGCCAGAATATATTTTGCTCTGCTGACGGGGTGTGTCCTGGCTCAGGGAAATGAGTTTCCAGAAGATACAACCTGGTTCCTCCTCAAACACCGTTGTGTTCGTGACCTCAAGCAGGCCAAATCCTTCATAACCTTTTCATTGAAGACGGTGGGGGTTGATTTCCATCCTGTTCGTGTTTAGCATTGCATGCCAGTGTTCACGCAGCATCCATCGCCTCTGAGATGTTTCCTTCTGCATGTCACTGTCGGGTGCCCTTGGAATTTATGCCTCAACCTCCTATTCGCCCCAGTCGCCCACATATACATACATACTAATGTACACATAGACTAATGAAACACATATGACAAAATACTCCATACGCTCTATAAACATGCACTCAGCACTTAAAAAAACATTTCCAGCCGTAAAATCACACGTGAAAGTCAACATTCTGCTCCACAGGTGGACTCCTTTTCTTCTGAAGTGAAACTACACGATTTTGTCAATATCTACTGAGCCTTATTCCTAATCTTCAATAGCTATATGTAACTTTTGTGGCTGTACAGTTAATTGAAATACAACATAATTTGTGATATGTCCTTATGTGCACCAACCATCTTCCCAAACTTGTAATGAGAAATCAGTGCTTCTAAACCAGCTGTTGTCAGAAAAAGAGAAGACAGAAGAAGAAATTAAGAAACTATAATAAAAGCTTGATGGCTTGAAAATCAAGAACTTTAAACAATTATAAATATAACCATTGTGATTTTACAGCTGTAGAGTAAAATAAAATTACCATTATTACATACTTTTTATTTTACATTGAATTACCACGATATAAACATTTCTTATTCTGTTAACATTTTAATTAAACACTATTGATAAGCTAAAACCTTTTAATCAGAAAACATAGTCACACTTTTTAATCAGAAAAATTGCATTTAGAGTTTTTCCTCAAATCGTGCAGCTATAATAACTTCTAAAATAAAATAGCAACATTGATGTATCATAAACGCTGCCTATTTGTGAACAAATCATCTGTTGGACTTGCATCTTTTCAATTAATCAGGTTATTGAGTTCACAAAACCAGACTGGTTTGAGCTTAACTCAGTGACTCAGCAGCTGCGTTTCATTACAGATTCATGAAAACTTCTGCGATATCGCAGCCACCGCACTAGACATTATTTTTAATCAAAGCAGATGTAAGCGTGTATCTTTAGCGAACCTTATCCTTAAGAGCGGCCACGTATGAGGTGTTTCTTGGAGGTTATAGTACATTAAGTCATTACAACGTTGTAATAGCTTCTCATTACAAGTTTGGGAAGATGGTTGATGCACATACGGCCATATCACAATTTCTGTTTTATTTCAGTTAATTGTACAGCCACAAAAGTTACATATAGCTTTAGAAGATTAGTTACACTTGGAGGTTATAGTCACTTTCACTTTTCACTTTAAAGTATAATCATGACTTTTACGTATGCCAGGTGACCTGTAAATGCGGAATTTTTTTTCCATTGCAGTTCTTCAAAATATTCCTTTTTCAAATTGCTTGAAAAACCATCTAATGTGAGCATTAACATTTTTTGTGATATAGCATATGTTTTTTTTTGTGAAATGTAAGCGTTTACATTTGGTGTATATTCTCAATTTTCAATTTCAATTTGCGCAATTTGAAGGATAATGTAAATGCAGCTAATGATAACTTTGCCGTGATTAACACAGTTTTGCATAGTTTTTCAATCTTAAAAGTGCCCATCACCATTTGTTGTAATTGCATGTAAAATAGCAACCGATATATTATCGATAATTTCTACATTTGTCTTGCATAGAAAGAAAACCATATGGGTTTGGAGGTTAGTAAATAATGAAGAAAAATATATATTTAGGTGAACTATTCCTTTAAGTCACAGTAATGTAGAAATGGTCTTAATTATATTTTGTATCATTCAGAGTTGTTCCAGGAGCTGCAGATGGTCGGAGAATGATAGAAAGAGGTGGAGAGGATCAGAGGAGTGGGAGGAGAGTTTTTGGCAGAAAAAGAGACAGAGTTCAGCCGTTGATGAAAGATCCGCAGAACGAGATGGATCGATCTGGACTAAAGTCCCAGGATTGGACAGATGCCATCACTCAGAAACGTCTACGATAGACTTTAACAAATAATTCCTGATGGACTTTCGCCTTCCATTTAGGTCGATTAGCTGCAATGCTGTGCTTGTACGTTTTAACTTACGGTTAAATTAGGTTATTAGTGCTAACTATAGCATAATGACTCCGAAATTAACAGTACCAAATTACCAAAAGTAAATGTGCATTGCTTCCTTTAGAGCTAGTTTTACAAAAGGCTTTGGAGGTCTTGCAAACACAGAATTCCCTGTTGCTCCAAAAGGAAGAACAAGGGAAGAACAAGGCTAAACTGTTCCATTCCAGGAATGTAGTGTTTAGAAATGATATTACATGTTCAGCACTCCTGATGAGTCTATCCAAACTGCCTTTGAGTCTGAGCCCAGCTGTCTACCGGCACAAACCCTACTGGCTTCATTGAAAGCTGATGACTGATCACTAGCAGTCCATAATCTAGTGAAGACGGGATTGAATGGGCTCTTTTAATCTGCCGTAAAAGTATCGAGTAATCGAGTTCCGAATGCAGCATTGAGCATTGCATGAAAATGCCAACTCTATGTCTGCTCTTGTCTGGAGGGCTTTATTGCAGTACTATTGGTCATTCTGATAAATTAATCTGTTGGGAAGCAGCCAAAACTCCCTGTTTTAAGCTTACACAGTCCATTAGTGTCCCACTATTTACCTTTTTTTGAAGTATGAGGCTTTGGGATAACAAAGTGGCCATCCGCTACACCAGGATTATATATAACTAAAACTGATACCATTTAAGTATGTATGTGTGTGTGTGTGTGTGTGTGTATGTACATGCACTGCTAATAACAATGGCAAGTCATGGGTTCAGTTCCATGAGCACACATGCCAAATGCATACTCTGAATACCCTGTAATTGCTTTGGATAAAAGCATCAACTAGATGACAAATTAGCAATTAGCTTCTACACAAACACCCGAGTATGCAGTTAACTTCACCTTATTTGCTAAGTCAGCATGTAAAACAGCACTAATTATTCATCTGTTGATCGTAAATGGGCCAAGTACTTATGGGCGGGGTTTAGACAGGAAGAACCACTGCAACATCTTGTAAGGTCTTGCTTCATTAGCAGGTTTAATATGTGTTAATGAGATAGCGGCACATGTAGGTTATCTCTGTCATATCGACAGATTAACTTTGTCTTGCTGCATGGAGCAAATGATTCAAGACGGTAGCATTCATGCATGTTTTGTGCCCTCTTTCAAAAACCCACCTGAAAGAAATGAAAGAAAATAATACATGCTTTTAAAAATGTTGTTTATTATTAGCTCTCAATACATAATATAATGTTAACCAACTGATTAACTGCCATTGTAAAGTTTTACCATTTATTTATCGATTAGGTTTCATTGTAATATGCATGACTGTTCTAATAAAAAATATAAAACATGCAATCACTTTTTTGTTCATTTAAACATATTGTTAATTTAAAATAAATTTGAAATAAGAAAAACTTAAATTAATAAAAAATTGAAATGTTGCTTTGACAACTAACTGAGATAGCCAAATTTAATAAATCACAAAAATTACTATTAAAATAGTATGTAAAGGATACCAAAACAACGCTGGTACATTTTGATATACTGCATTTTGTTATCAGCCAACCGTTTTAAAGACTATTGTGATATTAATTGTTTCTCTGCCCAAATATAGTTTTACTGTAACATTCAAGGTAAGGCAATTTCAAAAAATTATCTTATCTCATGTGCAAATAAAAGAACTCCAAATAAACTCCATGTTTGGCAGACAGGGCCAGCAAACCACATACTGCACGTCTGAAGCCACATGACGTCCAACAATATTGGAGTCGGTGGAAAACAGCAGTAGCTACCCAGATAAGTAACCTTGAGAGGAAACCACTCATATTTATCTTTCATCCTCCCCACCTGCTCTGGGAATGTCAAGGAACTCGCTTTACACCGGACCACAACACCTGACACCTTCACCATCTTCACCAGCACAGGAAAGCTCCTCTAAGCCACATTTACTTCACTCTTCAGGTAAAATACAAATACAATTGAGGAAACCTCACTTGTTAAAGGTTCACCTTATTTTCCTCAACTCCCTGTGCTGGCATGCCTGCTTTCAGAGGGTACAATACGCATTTATTTCCTTCTGTCAGACCAGCACTGCAGGCAATGGTTTAAGATTTCTTTTTTATTGCAAATTGAGTCAGCATCCATAAACCTTCACATCCTCTCAGAGCAAAACATCAGCAGGATAGTCAGGGTATTTTATTAATGATGAAATATTGTGCAGCGCTTACAGTCTCTGCAGAAATTGCCAGGGGTGCAGGACAGTAACTGCTCGATTAAATGGTTGTATTTCCATGAACGCATCTAAGCTTTATGATCACCAGATCACCGTCTAGAGTCCTTAACGGATATGAGAAGAGGTTTCAGGTTTGTGATGCAGAAATAAGAGCCTGGATGAATCAAAAGTAAGACAAAAATATAAAAAGACATAAAGCGAAAGTAAACTTTTTGATGCTTTATTCAGTGTCATCTTGGACACTTCCAGCAAAAGAGTATTCTGGTCAAAGCTTTATTTTAGCCACATTTCACCTCTTCTCATCCATCGTTTTAAATAATAAAATGAATAGTTCACCCAATTCTGTCATCATTTACGCCCCCTCAAGTTCAAACCTTGAACACAAAAGAAAATGTTTTTAACAAACATTTACTGGTAGCCATTGACTTCTAGTATTTTTTTCCTTACAATAGAAATCAATGGCTACCAGCCATCTACCACCTGTTTGGGTACCAACATTCATCAAAATATCTTCTCTTGTGTGAACGGTTCCTTTAAGTATATTCAGCTTTGTTGAGACCCATAAGTCTGCTACATTTTAAGACCATAGAAACCAAACCACTATAGTGAGCAGATGAAACGTGCTTCATCTGCCTCGGTTTGAATTTGGGGCGAGTAATTGGCATCGAAGCGTCTTTTACAACCAATGCAATAGCACTCCAGGGCATCGGTGTGATTATCTCTCAGTTTGATAAACTATTTCTCTAAACTCAGAGTTTTTATTGTGTGTTTATTACTTTTAAGACAAATGCACTGCTTTCTTTACCAAGGGAACATGAGTCCTGCAAATAATGCATTTGCTTCAGACGAAGTCTTTTCAAGGGCCCTTTGAAGAAGTGATCATACATGAGTTCGTTTCTTCAGCAGCAGACAGTATTTGTAACATCAGTCTGAGCTGAAGCCGTGTGGTCCATCAGGTTACGATTCTGTTCTGATTGGAGTTTTTTGTAAAACAAAAGAGACTTTGCGAAGCCATCTTGTTTCTTTTTCCTTCATTATGGGCGAGACTTTGATCCTCCAACGGTCATACTTCGCTGAATGACAGGGTGGAACATTGAGCTAAAAGTGCCCAGCTGTATTTACCCAAATATCCCTGTTCTCACTCTTTTTGGGCTAAGCCGAGCTGTCAGGGCTAATTTTTGTTCCGTGTTTGTTTAGGTTTATCTGAGGTTTGTCTCTGGGTGTGCTTGTATACAGTATGTGTGTGGTGTATCTCAGGTGTGTATGTGTGCTCTTCTGCTCTGTACGTAAGCCAGACTGCTGCGAAACGCGCTGGCATTGATGCTCTCAAATCCTGCCAGTTCCACTGGGCACCAAACCCGCAGAGCTCATTACAGATGCAGTCTGACTCCACCCATTGTGCCCCGCCCACCTGCCACAGAAGATAGGCTCTGTTCCAAAACCATGCTTTGCTGCCTACAGACTATAGGAAACATAAAAGTACGCTTACTGAAATGGATCCTCATAAGTAACTGATTTGCAATCTTTAATACAGGGGTTTTCAAACTGAGGTCCACCACAAGCGAATGCTAGTGGGTCCCCGGAAAAAAACAAAAACAAACAATAAATAAATACAATTTAATAAAAAAACGAACATTTTTAAATATATATAATAAAAATGTTAAATTGCATTATTACTCTTTCATTCTGCTTTCTAATCTAGCCAGAAATCACAAATCACAATTCATTTTTGCTGACAGAATTTATTTATTTATTTATTCGTATTATTTTATGTTACTCTTTAGATTTTAAAATCTTAAAATTAAATATATATATAATATACTATTTGTAATATATCATATAAATTCATAAATAATATAATGTATAATATATGTAGCAATTGTTACAAAAGTCACCAAGTTTCAATCCACTCTGAACAAAAATAAATACAAAATTAAAAAAAAATTAAAAAGTTAAAACGATATGTTATTAAGGTCATAAAAAAATGAACAAACTACCAAAACCATCAAAGGGCTAAGAGCATATAAGCGATAACTTCAGATTATCTGAATATCTAGATATCTTTCCATCTTTTGAACATTTCATGTTACTAAAATGTCAAATTTTTAGTAGATCTATGGATTATTTCATCTTCAAAAGCACCAGATTTAAACTTGTTAAACAACTTGGTTCTCAGACAGAATAATAATACATAAAAATAAAATACTTTACATTTATTTGTGCTAATTGTGTAAAACCAGCCAATCAAATTGTAACTAGTGATTTCAGACTTCAGATTCCAGAAAAGTAACACTTCCTCCCATTCTCTCATATTTTATACATTCATACACTCCTACACAAAGTTTGCTCGGATCACTCAAAGTCAGGCTGACCTTTAACCCTACAAGTACTGTTTCAAATGTATATATGATGTAATGAAAACATTGTTTTGTATCCAGAGACACCTCTCTCCTGCCAGGCCCAAGAAGCACTGAGTTATCCTTGTGTGGTTTGTGTGTGGTTTGTGCTGAACTAAAACACCATCTGGAGGCAAAGGCTCAGTGTGGGTGGAGCTTTTAGCATGAGATGTGTTGGGAATGAGTACAGACTCTAGTAGGAGTAGATGTGTGCCATTTCTGATTAATTTCTGAGTAATACTTAGACATCAGATGCACACACACACACACACACACACACGCACACGCACGCACACACACATGCACACATTAACAACAACAACAATAACAGAGCGAAGTGACATAATCTCACATCCAAAATCAGCATTATGTCTCATGGGAGATTTGAAAAGTGGAGCAAAACAAACAGTAAACAAACAAAGAATACGAGGAGACGAACTGAAAAAAAAAGAATTTAAGGATTTTAAAACAGAAACCTTAAAACAGAAAACTCATAATGCTCTCAAATGGACAATGAGTTAATAACTATAGTAATTTAACTACAACATTTGATCATTTGATTCCTGAAATATCAAGTCTCATAATAGAATAATTTGTTCAAAAATCCTTTAGACAATACAGGTCATGCTGAAGGTTTTTGATTCATTATAAAGAGTCATTCATTTGGAAATCAGACTACACTGCGCTGTATGTTTTAATTCACTGAAAATAATCATTAGGTTGGGAATCGGATTACACAAATTGCAGAGAATCTTTTTGATTCACCAAAAGGAACCGTTTCATAAGAGTAATTCATATGGCAATAGGACGGTATGTTTTTGATTTATAAAAAAAAAGATTCATAAGAGTTATTCACTGGGGAACCTATCGATCTGTTTGTTTTGTATCCCTGATAAGAACCATCTTTTGAAGAGTCATTTGTTTGGGAATCAGTTGGACTACACTGGTCACGTTGTATGTTTCTGATTCACTAAGAAGAACTGTTTCATAAGAGTTATTCTCTGGGGAATCAGACTACACTGGTATGTTTCTGATTCACTAAGAAGAACTGTTTCATAAGAGTTATTCTCTGGGGAATCAGACTACACTGGTATGTTTCTGATTCACTAAGAAGAACTGTTTCATAAGAGTTATTCTCTGGGGAATCAGACTACACTGGTATGTTTCTGATTCACTAAGAAGAACTGTTTCATAAGAGTTATTCTCTGGGGAATCAGACTACACTGGTATGTTTCTGATTCACTAAGAAGAACTGTTTCATAAGAGTTATTCTCTGGGGAATCAGACTACACTGGTATGTTTCTGATTCACTAAGAAGAACTGTTTCATAAGAGTTATTCTCTGGGGAATCAGACTACACTGGTATGTTTCTGATTCACTAAGAAGAACTGTTTCATAAGAGTTATTCTCTGGGGAATCAGACTACACTGGTATGTTTCTGATTCACTAAGAAGAACTGTTTCATAAGAGTTATTCTCTGGGGAATCAGACTACACTGGTATGTTTCTGATTCACTAAGAAGAACTGTTTCATAAGAGTTATTCTCTGGGGAATCAGACTACACTGGTATGTTTCTGATTCACTAAGAAGAACTGTTTCATAAGAGTTATAATGTGGTGATGTGAGTATTTAATACATACTGCTGCTGCACAAATAGCATATACAGGTGGAGCTGGGGAAGGTGGGGGGTTTCAGAGGAAATCTGAAAGCACACTGTGAAAATACTCTGACAACTGCTAACCAGCCATTTAGATTTAAAGCAGTAAGCTCATTGGCTGTGTATGCAACATGAACCAATCAGCTTGTGCCAAGTAGTTTAACACTGTGAATATCATCAGTTGTGGTAATCAGCCTACGCCATCTAGTTTCATGACAGAACTGGGCATGAGAATCGAACGTCAAAAAAGGTCTAACGCCAAAAAAATATTAGTGATATATGCTAAATGTTGCACCCAAAAAAGGTTTAGTCGAAATATATGGCTACATGTTAATGGCCACGAATGGAGAAACATACTTTTTGTACCAGATGGTGTAGTTATGACATCTACCAACAGGGGCTAACTGGGTCACAAAGACCAGCCGAACCTTGCCAACTGGGTCATTTTTAGGTTAACTAAACTATTCCTTTTGGAGCATAAAAAAGTAAATCCAGTCTTCTATGTCTTACAACACTTATCCCATGACAGAAAGTCCATACAATACAGTCCACATGGCAAAACATGTGGTTATGTGACTCACAATGGAAGTTCCCCAGGGAGCACAGAAGATAGAGGGGTGAGCAATAACATTCATATCATATTTCCCCCTCACTCCGAACAATCCAATTATTACCTCTTGCTCACCACTCATAACCAGATTAGAGTGAGTCGTCATGGCAATGGAGATCTCCAATCAGCTCTCTCACTTTTCCTGTCACATGGTAGATGACGATATTAAATGGCAGAATTTATCACCAGGGGTTCTCCAAATCTCATTTGAGATTCAATCATGAGAGCAACAATAGCTTAATATTCTCTTTCATCTGGCCGTGTCCCAGAATCCTCAGGGTCACCATTAGCGAGTAGACTGTGCACATTAATGGACCTGTCATACATTATTTTTAATGAGTCCATTGTCATTTTGGTTCTAATGGGGAACTAGACTGTTATCAACGTTTTACTCTATTGAATACCAATGGGGCATGTTGTCAGTCACAATGGAACTGTGAAACAAGTAAAGAAAATCACTGCATCCTTTGTTTCATCCAACAAAATATGATTAATAAATTGTATAGATTTACACATATAAAGTGATCCTTAAGCCCCTCCACATGAGACATTTTCAGCCTACCTGACATTGTGTTGAATCTCTTTATTAAAAATCTCGTGACATTGTGTGCCAGGATTTGTGGTTATATCACTGATGTTGTATCATCACCACACAGATATGGCACTAAACAATCCAATCCTACTATGGAAATCTCCAGCAGAACAGGTTTGCCTCTTGAATCCCGTATAATCCTGCAACCTGTCTGTGTTTATGTAAGAGAGCTGAAATACCTCCCCAAATATCTTGCTCGTGTGCGCACACGGGAACCGGCATCCCTCAGGTCACATGGCCCTCATGCTGCTTCCAGGCCGTAATCAGCCTCTCAGAGATGGAGCCCAAACGATTCCATTTTCATGGGAGAAAGATGGCCTGGACCGTAATAGATCTTTCTTGGTGTCTGTAGGGACAAACTAAATTAAGTTAGAAGATATTTGGCACCATGAAGAACTGTAAAGCCTAGCAGTGGCAAAATGACAACGATAACCCATAGAAAATGATTTCTTAATAAAGGCAGAATTTATCACCAGGGGTTCTCCAAATCTCATTTGAGATTCAATCATGAGAGCAACAATAGCTTAATATTCTCTTTCATCTGGCCGTGTCCCAGAATCCTCAGGGTCACCATTAGCGAGTAGACTGTGCACATTAATGGACCTGTCATACATTATTTTTAATGAGTCCATTGTCATTTTTGGTTCTAATGGGGGAACTCGAGACTAGTTATCACACGTTTTACTCTATTGAATACCAATGGGGCATGTTGTCACAATGGAACCCGTGAATTGAAACAAGTAAAGAAAATCACTGCATCCTTGTTTCATCCAACAAATATGATTAATAAATTGTATAGATTTACACATATAAAGAAGTGATCCTTAAGCCCCTTCACATGAGACATGTTCAGCCTACCTGACATTGTGTTGAATCTCTTTATTAAAAATCTCGTGACATTGTGTGCCAGGATTTGTAGTTATATCACTGATGTTGTATCATCACCACACAGATATGGCACTAAACAATCCTGCACTATGGAAATCTCCAGCAGAGACAGGTTTGCCTCTTGAATCCCGTATAATCCTGCAACCTGTCTGTGTTTATGTAAGAGAGCTGAAATACCTCCCCAAATATCTTGCTCGTGTGCGCACACGGGAACCGGCATCCCTCAGGTCACATGGCCCTCATGCTGCTTCCAGGCCGTAATCAGCCTCTCAGAGATGGAGCCCAAACGATTCCATTTCTCATGGGAGAAAGATGGCCTGGACGTAATAGCAGATCTTTCTTGGTGTCTGTGGTCTTTAGGGACAAACTAAATTAAGTTAGAAAGATATTTGGCACCATGAAGAACTGTAAAAGCCTAGCAGTGGCAAAATGACAACGATAACCCATAGAAAATGATTTCTTCTATTGGGTTTTCAAACTTTCTGATGTCACAGACCCTCTAAATAAATAAATAAATACAAAAGAAAAAGAAAAAAGAAAAAAGAAAAAAAGAAAAAAGAAAAAGAAAAAGAAAAAAGAAAAAGAATAATGAAAAGAAAAACAATAATAGAAATATAAAAATACTATGAAAATATTATAAATGTTTAAAATATTACCTTTTTTTTACCCATCATTAAATACTCTCAACATAAAAAGAACAAATGTAAGAATATTACCTCTCAACAGAATTAAATAAAATTAATTATTTCAATGTTATACTTTCTGACCAGTCTTCAGGAAGCAAAACAAATATGTTAAATAATCACTTTACATTATTAAACAATAATAAATGTTATTTGATGTATAAAGGACTGTTGTGCATATGTTTACTATTGTGTATATATATATATATATAAAAATATAATTTGAAACATTTGATCTTGATGTAATTTTTTGAACATTTGTTGTATATAACTTTGAACTCTCTCTCTCTCTCTCTCTCTCTCTCTCTCTCTCTCTCTCTCTATATATATATATATATAATCTTAGGAACAGTTGAAAGTTGATGGATTTATATGACCAAATGAAGTCTTTGTTATTTTTGTATAGATAAAGTTAATAGTTGGTCTCCTTACAGTTCATGTGAATTATAATTTCTCATTACTTGATGATTCATATACAGTAGAGTCAGATTTATCAGCATGACATAATCCTGTTCTGTTCATATGATCATGTGCAACAGTAAACTCCTTTATTTCACCATTGTGCAAGACAAACAATACAGTCTCTAAAGCAACAGCATAAGTGTGGGAGTAATTGGCTGCAGTTTAGATCTCAGAAGCGATCTGTGCTGGACACCAATGGTCAAACTCCCAAACCAGAACTAGGTCAACATGATGCATGAAAAGCATGTGCACAACAAAACAGTATTTTTATTGAATCCAATCCAGGTCACCCTTCCAGCTTTTTTCATTCAATACATTTAATAGTAAGGCATGACAATGTATTATTTGTGTGCTGTTCAATTGCTGTGAGAATCAGATCAAATTCATGCAGAAATACCTTTTCCTGCAACTACTGTAAATATTTTGACTTTGTTCATTTTCTTAAGCACTCCTAACACAGTTCTTATAATAATCTGAGTGGATTCTGATGGATTTTGAATGCAAATATTAAACTCTGACTGAATTATTGATCAGCGTGGACTGATTTCACAAACACGCGGTCAGATTGTCCATCACACCTTCTCTGCCTTGATTTCCTCTCCGTTCAAATCAGATTTCATGAGCTATGACGCTAATAATCACATTAAATGGTGACTTGTGATTTACAAGACCGGGTGTTTCAGTTCAGTATGCGTGTAGTTGTAATGTAACAAGCTCACTCCACTTATTAAAAGCCTGAGTCTGCAAACATTGCCAGGCTATTGAGTCTGCAGACCATATTTAATCTCTAATCACTCAGCAATTTAGTGGAAATGGTCAAATCATTTTAACACTTCAAAGGTTGCACTATGTATGTTTTCCGCTTGAAAAAAATATGTTTAAGATGAGATAAAGCAAAATTGTCCACAAAAAGCATTCATTTTCTACCGAAACTGCAAGTTTAAAGGTGCAGTTTATAATTTCTGCATCATTAGCAACAACAAACGGAAATATAAAAAATGGTCAATTTACAAACAGCTATGCAGGGGACATGGTGATGGGAAAAAACAATGGGAGAAAAACATAATATATATAAAATTGCTTTTGCATTCGCTGGCAAAACTTTTGCATTCTCTTGCACATGTTTGTATTCCCTTTTAATACTTTTGTCAACAAAATCAAAAGTGGTGATGGAAATTAATATAAGATGGGAAAAAGACAATATTTTTTGTGTTCTCAAAACACTTGCGAGCAAATGCAAAACTTGTGATATACACATATACACACACATATATATATATATAAATGTTTGAGGTTTACTACTAAAACATTTGTAAGTAAATGCAAAATGATGGAAATAATATGTGATGGAAGGGGGTAATTACAATTTAAACATTTCAGTGCTTTTGCATTCACTGGCAAAACTTTTGTGAGCAAATGGTAAACGGATCATTATGTCCCCAAACACCATTGGTTGAGTCAGTAGCTGACTCCAAACATGAAGTGAATATTTTCATAGTTCACAAAAAGAAAAACTACTAACAAATATAAATCAGGTGTGCTTCCATTAAGCTGATGGTGGTATTGGTAACCTAACCAACAGTAAACAACAACAAAAAAAACAGAAGGACACCATTGGTAGAAAAAGACGATTATTACGTGGGTTTAATGTTCGTAACGTCAGAATTTATTCAGCAAATGGGTTTTCATCTCCCACTATTAAAATTATCTATTTTTCTCACAAATCAAAAATTACTTCAAGCGAGAGTCAAACTGTGCGTTAAACTACATTACATCAAAGTGTCCCATACTAGGGTTCATAAGGAGACTAAAAGCTAATAATGAATCGAATAAAAATATAAAATTGAGACAACTGTGTGGCCTTTCCATTTTCTGTTATTAGTCACCTGATTAGTGGCTGCTGTGTGCAGTTCCATAAAACTGGACAACTCCAAATTTATATAAGCGGTTTAAAAGAGAAAAAAGAAGAGTTAGGGCAAATCAATACATACGATTAATTTACTGCAACTGTGTAAATAATATGCAATCATGTACATCTATAAAAAAGTTACCTGATTATGAGCACTTTAAAATATAATCTAATTGAAAATACTTAATTTTTTTAATCTAATTGCGTAACCCAGGTTACATGTAATCAGTTACTTCCCAGCACTGCTCATTTCTGATGCGATAGTTCAAAATGCACATAAAAACAACAGGGTGAAGGAAACAACAGGGTGAAGGAAACAACAGGGTGATGGAAACAACAGGGTGAAGGAAACAACAGGGTGATGGAAACAACAGGGTGAAGGAAACAACAGGGTGATGGAAACAACAGGGTGAAGGAAACAACAGGGTGAAGGAAACAACAGGGTGATGGAAACAACAGGGTGATGGAAACAACAGGGTGAAGGAAACAACAGGGTGATGGAAACAACAGGGTGATGGAAACAACAGGGTGAAGGAAACAACAGGGTGAAGGAAACAACAGGGTGAAGGAAACAACAGGGTGATGGAAACAACAGGGTGAAGAAACAACAGGGTGAAGAAGGAAACAACAGGGTGAAGGAAACAACAGGGTGATGGAAACAACAGGGTGAAGGAAACAACAGGGTGATGGAAACAACAGGGTGAAGGAAACAACAGGGTGAAGGAAACAACAGGGTGAAGGAAACAACAGAGATGGAAACAACAGGGTGAAGGAAACAACAGGGTGATGTAAAAAATAAAGATGCTTCAAAAGGTTCTTCACAGTGATGTCACAGATGAACCATTTTTGGTTCCACAAAGAACCATTCAGTCAAAGTTTCTTTAAAGTACCATCTCTTTCTTACCTTTTTAAACTATGAAGAACCTTCTTTCTCCACAGAGGACCTTTTGAAACAGAAAGGTTCTTCAGATGTTAAAGGTTTAGACAAGAAGGTTCTTCTATGGCATCGTGAAACACCTTTATTTTTAAGAGTGTAGGTAGAGTCAGGTTGGTAAAAACAGATTGCAATACCATGTATAGCCACTAGAGACACAGATATTGCACAATTACAAGATATCTACATTTGCAAACGGAGTTTGGTGTAATTGTTGCGGCTGCAAACTTTACTTTGACTCAAGTCAAAATGCTTTCATTCCAATCCAAAACTCAACAATAAAGCTCACTATTTTCTTTATCTTTTGTCTGACTCGGACAGAATCATTCCCCTAGGCCACAGCGGGAAAGTATGTGTCATCCTGTGTCCTGTTTTCAACGGCTCTGATTACGCATTTAACATTTAGAACGATGGCACGCACTTGATATTTTAGCCAAACGCACCCTGGCACTTCCAGCAGGGCCCTGACAGGCACCGGGGACAATGCTTCTCATTACCCTCACTTACCCCAGCAGGAGGCCTTCTTCCCCCCTCACAGATGGTTCAGGAACCTGGACGACGTCCACAAGCACCGGAACGACCGAGTCAGTGTCAGTTTCCGGAACTCTGGCCATCCGTCTTTTGACGTCTGCGTTCGTGACAACAAACCACGCTCTCCCGCTGACACATGCATAGTGACACATGGATGCATGGCTCACAAACACAACCTATGACAGACACCCATAGACCGCAGTTGATTTTTTTTGGGGGGGACGGATGTCAAGTGCGATCCGCTTGCATGTTTAATCACATTATGTAAATATCGTGTTTGTCGTGCCATTGTGCACATGTTCACTGGTATTAGTTTATTTTATGCTCCATCTGTCCTCTAGAGTCCTCGTATCACCACAGCTGGACTTAAAACCAGACTTTCATGGGCAAAAAAAAGGTCTTTTTTAAATTAAAACCAGGCAATTTAAATCAGAGGCTGTATTGTGAGTTTAAGAGGGACATTATCGAACACTGATGTTTAAGGCACCCGCACTGGAGCCGTGAGCGAGTTCTGGCTTTCTTAAGCGTCTGTAAGGTCTGACCTCAATCTGACCCTGTGGTCTGACTGCATTTTATAACTGTCAGCCAGTCTGTGGCATTGCTGGATCTGCATAAGGCTCTGTCGAAAGTGCATGCTTCTAAGCGTAAGCCTGTCTGTCATGAAAAAATAAATAAATAGAAATACAGGTTTTGGTGCTGCTTCATCCAAGAGATTCTTCAAAACTCCTAAGCCAAATATTCAACATTAGCATACAAATAGTCTCTCATGTTTGTGGATAGAAAATCTAATTATGTGGCTTGTATAGAGAACAGGTGTGCTATTATTTAGACTTATGATTAGCCTAGACCTAGAGGATGATGAAACGGGAGAAAAAAATAGCATTTATCAGAATGTATGCATACATAGGCAAACATAGATAATTCATACATACATATTTAAATTGTAATGTTTATAAAAAAAATTATGACATTTTTAAGAATTACATTTTTGCAATTGTTTACATTTTCTTACATTTCACGCATGCATGCACAGTATCTCACAGAAGTGAGTACACCCCTCACATTTTTTGTAAATATGTTATTATATCTTTTCATGTGACAGCACTAAAGAAATGACACGTTGCTACAATGTAAAGTAGTGAGAGTACAGCTTGTATAACGGTGTAAATGTGCTGTCCACTCAAAATAACTCAACACACAGCCATTAATGTATAAACCTCTGCCCACAAACGTGAGTACACCCCTAAGTGAAAATGTCCACCAAATAAATTATAGTAATCTATATAATAAATTATAATCATAATTATGAATTACAATAAATTATTACTTAAAAAATTTAAATTAAAGAAATGTAAAATCATCATATCATATTTTGTATTATTATTAAATCTATCATTTAATATACAGTTCTCTAAACTGTACACAAACGGATCAGAGGTTAGTGATATGATTTATGTTTAATAATTTGGACAAAGCAAACAACACCATATATTCTCTAGACACTGTTTGTAATGTCTACAGCTCCAATAGAAATCTACCTCTAAGAAAATGTAGAGTAAATGGAGATGACGAGAGATTTACTGAGGAGAAAAGAGTTGGAAAGAAGGAGAGGGAAATGAAGAATAAGATGGCGAGAGAGAGAGAAAGTGATGCATGATGGGTCGCCAGGAGAAATGGCCAAATGCTTAACCCATAAATGTGAAGCCTGAATCTGTTCAGAGTGTTTTTGGCTGGTCTGAGAAGGAAGCAGAAGGAAAGTTTTGAAGCAGGAAGCCAAAGAGGAGCTTTCTGAATGAGGAGAGCAGATGCATCTACAGCAGAAGTGATTTTGAGAGGGAATGTTAGCAGTACCCACTACCCAGTGCTGCAACGGAGGAACCACAAAGTCTTCTATCTCTCAAAAACACAAGAGAGCGAGAGAGACTACAAACAGAACCAGCAAAAAGAGAATGAGAGATGGACAGAGAAAGAGACACAGATGGTTGCTGAAATGTGTGCGTGCTCTAGTTTAGGATGTCATCATTATTACGTGTCAACGATAAATGCCAGAATTGAAAATATGGCACCTGCTCATTTCTCCAACACAACTGCTCAGCGAGCATAACACATTTCAACAGCTTTGCATTTTGGTTGCAGTCATAGTACAGTAATGTTGCAGAACATTGAAATTATAGTGAAATCAATGGTAGAAATCAAACTTTGATGCTTGTTATCTCATAATTAGATTTTGAGACTTTAGCCTGGATTTCACAGAGAGGGTCACAAATAATACTAACATAACACGGAGTCAAATAATAAACACAAATGTTAAATTGTAAATTGTAATAATAAAATATATTTATTATGTTAAAAATACTTAAAGCACACATATAATATAACTGAAATGAAACAAGTTAAAGTTGAGGTACTAAAATAAAATTAAAGTAAAAATAAATAGAAACAATAATTAAAAACAATTATGAAAATACATAAAAATAAATCATAAGACCTAAGACATAATTAATAAATGCTATAATAGTGTAATACTAAAATTACAGTCTTAAATTTACATACTAAAATTTTTTACCTAACTATACCTAAAATACAGTATATTTATGTAAATAATAAAACAACTTTCTGAAATATTAAGGATGCAGAATAATATTAATCATACTAATACATTTACATATAACATTATAGCAAAACATTATGACAAGCTTTTAACTAAATGTTTATACAGCATGGTTGTGCTTGGGTGCATGTTTCTCAGTGTACCTCAAAGGACCTTTTGCAGGACCACTTCGATGAGCACGTCATGTTCATCTTCACTGGCTGATCTCCACTCATGTGGCTGACATGTGACCAATTCACAGATCCAGCTGCAGATCAATCAACTATAAATCAAAAGCAGCACAATACACAGTGCTGACCACTTTTAACACAAATGCATGCTGTTTTTGTACTTCTGCTGTTCAAATGTTAAATGCTAAGGTGTTCTGAGTGTTATATATCACACCTTTCTCTATAAGCTGCATGATTTGAGGTGAGTGTGTTTTGAAGGAAAGCTGTTACTGGTCAGTGGAAACCCTCCATCTCTGCTGCGGTCAGTGACGTGTGAGATCAATGGTTGTAGTTTGACAGATGTTAGTGGTGCGTTCCCATCTCGTCTGTCTGGTTAGAGAGAAAAGCAGATTCCCTGTGACCCCCTGCAAACTGAAACCTCATCAACCCTGCTGCTCTGTTTTTTTCATGGCATTTGTCTCCAAGTAGAAAATCATTGATCTGCACATTTAATCTGATTTTCTTTTCTTTTTTGGCCTCGATGCGTGTTCACACTGAGATGGAGATGGGCTTGTTTTGCACTCATATTTTTTTTACTGTTTTCTGTGTGAGAGGAACACACTTACTTTGCACTTTTGTAAGAGTGTTACAAGCTAATGATAAATGTAGCATGAAAGTCTGTGCTGTTCAGGTTCTGGATGATTCAGTCAGTGAAGGCTGACACACACACACACACACACACACACACATGTTGGTTTTTATGGTTTACGGGGACTCTCCATAGGCGTAATGGTTTTTATACTGTACAAACTGTATGTGCTATTGCCCTACACCTACCCTACACCTATACTTAGCCCTCACAGGAGACGGTGCATTTCTACTTTCCCCCCAAAAAACTTACTCTGTATGATTTATAAGCATTTTGAATTATGGGGACACTGAATCACTTTATACAGTAAGAGAGCATGAGAGATGCCCTCTGGTGGACATGAACGGTACACTGCATGTTAAAAGGTATCCATGCTAGAAGCAAGACACAATTTAAATATCAATATATTTATTTTAATACTTACTAAATATAACTGAACTATATTACTAAATATGTTATTAAAATTAACATTAATATAAAAGAACAAAGATGAAATCAACATATTATTTAGTAATGTTATAAATTACATATCTATAAACATACATATACATATATATATACTTTTATTATTTAAACGAATTTAGATATAATTATTTTATTTTACTAAATATTGTTAAACTATTTTACCATGTATATATGTATCATATTAAAATTAACCTAAAGACTAAATCACAATATTGCGTTTGTATGTTATAAATACATACATACATGTTTTTTTTTTTTTTTTATGTAAATGTGTGTATATGTTATACATACCGAAACATACTTAAACATGTAGTATATATGTTGGTAGATTTTGAAATTTAGTCATATAAATTTAGCCTATGTAAAATTGAATAAAGGCAAAAAATATACATGTATTATTTTAGTTATAATACGAATGATGATTATCGTGTCTGTTTCTTTACTCCAGTTTGGTGTTGGGTTTCTGATCTGGATTCCGTGACGTTGCTCTCCGTGGGTTCTCCGCTGAGGTGGATTCAGAGCGGAGCGCAGCGCGCATGCGCAGAGGGGAGAGGTATGGTTGAAAACTCGCAGTCCATCGCGCTGAGCAGAAGAGGAGCAGCACAACTAAATGTGACTTATCTGAGCATCATCATCATCACATCTGCGCCTCCGGGAGACAAAGAAGAGACGAACTCTGAAGGAGCAAACAACGCGACCAGAGCCTCCCGGAGTGATATGATATCATTATTATTATATCTCTCGACGTGACGACTGTTTGTCTGCCTCTAATGTTTCCAGCCCACTGAGACCAGGGGGATTTATTCCTTCTTTGCTTTTTTTATTGACTATTAATAAAAGCAGCCAAAACGAATAAATACGGGTCATTATGGTTTTGTTAACACTGCATAATAGAAGAGGGTTGAATTGCTTGTGCGCGCAGTTCTTGCTGTGGATTTTATGTGCTGTGGACAGTGAGGAACCGCAATTCAGTGTGGAGGTAAGAGATCCACGGAAGAGATGATGTTGATGTCCTTCACATCTCTACATATACAACAAACCCTGCTGGATTGAGCCATTTTGCATGCAAACTACTAATGCAGTTCACGATTCAAGCTTTGCATGTCTTTATAACACGAAAAATTAAAGTTGATCAAATGACAACAATGCAAATGAATGGCATGCATTGTTATTTCTGAGACTTGTTGGTGAATGTTTACTGTTAAGACCGAGGGTTTATGATTTATACAGAAACGTATTCATAAAATCAATGTTAAATATGCTAATTTATCACACAAGTAATTAGTGTTCAAGTTAAGGTGCAGCTGCTTAGTAAATAAAAAGCAGCATGCAGCTTGTGAAGCAAATACACTTTTGTTTGTACTATCACTATTGTAATGCATTTATGTATAACATGATGTTGCTACTTCAGTCTATAGCTAATTTGTTCAAAAACACGGTGAAGTGCTTGTGCAGTTGCACCTCTATGTGCACAATAAATGTTCCTCCAGAGGAAAGAAGAGTTTAGTCCATACACTTCCATTAGTCCGCTCCAAAAGCTTGTATGTTCTCTTTTCCTGCTGTTTTGGACACACAAACACACACACACACACTGAGGTTTGTTCTATTGGCACAATCTGATTCACCAAAGGGTGGAATAAATCAACTCGACATGACTTGATATCCGGCCAGTAACCAAAGAAGTCAACCTGTCATTATAGCCTCAATATTGTTACGGTAAACATGCTGTTACAGTTCAGCTTTTTATTTTTATTAGAAATGCAGCGGGATTTAATGCGAAGCAGCAAAGAAAGCTTTTGCCTTCGAAGCGTGCCAACATTATAAAAGTCCGCTGTGAATTTACAGTCGGTCAAAAGTTATGCTCAAATGAGACAGCTGTTTGTGTGATTTGGAATAGTGAAGTGTATTCAGGACAACGTTTTTCTCCTCAAGCGCTGGACGGTGTTTGCAGAAGCTGACCGCCTGTTTATGAGCTTGACAGTTGTGTCAGATGCCCTTTATGTCTTTAAGGAGCCTAAAATCTGCGGTAAAGCAAACAATAGCTTGAGACGCCCTACATTTTCATCCTGACAACCGTTATTCTTTCTGTCTCTCGGAAGATTGCTATTTTAGACCCTTTGAGATTAGAGGCTTTCTCAGGACAGCAGCAATTCAATAACATTTTACAATACCATGTACTTTAAAGTCCCCAGTCACCATGTATTTAAGCATCCCATTGTATAAATTAGTGAGAAGCTAAGCGGAATACAGAGTACATGAATCAGATCAGCTTGATACAAACTTCTTCACTGGACTGATTTGGATTTCTTTTTAGAAGAAAGCACCAGTGGCATTAATGGTTTCATGCAGAAGCTTTTTAGATTATTAAAATATTCTTCATACGACACTCTTAAAAATCAAGTTTCCAAAAGAGGGTTTTTCGCAATGATGCCATAGAAGAGGTTCCACATGATGCCACATTTTAGGTTCCCCAACATTTTAGTGAACAATTCTTAAAACAAACATATGTTTTTCTTAGTAAAGATTTAATAATCTAAAGAACCTTCTTTTCCACTATAAAGATCATTTTGTGATTTGGAAAGGTTCCATGACTCCAATAAAGAACGTTTATTTTCAAGATTGTACACTCTTGAAAATTAAGGTTCCACAAAAACGGGGTTTCATGGCCTTTCGGGGAACAGTTCTACAAAGAAATAGTTTTTGAGCATTTCAACAATCTAAAGAACCTTTTTGCACCATACAGATCCAGTGAATGTTATAGGTTCTTCATGACACCACAGATGCCGATAAAGAGTCTTTATTTTTAAGAGTGAAAGATTCGTATGAATAACGTATGAATAAAATGCATTTGTCCGTGTTTCCCTACGTTTCGAATCGTGCTTGTGGAAAGTTCTTGAGAAATAGTGTCTCTCGCTATGCTTTCAACTCACTTTTTTAGTCTCGAGCAAGAGACTTTACAACATTCACGTTACATGATTTGACAGATTTTTACGTAGAAAGGGCAACAGTGCACCGCATTAAAATAAATGAGCATTTAATTTTTTATAACCGCTGGCCAAATTCAAAAATTAAACTAAAATAAAATAATTTTTGAGAGTAAGGGGGCCCCCTGGGGTTTCGGAGGCCCTACGCAGCTTGCGTATAGGCAAGATGGAGTGTCCACAAAATTAGTCCAAAACAATGAAAGCCAATGGGTTCCAATGTTTTTTAGATCTCAACGTTCTTCAAAATATCTTGCTTTGTGTTCCTGAAAGTCATACACACTTTTATAAAATAAAGGCTCTTTATTGGCATTGATGAATAACTTTTAACATTTATGGAATCTTTCTATTCCACAAAAGGTTCTTTGTAGGGGGGAAAGTTATTTAGATTAACAAAATGTTCTTCACACCGGTTCTTCTATGACATTGCTGCAAAAACCACTTTAAAAACCCTAATTTTTAAGAATGCAAGTTTGGAATGACATGAGGGGAAGTAAATGAAGACATAACTTGGTGAACTGTCCCTTTAAGAAAGCCTAGTGTGAATCAAACATTCAATCTGCCAGGGTAAAAAAGCATCAAGGAGACAGACAGAATGCATTTTCCTCTTGTCCGAGGTTATAAAAGGACACTGATGTAAAACATTGAAGTTTATTGGTGCGGTTTGGCTTACATGCTCCTCTGGTGTGGCAGTGGCAGAGGGTTATATTGGAGCTTCCTGTGCACACAAATACATTGGCTTTGGAGGGATAAGACAAGTCTCTGTCTTTCTAAATGACAGATCAGTATAGTTTAACCTAAATACGCCCAGGTTTTGACATTATGACCGTTTCTGTGGGACCAAGGTGAGGAACTGATCGGTCACTGGGCCACAGCATCATCTCAATTTCCTCCCTTCCTTGCAGTTCCACATGATTAACACCATTTTACCAGACACATTAAACACGTTTTATTATGTTATGGTTCAATATCTATTCAAACGGTCAAAGTAAATACTCTCGGTACAGTAGACAAGGTCTCTCTCTGTCTCTCTCTCTCGCTTTCTGTCTCCATGTGTATGTGTGTGTTTTGGAGAGAGACTTTATTAATAGTGTGTGACAGACAGACAAAAGAGGGATTTAACTAGTGTGCGACGAAGGCAGTGAGGTGTGTTATAAAAGAAACCATTGACAAGCTATTTGGTCTTTCAGAAAGCCAAATTATTAAGAGCTGACAATGGACATGTAATCTTTTCTTGGCAGTTCTTGCGCTCTCCATACGTATTGCTCTCTGGAGGTCTTTACGAGGCTTTCAGTTGAAGAATGGCCTCCCAGAACCAGCCCAGGAATTATCTCCCAGGGACACAACTGATTTATTTTTTAATTAAAAAGTACGATTTATTAAATAGAAAAAGTTGTATTAATATAAATCGTTTGGATTATGGAGGCGTTATTTCATTCATTGTATAGATTTAAGTCGCCACATCTTGCGAAAACGCACGCAGCAAGCAGTAAAATAGCGCCAGAGCTGTCAGTCTACAGAAAAACGTCACTGTGAACAGATAAAGCTCTGTCACATCTCTCCAACAAAGGCGTATTCTCTCCAGAATGACATGTTTGGATGATGTTTGTCACTTCGTATAAAATGATGTGTGTGTGTGTGTGTGTGTGTGTGTGTGAATAGGAGTCAGATGGAGTTCAGCCTCCATCTTTGTATTGCAGTTTCTATAATTTTGCTAATCTTAAATTAAAACGAGAGCAAATGGTATTTTTTACCACCATGGCTATTGTGATTCACCCCCAAAATACACGTGCATACACTGGATGAAGTAACTGAAGAATCCATGATATTATAATATATATCTGATACTTTATCATTTACTCCAAACTAACTCAAAGAATGACCTTCATTAGACAAAATAGGCAAGTAAATTAAAATACAGTATTTATATATATAATATTTGTAATTATTACAAATATGTATAAAAATACTAAGCTTTCATTACCAATGAAACATTGAATACCACAAACTGCAATATTTATTTTACTAAAACATTTTATTATGCTGAAAATAATAAAACTATGCTAGGACTTCCATGGACATTTTTGAGTGATGATGCAAATGATTAATTGAATCAGAGCTGAATTGATTGATATAAAGGGGCAGTTTGAACTGATTGAAATTCTAATGCTAATTTGAAAATTCAAAGACGGTACTAAAGCTGTCATATTTGAGAATCATAGGAGAAGGGAGGATCATCATCTTAAATAAATATGCCATAAATGTCATAAATATTTAATATATTGCCCAGCCCTAATTGATTTCCAGCATTTAGAATGGACAAATACTATGCAGAGACATCCATGAACACTTTTGAGCAATGATGCAAATGAATCACTGATTCAGAGTTGAACTGATTCATATAAATGAATCGAATCAAATCTGACTAATGATTTTGTAATAAAAAACATTGTTAAAATGCTTGCAAACCTACGAGTAAGGAAGGATCGTCGTCTCAGTTGAACAGGTCATATTAGGCCTATATTTAGCTAATCTGTTCTGCGTATCAGGTGAAAATCACATTATTTAGAGCCATGCTTTGGGTTTTGTCACACTTGCACATATAATATTCTCTCTCAATCGGCACTCAACGCAACACACAGCTTCAAAGAGAATACACAATGTGCAATCCATCCCATAAGCCCTTCGCTTTAACTTGATATGTGCACTAGAGGCAGTGTGGTTGCGTCCTGCTGAGCACAGAGTCCGTGACATCCCAACTGAATGGGTTCAGTTCTGTCTTTCTCACCGGCCGTCAGATTCGATCACAAGAAGCCCTTTGATTAATGGAGCCATTTGACTAGGTCGGTTTTGTTCCTGAGTACAACATGAACGTCTCTTTTGAAGGCTCATGAATGAACAGAAGCTCAAATGTTTATTAGATCGTCCCCTTCATCATGTGTTTATGCTTTTGCAGTGTTTCTGAGCACCACTTCCTGTCTTGAGGCCTACTGAGGACATGAGTAGATTGTTGACGTTTCCTCAGCTCTTATTTGTTAACGGTTGTGGCATTTGCGCACAAAGTCATAGTATGCGTTTGCATGCTTGTGCAAGCGTCAATGCATGCATGCATTCTGTTCGTACATTGTGTCATCGTGTGCATTTCCAGGCAATATTGTAGTGCTCTGTGCTTCATGTAGCATGTTGCGTTCACACATGGTCTCTCTGATGTCAGTTTGGCTCTGTACGGCGAGCAGATTTTCACCGTGGAGGGGACGACACTGTTTATCTGTCCTGCGAGAAGCGAGCGCACCAGCGCAACCCAAACGCGTGGTTCTGTCTGTATGCAATGTCTATTTCTAGCTTTCTTACTCCCCGGACGTTATTTTTTTCTTTTTTGTCTCGCTCGCGCCGTCTCTTGCTGTTTTCCTTGGCGTAATGTTAGTGTGGCGAAAGAGACTGTTGCTCTTCAATCTTTAATGGCACGGGTGATTGCTGGTGTTGAACAGATGCACATGACACTAGCAGCTCTCTTGAGATCTTTGGGGTTTTCTGTTGACACCGCAGGGACGGAAAAATGTACTTGCAGCTCAATCCAGTGATGACTTGATGCCAAGCTAACTTCTACATGGCACAGACACTGACTATACTGTATAAAAATGCAATTTCGACATAAACTGGCCCTTTTTGAAAATGTCTTTTGTTGGTGTACACTCTAAAAAAATAAAGGTGCTTCACGAAGAACCTTTTTGTCTAAATGGTTCCATAAAGAACCTTTAACATCTGAAGAACCTTTCTGTTTCACAAAAAGTTATTTGTGGCAAAAGAAGGTTCTTCAGATTTAAAAAAGATAAGAAAGAGATGGTTCTTTAAAGAACCTTCCATGTTTAAATAAAAACATGTAAACACAACGTGTGTGTGTGTGTGTGTTTGTGTGTGTGTGAATTTTTTATTTTTTATTTATGTATTTGTTTTTTTTTCCTTTCATTTGAAATGTGATGAATGAAATAGAAGCAAAAACCATACGTTTAATTTAGTTTATGATCTATTTAATTTATAATCTAATTTATGTTTCCTTATTCATTTAAGAAGTCGTAACATAAGACAGTGGATTAAAGATGCAAAATGATGCCACTCACTAAATTAAAGATGCAACATAATGAACAACACCATAAGATGTGCTTCAAATACAACAAAATACAAGGCTGTGTACACGTACATACACTGTAAACCCGGATAAGTAGAATTTACTTAAAAAAACCCAGGTAACCCGTTGCCTTAAAATTTTTAAGTAATGAAGCATTAGTTGAATAAGTGAGGTGAACTACGTTCAATGTACTTAAGCCCATAATGGAATGGAATAGAACATTTAAGTTGAATGTACTTATAACCGAGTTACAGTAACTGAAGATACTTAGTTTAAACAATCTTTCCCCACCCATTTATTTAACTCAGCTTGTTAAGTAAGCATTACTCCATAACCAATTTAACTAAGTTGTATATTCTAACTGACGCAACTTAACTTTTTGTTCCTGAAACTCAAAATATCTTTCAATTAATAGAGCCATGTAAAATACATACATACAACTGCAACATTACACAACATCCAATTGTATTTTTATTAAACATGTCCTTTTTAGCAACAAAAGAAACAAAGCCATGGCCTAATAGGGTTCTAGTGTAGTTTCCTCAGTGATGGTAAGAAAAGAAAAAATATCTTCCTCTTTACTGCCAATCATTACAATATTGTACTGCACCTCTTCAAATTTGGTTGACAAACTGCAAAACTCAGCCCTGTTGCTCAGACAAACTGCAAAAATCAGCCCGGTTGCTCAGACAAACTGCAAAACTCAGGGGTTGCATGGGTGACGTCAATGCCATGTCATGCCATCCCGACTTGTGCCGTCCACGAGCTTCTACATTTCAAAATAAAAGCTTCACAGAGCTTCTACTTTTCAAAGTAAAAGCTCAGGTCTGGAATAAAATACTTTTTGTTAAAAAAATCTCTCTATAATATAAATGCAGATTATCATGTTAATGAATAAAATACTTAAAGCTAATGCTTTAAATATTTGGTGTTTTTACTAAAAGTAAGATACATGCAGACTATCATGCTGATGAATAAAATACTTAAAAATATATGTCCGTCTATAAAATAAATGCAGACTAAATTTTAAATGAGGTTTGATCAAATGTATGTTAACATCAGGGACACAACAATAACGTCCAGAAATCACGAACTTACCAGTGACTCCATCAGGAGAATAATTTGCGATTTCGTATTTAGTTTTTGACCCTCTGAACTTACCGTTGGACAGGCAAAACTTGATGATATTAAGTTGTTTTAGCTCAAACACATAATTACAATAAGATAGGCCATTAAAAAGTACAGTTTACTCAGAATTCATAATTAATGTAAAGAAATGACACATGTTTAAGTAATACAAACTCAGTTTGTTTGAGTAGACACTACTGATTGGACTTAAAAACTCAATTACAATAAGAAAGGACAAGAAAAAGTTCAGCTTAATCAGAATGAACAAGTAATGTCAACAAATGAGACACATTTAAGTAATATGTACTCAATCTCTTTGAGTTCAATCAAAATCTGGGTTTACAGTGTACTGAGCAATATGCATTATGCTAGTACTCCATTCTGAATATGTTCTGTAGCAACAGACACAAAGCTCTCTCTGGAGGGAATGAACTGCGAATGAATGAAAATGTTTTGGTTGGAACTGGGTTGAGAGGTTAAAAGTGTGCAAGATCCGTTAGAGAACTGTGACATTCTCTGACATTTGGCCAAAACAGTCGGCAGCGGTTGATGGAGGGCATGAGACGGAGGAGGTAGCCATGGAGATCCCATGTGTGATATGACGCTTTGGTATGTGTCCGGATGAATAATTTAGTGCGTGTGAAAACTGATACCAGAGAGCGATAGCCTTTACCCACACTCACTTACACTCACTTAAGCACAAGTGACGCAAGAGATGCCATGTGTCTGGTCTCACAGCTCAGCTAAAACCGACAGCAGTTAAACAACATTGTGTGAAAAGGTCCGTTTAAGCTACACTATGAGCTTAGAAACACACACAAACACACACATATATAATATACAGATATATAGAGGTTATGGCAACTCAAATCGCATGCTAGGATGATGGTTAAATCACACATTAAAATGCATTAGCATTGCAAAGCTTTCCAAAAGCCCATATAATAATCAAATCTGTAAAAGTTATGAGTTCTAGCCTCACTTGGATTTGCCAAAATAGTGACTGTTTTCACACAGGTTTCCATGAACACACCCCTTGTCTGTCATTGGTCAGTGGTGACCAATGTTGCTGTTGCTAGGCAGGTCTGGATTCTCAAACAAACTATGTTTTGAAAGCACCACAGATCCAGATGTTTATATGTTTAGCTTTATAACATAAAACATAAATATTTCACTTCTAAAGATGAACAAAGGATTATACAGGATGGAATTTGAAGTTTTTTTGACTAGCCAAGCTCAACAGTCACTTATTTATCTGTGATCTATACTCCATCTGTACGTGTTGCCATGGTCACATCTTCTCTCTGAGGGTGTTTCATTGCTAATGAAGCGTTCGCATGGCCTTTAGGGTTCAGCTTTGATGTTTCTATGAGGCTAATTGGGCCTCGTTTGGCTTATTAGCTAGTGATCCATGAAGCCATCAGCTCTGAAAGTTCAGTGGCGTGGTTTGGCAAACATAGTACGGCATCAGGTCCGCCCTGGCCTAAATCATATTGTGTGATGTTGGTTGACCTTTTTTGGAGTTGCACACACACAATGGCTATGTTCAAGTGTTATTTTTATAGTTGTATAATAATAAAAAATATATATTAAAAATTAAAAGTTTTTGCAAAATATAGAAATGACAAAATAAAATATTTTATTTTCTTAGAATATAAATATTAGATAAAAAAATTAACTAAAAAAAGTAAAACAAAAATAAAAAACTATGTTGATTTGGCAACTTACTGAAGTAAAATAAAAAGTACTAAAATTATTAAAACTACAATTTTTATAAATATTAATAATAATAAAATTGGCACAAAAGGACAAAACATTAAAACCTAATTTAAAATACTAATAAATGCTATAATAGTATATAACTAACACTAAAATAACACTATTATGTTCAATAAGAGAATACTAGCATATATATTATATACTATAAAAAAAACTTTTGAAAAATTGCTGTGCACTCTGACAAAATAAAACATTTGTATGCAATGTATAATCCCATAGCCTAAATAATATTTAATTATATTACTGTAGACATTTTACTAGTGACCAATATGTTTTAGGCTTATTGTGCAATACTACAAATAGGAATTCCAGGCATAATTTTCCTGAATGTTATTCATATCGCATTTATGGCTTGTGTGATTGGCTCATGAAAAATGTGCAATGAGCAAAGAAGACAGCTCACTTCTTCAATAGCAGCTCAAATACTTCCAGAAAGTCCTTCAGTAGATGTGGAACTGTCAATGAGATTAATGGACGTGCTAACAAATATCTTTCTCATTGACTAGTTTGTCATTTGGAACACATCCATAATCATACATGATTGAATGATTGATTGGTTTAAAAAATCAAGATGCATTAACAAAGGAACAACAGTTAGCTAACAGTTTTCAGCAAATAATAATAAACAAGGAATAAACAGGTTGGGACACTAAATGGTTAAATATCTGGGCTTATAATTACAGCTTGTAGGCCAAAGTGTCCTTCAGCAAGACACTTGAAAGTACAGTAAAGTGCTTTTGACAACAGCATCTGCCAAGTAAATAAATGTCAGTCTCACCAAAATACACCTGTAGGCCCAAAGCTCTTTGTTCATTTGGCATGCAGTCCACATCCAAGGAGCCAGCGTATCTTGTATCCTGGTTGTGGTTTTTAATGGCCTCAATCTTCTTGAAGCTGCACCAAACATGCCAAGTGTTCCCAAATCCAAAAGCACCTCAGAACGCTCTCTCTCCCTCTAGAGGTCCCCTGGGGTAACTTCAGTCCTCACAAAACCTCTTCCCTGTCTTAAAGGCACACTGACAGAGATACGGCCAAATGTATAAGTCATACACTGAATAATCCATAGCTCAGTGGAGACCTTTTCTGATCATTTATCTACTTACATAACATGCATATATCTGTCTTTACAGTATTAAATGTGTTTCTGCTCTGATATGAAGTGATTGACAGAGAGGTGTTAGAAAACATTGACCTGCTGTGTGGAGCTCAGCTGTCTATCATCAGCAGATAAAAGAGGCTATATATCACAGGAACGCTGGAAGAAGAAATGAGTTTAGACACCAGGGAACATGAGAATGAACCTAAAGTGCCAAACGCCTCGGATTATCCTTCTTTTTATCGTCATTTCCACTTTCGTGTTCCTCGCTAATTATATGTGAACGTTTGGATGCCAGCTAGCATACTATAAATCTCATATTGAGGCACGAGAGTGGTGCAGTTCATCTCAGGACAACTGAAAGTGTAAATTGATGTAAATTCTGTAAAATAAATGAAATTGCATTAAATTGAACATTAAACATGTATTATTATATTACATTATCCCAATGTTTCTTGTCTCTAAAAAAGTTTATAGAAAGCAGAATGCAAAAATAATTGTTGAAATCTGTAAAATAAATAAATTCCACTAAATTTCATGGCATTAAATGAAACTTTAAACATGAATGTATTATTGCTATTATTTTTAATAATAATAATAATACGCAATTTTTCTCTACACTTGTCTGTGGACACCACAAGTGTTGGGAACACATTATCTAAATTAGCTACAGTATTATTTAGCTATTTATATAGCTATTTAGCCATTAAAAGTCCTGTGGTTTGTCATTTCTGCTTCACTACTGGAACTAAACAGAATTGCGAAAATAATGATTTCAACAGAGTTTGGACAAACAAATAGTCCCACAACACAGGTTAAGCCAATGATGTTATGGCTAAACCAGACAGATTGCGATTCCATTTGGTCCATTAGTGGCACAGAAATGGCACACTTCACTTTTAAGGTTACTGGTTTAAATAATACAGCGTGTCTAAAACCGTGTCAGTACTTAACGAAATAACACACCATACCTCCCACAGATTATGTTGAGATTCAGTGTTTGTTTATACTCGTGGTTTTTGCCAGGATTTGAGGTGGTTTGCAACCTTTTGGATTTAGTTGAGGTTTTGAAACAAAGCTTGAAAATAGTTTGCCATTCTTCTTTCTGGAAAAATGTTCCTCAGCACCCCAAACAAACAGAGGAACGTGAGGTGATGGGCGTAGATGCTGGGCAGCAATAACTGTGCAATGGAATAATAGCACCTCTGCACAATGCCGCCTACAAAAACGTGACACATTTGCTACTCTGGTTTGGTTTCCTCACTCACTTCAGGTCTGTGCATTATGCAACACCTCATCACATATGTGTCTGTAATCCCGAACCACCATAGATCCCCTTGGATCCCGTTCCAACATCAAATTAGGTTAAAGTTTTTATTCATGAAGTCTGACTTTCAGTGCCAAACGCCTGTGCCAGTTAAAAGTGCAGGGGGAAACATCTGAAGATAACAGATCGCTGTTTAGCTAACAGCATGCTGTGAGTGAATGCAAATACTGGATATTTTAGCACAGCGTTACACTTTCCTGACCAGACGTGCCATTAGCCGGGCTGAAGGTCGACCCGTAAGAATTCGGTGAGGAAACTGAATTAAATCACCTAGTTGGCAGGTCTAAATGCGTTATACATATTTTAGCTGACCCTAGATAAGATATTACTCTTCCATAGCTCAGTAAATCTGAGTTCTTCTTTCAAGTTTGAACGTTGTCAGATGATTCTACTAAAATTAATTGAAATAATAATTAATACTAAAATAATTTGGACTTGGAGATACGAGACACATGTGGGCTTTTTCTTTCATATGGTATCACATGTGTTCACACCACAACTAATTATCCGTGTTGTGATGCTTAAGCTTTCTGTCATGTAGGTCTACCTCACAGACCGACCTGAATTTGGTCTTTAATTGGGCTTGATTAACACTTAACATTCCTGGTAAATAACCCAAAACAGATGTGTGTTGTTGTTTTGAAGGACGTCTGCGCCTTAAGCGATCTTTAGCACTTAAAGTATAAGTACATACTTCTGTATTAAACTCCTTAACATGATTTAACTGAGTAGCCCGTGCTCCTGGATCAATCGACCTCGAACAACATTTGTTTAAAGCGTATGGTTCAGTTTAGTGCAATCATTCTCATTGATTGTAAGGGTGGGTTAGGATTAGGTTTAACCTTAGGGACATGGTTTGACCTATATGATTGTTTTCTGTAGAAGAGTTATTCCAGGACAAATTAACAATGTTGATCCAGGAACATGTCGTACTTGGGTAAATTGTGTTATGCATTTTAGTTTAGTATGTCATCAAATTAAGTTTACCTGCTGCAGGACCTTTATAAAACAACAGTGGTGAATCCCACATAGTAATGTCTATAGCTCATATTTCACCCAAAACAGAAATTTTCTTTAGAATATGAAAATTATACTTTGCATAAATATCATATTCATTTCAGTAATGCAAAATAAATATATAATTCTCATTGCTGAAAATTATTCATAATGCAAAAAAAGCTTAATTTTCCATATTCATAAATGTCCAAGCGAGGAAGGAACAGGAACCAAGTTGTATTTTATTTCAATTTTCATATTTTCAAAAGTATAGCCTGTTATTTCTTTGCATGTGGCATATAATGTCTAATTAAAAAAAAAAATGAAATTGTAATGCACAGTCGTTTTATGAAAGTTAGTATATTAAACGATATTATAATATACTAGTTAGTATACTAGTTTGTCAAATTACTAAAAAAGCAATATCCCAGCTAACAAAAACACACTTTAAATAAATACATTAAAAGTAAAAGTAAGTTGTACTAACTTTGAGATTTTTTGAAGGTTTAGAAGAAAAATGTCCCATGAATGTTTTTGTGCTAACACTTTGAGAACATTAATAAAGACCAGAGAACATTGAATGAACATTCTATTAACGTTACTGAAAGAGAATTTGGACAAATTGGACAAAGCAACTAAAATGACCATCAACAGCCAATTAAAATTCAGCAGTTTACAAAGCCAAGATCAATGAAGCTGAAATTTGTAACCAAACTATGTGCTCATGTTCCATTGGACCAAAATAATTGCAACTTTCAGATGACTTTTTCTTGTGTTTTTGGGGTGAAATATGATTTTCTATGACAGGTGAGCTTCATGTACAGCAGTGATTTGACCTCTCTTTGTGTGAGTTTGTGTGTTTATCTTGTTGACTTCTCTTTAGCACAGCCACAGTGACTTTAGAAAAGGGCACGTTAGGACAGGGAGGTTCTTATAGCTAGATGAGAGATGATGATTCACACACACACACACACACACACACACACACACACACACACACACACACACACACACACACACACACACACACACACACACTCTCTCTCTCTCAGTGTCATGATGAGTGTTGTAGAGTTGTGATCATTTGGCTGTAGGCTGAAGGCAGCAGATGGGTCAGCAGAGGATCCGTGTAAGCACTACTGCTTCTCCGGCATTAATGAGAAAACCACTTCAAAACAAACTCAACCTTCTTTTTAATCTGCTAATGGCAGTAACGGTAGCAGCGGCCATGTTTCTACAGAAAACTCTGTCAGTATGAGTTAATTTAGCTATTCTAAGAGAATACAGTTCTGTCTGGTTATGTCTAGATATTATCTTAAAGCATATTAGTTGTTTTTCTCAGTTTCATATGCATTCTTAAGAAACTGAGTTATTTTAGCTATGTTAAGAAAAAATTATTATTCAGTTATATTAAATTATATATACTTTTATATTATATTATCAAAATGTTTACAATTTCGAGTGCTTTCAGTTTAGTGGTGTACAAGTGAAAATATTTTTTATGTTCTAGGCTTATTATTACATAATTTTGATTGGTGGATTGTTTATTTCTGCTGTGAAAGTTTTTTGCGTAACAAGTAATATATATATAGTAGTGCTGTCAAACGATTAATCGCAATTAATCGCATTCAAAATAACAGTTTTTGATAAAATAATATATGAGTGTGTACTGTGTATATTTATTATGTATATAAATACAAACACATGCATGTATATACTTGACAGTTTGACATATTATGTAAAAAAAACTTTTTTCGTATGTGCTTAATGGCGATTAATCGTTTGACAGCACTATATATATATATTTTTACTAATCATAAATTGCATATTTCAGTAAGTTGTAGACTAAGAATGACTTAAATATATACAATCTTAAATATATAAATATACTTATAATATATCATTAAAAATATAGATAAAATCTAATTTTAAAATTTGTATTTTCATTTAGAAAAAATATATTCTAATTTATTTACATTTATTTATATTTTTGCATTATGTATTCATTTTTGACTCCACACACTTATATATATAATTTCATATTCATAAAAAAGAATTACTATTTTCATTTTTTTATGTTTTCAAATGAATTACAAATTACAAATCAATTATACATACATGTATTATATATACATAATACAAAACTATTTTATTATATTATACAGATATATATAGTTATACATTATTTATACAAATGTGATACATTAATTATAATAATTACACATTAATTAGAAACATAGAAGGTAGTTCAGCATTGCATGTAAAACTATGATTATATGTTACACTCAGCATGCAAAGAATGAAAATGTATTAATGCATCGACTTATGCTTAAATGCTTAAAGATATTGAAAGCATATATGTTCCCACAGAAGTAACGTGTAGTGGTTAAACTAAAGTCTCTCTCACTCTCAGGCTTGGCTGCAGAGGTATGGCTACCTCACTCCCACAGACCCCAGAATGTCCGTCCTGCGGTCAGAACAGACCATGCATTCTGCTATCGCTGCCATGCAGCGTCTCTACGGCCTTAACATCACCGGTGAACTGGATAAGAACACCATTGAGTGAGTAGCAGTTACACTCTCACACTGTCACTCAATCCAATATCGACTGATTCTGGGTCAGAGGTTTAACATGATGTTGTTCTTCTCAGAGACAGACGGTTTACAGCATGTTTAGTTCAACAACAGCACTAGTAATGCCAAAGTCATGGGTTCAATTCCCTGGGAATATAGAGCTAATAGACCTTAGTCAGGGTAGTGTCATGTTTAATTTTTGACAGGAATGAAAATGAGGCTGTGAGGGATAGAAGTACTGTGCGGTCAGTGGATTGCACTGTTGTTTAACAATATACCAATTGTTCAGTGGATAAAACACTTTCAGTAGTTAAAAACCCCACAAAAAATGTTTCGAAAGTGATGAAAATTAAGTGATCTGGAACTTCTATACAGCGTGTGCCATTGTAAGATCTATCCCTTGCAGTCTCGTTTTCATCCGCATTAAATTCAATATAACGTTTTACCAGACTACAATTTATATCTTGAGTGCAAAGTCATTTTGGGATAAAATATCTTTGAAATGTATGAATGTAAATTGCTAAACCACCAGCGAGATCAGCATAAATCACCATGGACTAGCTTGAAAACTACATTTCTGAAGGGAAATGGATGGGGAATTGTCTTATTTCAGAACTGCCTTCACAAACTGCTCAAAACACAATATGATAAATGTATGTCTATGCATACTGAATTTGGTGTATAGCAGTGATTCCCAACCACACTCTTACAAAATAAAGGTTCTTTATTAGCATCCATGGTTCCATGGAGAACGTTTAACATCCATGGAATATTTCCATTCCAGAAAAGGTTCTATATAGTGGAGAAAATGTATTTGTTAAAATCATAATTTTTTTTTTTTTAAGAACTGTTCTTTGGGGAACCAAATATGGTTCTTCTATGGCGTCACTGTGAAAACAACCTCTTGGAACCTTTATTTAAGACATTTTTCTAGTTTGGCATTATTGAAAGACACTCAAACCTGTCTGATAAGGGCACGTCACAAACGGTTGGGAAACACTGATGTACAACATCTGGCCGCTAAGATCCTGGTGATGTCATAACTCTCATGTGATCTTTTTGTTTCCTTTTTGCTTCGGTATAGTGATATCACCATAAGGTGAGGCTGACTTTTCTCTTGTGATTTGTTTCTTGCTTTCAAAACCAAACTGTTCTTGGCTTCTCTTTCATGGTGTGAACTCTAATTGAAAGGGATTGAGAAGGATCAGTTTTATTAATACAGTAACCACACAGTTAATGAATTGGCTGATATTTGGCCTAGATATTTGTCTTGGCATCTGCCATTGAAAAACACGGTGGACCTAATACTATTAAAGACACAAGTTCATTTATATGTGAGGTTGATATGATATAAATATGCTTTATATTTGGAAACCTTGTGTATTTTGATAGGTTATTCCAGAATGCCAATTAATCGATGAACATTTTAGTGTTGTGTAGAAGCTCAGACAGGCTGGGCTGAATGTCAAGAGTGTGAAGCAATGAAATATTAATGAATCTACTTATTTTTCTCTCTCAGCTGGATGAGGAAGCCACGATGTGGGGTGCCAGACCAGTTCGGCGGTGCCTTGAAATTTAGCGTCCGAAAAAGACGTTACGCCCTCACAGGGCAGAAATGGCAACATAAACATATCACATACAGGTTAGTTACAAAAACACACTTACGTTGTGTGTATGTGTATGTGTTATGAAATGCACTTATTGTTTCTGGGGGTCCCAGTAAAATATGTAAACCTCCTCAAAAGCAAAATTGCATAAAATGCTAAGGCTTGATTTCAGAGAATGTGTATTTTTCTTTTAAGCATAAATCCAACATTATTTAGTGATGTTTATGCTCGAATCAAGAAAAAAAAAAAAAATTTGCCGATGGGGTAAGAAAAACACTTCATTCAAAATATATTCTCTGAAAACAAGTTTGAATATTTCATGCAGTTTTGTTTCTCAAGTATAAATGTGTCTTGTTTTAAGGATGTTTAAATATATTTACTGGACGATGACACTAATACTGATTAAGGAAATGATTTTTGCAGTGCCAGCAGCGGTGCTGAGATAATTAGGCTGTCAGATTCTTCTTCACCTCACTGTCCCCCTGCCAGACTCCCTTCACTCGTCCTAAATCATCTCTACCCCTGTCCCAGCTGGCCTCTTTCCCTCTGTCTTTACAAACCTTTCTTGGAATGACTAGATTAAAGGGTCTAGTTGCTCTAAATTATTCAACTTCAACTCTTATATAGGCTACATATGTACAGTACTAAGCTTCACAAGTTTTTTTGTGTTTTTAAAAGAAGTCTCTTGTCTCTAAAATGCAATAAACACAGCAATATTGTGAAATATTATTACAATGTTTTTATTTGAATATATTTTAAATGTAATTTATTGCCTGTGCATACAAAGCTGAATTTTCAGTGTCATTACTCCAGTCGTTAGTGTCACATGATCCTTCAGAAATCACTGAAGATACATTTCTGATTATTCTAAATTTGAAAACAGTTTTTAGCATATACAGCATCTTTTTTGACCTACATTCTTACAATGAGTTATTGTTCTTATATAACCTCAGAGACAAGTGATTTGTATTATCGTGACATGTATTATACTAACATGATGCTCTCTATAAATGCAATATTTATTTGATAATCCCACAGCTTATGTATGTATGACCTATATTCAAATATAACTATGTTACATTTGCCTCAAAATAATCTGCTTGACAGTATTGTGTCGGTGGGTTTGTGTGACGGCTGTGACAGATAAACGCACACCGCTGTAGAACATAAGCAGAAGTTTATCCACCTAAACATAGTCCCACATCAGAAGGATGATTCAGAAAGCTGAACAGCTCAAATAATAAACATTCTTACTGAATAATTCATGTAAGTGCTTTAACAAAAAACTCAAGCTTCTCAATTCTGCTTTTAAACTCTCTGGCCTGCTCTGATTGTGTTAATGTATCTTTTGACATGACATAAGTCAAACAATACAGCCTTCTGAGAAAGAGAGAAAGAAAGAGAGCGATAGAGAGAGATTATGATTATGTAATGGAATGGTGGCTTTAGGCAGGAGTGTGTGTGTGTGTGTGTAGCCAGGCAGAGCAGATGGGTATGCAGATGTTCCCCACATCACTCCCTACTCTCTGTCTTGATCCAGACTGTACCACCCTTCACCTTACTCCAACCCTGGATCATACCATGTGAACTCACACGCACGCACGCACGCACGCACGCACGCACGCACGCACGCACACACACACACACACACACACACACGCACACAGAGGCCTCTCCTCATCCTTATGCTATAACAAGCACAAATGGCATCACTTTATGTGTGTGTGTGTGTGTGTGTGTGTGTGTGTGTGTGTGTTGTGTGTGTGTGTGTGTGTGTGTGATTCAGTGACTCTTTCGTGGGAGGCCTTGTGTTTACATGGGTTTAGATGGTATAATACCACAATTTTTGATTTAACAGCATATGTAATGGGTATTGTTGTTAACTATTGATTTGGAAGCCGGTTTGGACCATCCTGTGTTTTTAAAAAGGACATTTTCTCATCTGAATTCACAATTTAGTGGCTTAAAGGATGCTCAGGTTTCAGTACGAGCTCGGAGGAAACCGTTTGTGATTATTTTAGAAAATAGTTTGCTTTTGTTCCTCTTTGAAAGTCACTTTAGATAAAAGTGTCTGCTAAATGCATACACGTGTCATTCTTTTGTTGGAAGTAAACTAGGCCAGCGTATTTTTTTATATTGTAATATTATATTATATTTTAAATACATTTAAGTAATATTTAAAAAAAAATTATAAAGTATTTTTGCACTGGCATGAATTGTTCAGTAAAACTATATTCACGATTTAATCTTAAATTAAGTTGTAAATTGTCTAAATCTACTTATTTATTCAAATAATTTCCATTTATAAATGATTTATATTTATAATTTTATTGATGACTTTCAATCATTATTTTAATTCTACTTGCTGATTGCTACCTCAATTCAAATTGAAAGCATTCTGAGGGGTGTTTACTGTTTACACAACTCCATTTTCAACTAAAAATGGAAAACATTTGACGTGTTTTGGCCATTCATTTACACGACAACCACATTTTATGGGCCTGAAAATGCAAACCTTTGAAAACGATACCGTTACCATCTCAATGTTAACTAAAAATACACATTTCGTAAAATTTGTGCATATAATGTGTTTAGTAGCTGTGTGCGCAGGCGTGTAGCATTTCTTTACAAAGTTGCATCGCCAACTACTGGTCTGGTCAGCATTTTTGGTCATTTTTTGATTCATGTGAACGGGAATCAGTTTGACAACTTGGCCATCTATATGTGAAAAAATATTTCCATTTTTAGTACATAAATGTCATGTAAACATACCCTCAATTTAATTCTGAAAGGTACGCAACCCTGCTTAGTTTAGTGGACAATATCCCTGCTGTTGGATTTCCATGGAAAGATTTCCTTCTGGTGGTGGTGGTGTAGCATTGTGGTTAAAGAGCTGGGCTGATAGCCAAACAGTTACAGGTTCAAACCCCAAAAGACGTGATGTATGAATTATAACCATTGTGCCCTCTTGACAAACACTTAGCCCCTACCTGTCGCTGTGATTTAACGCGGTTAGATTGTGGAAACGATTTCCACTGGCTCTGGTCATCAACCAAGTGCTTTCTGGCATCCAGACTTGATGCAAATGTATGCTTCTTTTCTCAGTGATTTCTTAACTGAATCAATTCTGTATGTCGTAGATGAGAAACACGGCAGTAAAACACCTCACACGGCTCTAACAACAGCTGAGCTAAAATCTAAGTCTAAAGAGGAAAATAAATATCTGAAGGTTCATGAAGTTCAAAAACAGGATTATGATTTCTGGGAAGTACAGCTGAGAAAGACAAGAAAAATACATGAACAGTGGAAGCCAGATGTTGATCTAATAGTTTGCGCTCACAGACAGAACAACTTTATGCGGATGATATCCAAACCCCATCCTGCACCACCTGGAGGGAATGCGAGAGAGAAATAGAGATAGAGAGCTTAGGTTTCCATGAGATATCATGTCTTGTAAATATTTGAAGAGGCACAGCTTTAATACAGTTTAAATTCCTCAGCACGTTTGAGAAAACAGCCGCTACTGAGTTGATTGAGAGTTTTGGCTGATACACTATAGACACAAGCACTATGCTGTAGTACCTGATAGTCATACTCAAGTACCTGTATAAGAAAAGATACCCTCATGAAGGTACCTCAGGTAAATGTTAAAGTAACCCGCGGGAAACATATCAGATAGAAGTTCTAAAGTAAATGATATTGTATGCACTCAAGCATCAGAGTCTGTGTATGAAGATGAATCAGAATTTTGACCAGCTGCTTTTGTTTCAGATTGGTTTGTGAACGAATCATTCAGATAAACTGTAAACCAGTAAATGATTCAATTAAACTGCCTCAAAGGAATGATTTATTCACTACTGTGTTATTTTGTAAATGCTGTCAAGTAAAAGTGAAAATCAATAGATATATTTACAATCATTTGAGTTAGTAATATTTTAAAAAAGTGTCATATTTCTATATATGACAATTTAATAAAAATATATTATTAATTAATATTTTAAATGTGCTTTTATTTATATTTACAGTTTCATTTTCATTTAAGTTTGATAAATTTTCTTATGTGATTTTGTCATTTTTATTAATTTAATTTTAAAATATATTTTTTCCTTATTTTTATTACAGTATTAGTAATTTTAGTACATCAACTTATTTTATTTCAGTTAGTTGCCAAGACAATATTTCAGATTTTCAAATATTTTAGTTTTTATTTTTTTGTTTTTTTATTTTGACAAAAACAACTCTGCAAATGAAGTAAGGAGGGTCTGATTAATTCCATTGAATCAGTTCGTTTGGAGTGCTAATGCAAATTGAGCTATTCAATGAAATTATTCACTTGATTTGAGTATCTGCAGGTACTTACCTATTCATATTTAAAGATTTACCCTTTAAGTTGAGGCTAGATGGCTTGCTTGACTGTGGTTGAACTAACAATGCGTTTAGCTTGTATCCTGGTTAAGGTAGTGTACCATCTTAAAGTAACCAACACATTAGAAGTAGTTCCATAAGACAGAGCGGCTCAAAGTTGCATCCTTCAACCTTCACAAACTCAGTCCAGAGGCAATTTAAAATGTGGTTTGGTAAAAAGCTTAAAAACACATTTGAAACATTTCATAAACATCATTAAAAAAATATGAGGTTTGAAAATATGCCCACACCAGGCGGCTTTTGTAGTGCAGTGAGCTGTCGGTAATCCTCAATGATAAAATAAACCCTGCTTCACCTGTAGCACCTCCAGCAGAGGAGCAGGAGAAGCAGCGGTTCTCTTTGTGTCTCTCTTTCTTTCTGCAAGATTTCATGGAGTGAGACACACTCGCTCTGTTCCAAAACCCAGTGAGCTGTCTATGTAGACAGCATTTTAAGTCATTTTCAAAGTAAAGATTGCTCCAAAATACCAGCTATGCTAAGCTACCTTATACGATTTTAGCATTTTGGTCAAATTCAAATGTGACCATGCAGTACTTTAGTATTAGTTGTATATCATTACTGTATTTATTAATATTTTGAGTTAGTTAAAATTGTATACTTTGTTTTATTTCCATTTTAATTTAAGTTTAAGTTTTAGTAATTTTAGAACTTTATTTTAAGGTGTCCTTGTTACACATTCCATGTAATTACTATTATAATAACAATGAATTATGCATAATTACATGCAAGTAACCCTAAGCCAACCCCTAATCAAAAGGACAGCTTAAAATAAAGAGTTAAAAGTCATTTTAGTAATAGTAATTACTAAAACGATAGTAATAATACTTAATAAAATAGTAATTACTTATTTATTACTGATTTAATATTAATTGTATAACATAATTTTTTATTTATAATACTTATATACTATACTTTAGCTTTATTTAAATTAACACAAGTATATTTAACAACATGGTTTCACAGAGAATAAAACAAAAATGAGAATATGAATATGCGTATTTCATATTTATGTGCAACACAGAGTTTTTCATTTGATCATTATATGTAAAATACAGCTTTTGTTGATTGTCATCTTACATTCTCTCCAGTATAAAAAACGTCACGCCTAAGGTGGGAGCGGAGGAGACCCACAATGCCATTCGCCGGGCGTTCGACGTGTGGCAGAACGTCACGCCGCTGCGTTTCGAGGCAGTGCCCTACAGCGAACTGGAGCGCAACAAGAAAGATGTGGATATTACTATCATTTTCGCCTCAGGTTTCCACGGCGATAGCTCCCCTTTGATGGAGAAGGGGGTTTCCTTGCACATGCCTACTTTCCCGGGCCGGGGATCGGAGGAGACACACACTTCGATTCGGATGAGCCCTGGACTCTGGGGAACCCTAACCATGACGGTACGTAAACCTGATCATGTATAAACCCAGCTTTATTGGAGAGTAAATCTCAGCACACTCTCATTAAAGCAAATAACTTCATTTGAGCTCTGCTTTTCTGGACTGCTCTAGAAAGTGATGGAGTCTTACATGTAGAGTATATGTATTTGATCATACAACATACAACAACATTTTATAATCAGTACTTACGACTTATGGATAAATGTTCTGCTATTTTTCTGTGGCATCATAATTTAAGTTTTTCCATGCTGACCTATTATTGTTGCTGCACTGATTTCAGATTTCAACAGTGTGTACAAACTAATACAAACTGTGTCCGCTTTACACACTGGCATGCTGGTCAGATGTTCTCGTTCTGTCTTGGTGGGCAGTTCTTGACCAGAATAAGCTGCGGTGTAGATCAGACATTATGCCAAAGTCTGTCTCTGCAAGACCAGCTTATCTCTGTCCAGTGTTGCCAGATCTCTAGAAAAAATAAGAAACCCAATCTGACAAACAAAGCCCAATGTACGCAAGTCAGCTTACAAGATATGCCAAAACAAGCATGTGTGTGGGCATGACTGTGTTAATTGTTGTATGGGATAAAAACTGTTTCTCCAGCTAATTTGAAGATTTTGGGAACCAAAATCTAACAAGCCTAAATCCCCAGCTGAAAATAACCCCCCAAAAACTGCAACCTTTGACTTTAGGGAGAAAAACAATAGTGAGATATAAAGTAGAAACAAGAGACTAGTCACGATTAGGAGATATTAAGTTACATTTTTTAAATATATAAAATATTGTAAGATATAAAGTTGCAACTTTAAGATATAAAATCACATTTTATAATATATAATATTTATTTGTGATAAAAAAGTGTCACAATTGTGATATGTAAAGTTGAAATTATGAGATATAAAGTCACAATTGACAGATACACTCTGGTGAAATCTCATTCACCACATTTCAAAGTGTTGCCATTTCTACCATCTATCCTATAATATGCCTACACTCACAAAGCACACAGTCAACAAGAGACAACACTCTGTCAAATCAGTCCCCTGCCTGTTGCCGGGAAGGTGGCGATCCGTTGCCGGGTGCAGTTGTTTGTTTTGTTGAGGGATTACAGCTCTCTGAAGCCGACACTTCCACTCTCTGGTTGTGGACATCCTCTCTACCTCTCGGTCTCTCTGTCTTGTCACGGAGTTCAGCTCTAAGTAGGTCAGCCAGTGTGTAAAGCAGTAAGTAACGGGGATTCTGGGAGCATAATAAGGTGAACACAACTCATAAGATGTTTAGTCTGGGTTAGGGGACAAACTACACAGAACAATGTGATTTTCTGGCTATTTTCAAATTCTTACCTTCTCTTTCACTTTTATCACCCTGCTTGGTTTGAGAAACAGACAGAACATTTCAGCCAGGCTGTGAGTGTGTGTGTGTGTGTGTGTGTGTGTGTGTGTGTGTGTGTGTGTGTGTGTGTGTGTGTGTGTGTGAGGAGAGCAGTTAGACCTCACAGCAGGAACAATCTCCTGGTCTTGTTCTAGGCAGAGAGAAAGAGAGATTGTCTGGGATGATAAAGGTGAAATACACAGAATAGAGTGAGAAAACCATTTGTTTACAACTTCAGCTACACTTTAGAATTACAATTGTCAACAGATGAAGCTGTGTATCTTCTTTCCTGCTGCTATGGACATCATGGTGAGGTGGTTTAAGATGAACTAAAAGCTTGTAGGCTCAAACCAATAGTCAAGGTTGAGCTAGCATGGTCCTATTAGCCTGTGCTAGTAGATGCCACAACTACATCTAAATCTATTGAAGACCATTCCAAAATTAGTTTTAAACCTCCAAACTTAAGTGTCAATATTATTATTACTTAAAATATATTTTATTATGCCAAAGACCCCCAAATACTAGGACCCCCTCCTCAAATATACATTTGTGAAGAATGTGTATGTTTGTCATTTTAATAAAAAATTATAAAATTAGTTAAATAAAAATGAATATTAAAACATTCAATAAATAAATAAAATAAATAATACATTTAATAAAAAAAGAAGTGTGACATTATTCAGATGTTTCCCAAATTAAATAACTGCCTTTTATATTGTTATTGTATTAAAGCAAAAATATGAAAATGGTATATGAATTATAATGAATTATGATTTATGTTTAATTCTAATATTATATAAAATATTTGCTTTTTAATATACTCTTAGATGAAATATATTTAATAGACAATTTTTTTATTTGTATTGCAAATAATTTTTCATTATTTCTAACTAAATAATTTCTGATTCAAATTCTGTAAATTTTTTAAATAATTAAATGTAATATAAACATGATATATATATATGCTTACCATTTAAATGATAGTTAATTTAATTGAAAGTATTTACATCTGCGGAAGGTTGACCGACCAAAACATTGCTTTAAAAAGATACAATTTTGTGATTATGCACGTTTTAATAGAGTGTGGGATTTATAAATATATATTTTTCAAGTTTATATTGAACTTTTCTTAGATCCACTTACATTACGATTCAGGTTTGTGAGGCATTATATTTTCAATTTTAAAATATATATTGAAAAATAAATAAATATATTAAAGTATGTTAACACTTTAATTGGCATCCCTAATACAAAAAAAAATCATAATTTATAACTTAATAGAAACCAGATCCTAGTTATAAAACCCATGCCATATCATCAAGATTTGCAAAATTCAGATCAGCCTTCAGCAAACAAGAACCTGTATGGAACATGAAAACCTGTAATATTTCCAGATACTCATACAGCATACCTGCACATTATACTCTTGAAAAGATACGCATGTTTTGTTTTTCACCATAATGTCCCCAGGGAGGCGTACACACAGGCGAACAGATTCCGACAGATTTTGAAGTTTCTCACACTCTTATGTTGATGTGATAACATCGGCTACGGTGAAAATATGGAACATTCATGTGGCTGCACTCATGCAGGAAATTAAAATTCCAGAGTGATATTTTCTCTCCCTCACCCAAATCAGGGTGAGACGGGGTTTGCCGGGTTAGAAAAACAATCGAGAGTGAGGAATGCCCTGTGTGTTTCGTGAATCAGGAGATATGCCTCAAGAATTGAAAATTTCACCTACATTTCTGATGAACACATTTAGTCACACGCACAAGAGCAGGCATGAACCGTGGCCCGTGTCAGAGCAGTGGGAGGGACGAACATCTCTGCTGGAAGAGAATAACTGGCAAGATAAGAGTTGATGACAAAATACATGTGAAGAAGAACTTTTGTATTGAAAATCCACGTGTTGGCTGTCAGCATAGAGAAAGAGCAGTGTGTGGAAATATGGATTAGAGATGTGCAAAATGACATTTTTTTTATAAATCGACCAGTCAGTGGGTTGTTTGTTGGCTCAGTAATCATACGATAGATAGATAGATATAGATAGATAGATAGATAGATAGATAGATAGATAGATAGATAGATAGATAGATAGATAGATAGATAGATAGATAGATAGATAGATAGATAGATAGATAGATAGATAGATAGATAGATTCCTCAAAAATTTTAAGCAGCACAACTGTTTTAAACACTGATAATCAGAATATTACAATGAAACATAACCAGTGTCCTCAGCGGCTCAGATGGAGGGAGTCTATGGAGACTCCTATGTTCGTTAGTGCATCCCAAAACACAACACTTGAAAAGCCTCTCTGGCACTCACATTGTACATCTCCAGCAGCTGCAGCAAGTAATCAGTGAATGGGAGAGTACTACAAATATATTTTTGCTTTCCCATTTTGTTCAAATAGCAAAAGATAAAAACTCTACGATAGTGTTTTTATGACTTTGAATAAAATTAAAAATTGAGAGAGACTGATAACGACAGTCAGAAGAGCAAACGATGTCAAATTTAGCATCATTCCCATAGACGCTGCATTAGAAACACCCTCGAATTAGCATAAACTCTTTTTTGTAAATTGGTGCAAGGGTAATATAATACAAAGAGCAGTGTTTTACATGTACGTATATTTAAAAAAAATACAAATATCAAAAACGTTTGAGGATTTACGATGCTGATGACTGTTAAACGCATCACCACAGTCTTGTGAAAAGGGTCCATTGGGCAGAGAGAGTCACTTTTCCCCCGTGGTGATGTGAACAGAGAGAGAATCTGAAACAGCTCGTTCTGAGAGACTGTTTATGATTTTTTTAGATAAAAAGAAAATGAGTGGGTGGATTTTTACCATTACAGGCTGGTTGTTTTCACACACTGAAGCCACACAACTGTGTTCAAATACCATATAAAAGTCATTTTTTCATTATAGGTCCCCTTTAAACTCTTACAGACCCCAAACTTTTGAATTCTCGTGTTTAATATATTTATGACCCTGTACAAAACAAACTGTCATATTTATACATAATCTGAAAGCTGAATAAATAAGCTTACCATTGATGTATGGTTTGTTATGATAGCACAATATTTGGCTGAGAAAATCTTGAATATGAGGGTGCAAAACAAATCTAAATATTAAGAAAATTGCCTTTAAAGTTGTCGAAATGAAGTTCTTAGCAATGCATATTACTAATCAAAAATAAATGTTTGACATTTTTATGGTAGGAAATTTTGAAAATATCTCTATGGAACATGATTTTAATGTCCTAATGATTTTTGGCATAAAATAAAAATGTATAATTTGTACCCATACAATACAATACATACATATATATATTACATTTTGTATTTAAATTTTTATCACCATGGTGGCAGTAAAAAAAAAATGAAATCAACAAATCTTTGCCAAAGATTCACAATCTAATCAAATCCTGATGAATAAAACACATTATAGAAGTTAAATGCAAATGCGTTTTAATGTTGTCTTCAAACTGCTCCATTCATGTTGTGTCAGAATTACTGTAATTATGAGACGACAACTCTGAGACACTGAGCTTTTCACATCCTCAGACTCTGAAATGATTCATTTCTATGGCAACTCTTTTAATGGCAAAACAAATGCATGTGTGGCTTTGTTCCTGATGACACAAAAACGTAATCACTACATTAATTCACTTCTAAAAACATTGAAGAATAAACAAAGTGCATCAAATATTATTGACAAGAGAATTCGGTGCTTTCACAGATCAACAAAAATGTGAATGTTTATTTATGTATCACTTGGAACATCATAACGATTGAATTTCCGATGTTGGGAACACAACGTGTCATGTGACCGGTCTGTGATGTCATCACATACTCAGACAATCATAAACAGTAGCTAAAGAGACTATCCACAATACACACATAATATAACACAGTATATGTCAGAATTAGCATTCATGAATAATCTGTAATTTGAATGGCCTGCAGACTGTACTGTATGTGATCTATATCCTGTATGTGTAAACAGAGCGACTCATGCTGGTACACACCAGGCCTGCTCTCAAAATAGGCTCTCACCCACCGACTGGAGCATTAGCATTCCATGTGGGTAGCAGCAGCACCTTCCGCCGGCACAGCCTGCATCTCTCTCTGCATCTCTCACTTTGTCCCTCTCTTTCCATTCAAAATGTGCCTCACACAGCATTGTGAGTAAGGCTTGGATAACTTGACGTGTGTGTGTGTGTTTAAATACTGTCCTTAATCTCCTCTCTCTTGTGAGTGTCTATCTCAAATCCACGTCCTCTGGATTCAGAGAAGCATGTTTTTATTCATCCCTTGTTAGCTTGCTAAACTCAAGGGAGTCTTGAAATGCCGACTTAGATTCTGTCTTCCTTCTTATGAGGCAGCTTTACAGCAACTTATGAATTTAGTGCAAAGTGAGCTCATAAATATGGATTCTCATTAAGCTGTACTGGAAATACTGCTGTACTGTATGTAATTTGGCGCTAACAAAAAGACTGGGAGTGTAAATAAAGTATTGCTGCACAATTAGGCAAAAAAATGTATAATATATTACTATTACAATATTATACTATTATACTGTATATACTATTGCAATTATTATTATTAATTAATACATTAGTAATGAGATTAATAAAATAATAATAATTAAAATAATAATAATCAATAAAAATATTATATTAACAATATAAATATGCAATACTAATGTTTCTGGCTGCCTTATTGATTACTTTTTATATTTCTAAAGATTAAAACATGTAGGAAGCCCAGTTGGCTTATAAGCATTTCTGTCTACAAGTTTGTGAAGATTTTGAGTTACCATAAACAGATTATAATATCCAAAAGAACATGCAGGGCATATATTTATTTAATGACATTGCCGTCTTTTCCGATTTGATAATTGCATGATTGCGATTTCCGTTTTATACCTACTCTAAATATTTGTTAACAAATCTTTAGCCATGAGCAAGCATAAATATTCTACAATAGCACTGCGTTTTTAAGATGGTTTGTGTTCAAGGTCAGCATATTTATTGGTCAGGATACAGATCTGAATTTAAAACAGGAAAAGCAGCGGTAGAGCCAAAGTAAAGGCCATAAGTCTAGACGTGAGAGCTGAACAAGAGGAAGAGAGGGGTTTGGACAGATGAAGAGAAAAGAGAGCCGGAGAGAGAAAGAGAGATGGCCGAGCAGCTGTTCTCTCCACAATGCTTCATCTGTTCATGGGCACCGGCTCATTTCTTCACACCCAAGAATGAACCTGAACCTGATCTCTCCTGGAATCAGCCACGGGTAACAGAAGAACGTCAGGAATCCGTGTACTCAGCGCTCTCTCCATCTCTCTCACTCCCTCGTTCTCCATTCCTGATCCAATTACTCAGCGATGGCCTTCTCGGAGGTCTAACAAAAGCCCTCTTGTTCTCAGCTTTCCCATGCTTTTAATCAGCACTCATGTTAAAATTAAGACTAATAATGTTTCTCATCCAGAATTAGCATTTCATATGAGATTCGTCTGATTTTCAGTTCAACTGCGTGTGCTTTATGAGCTGTGCTAAGGCTAACCGCTAGGCCTACTCTTTTTATGGTCTCCTGTAATGATTTTTCCACTGTTAGCATTGTGTTCTTAGCGGCATCTGTTTGCTGAGTACAGAATCAGCAAGGGTTTGTTTGTGAGGTGCGATAGCAATGTTATGCGAGGGTTTGCTAATGGGTTTGGTTAGCAGAGAATGGCATTAAGCTGGTCTATTTGTAGGGTTTGCTAGCAGGGTGTAATGACTTGTGTTAGCATGGTGTAAAGAAGAGAACTAGAGCATCAAAGTGGTGATTAGCATGAAACAGTTTCCGAGGAACAGAACAGGTATGAGAGCGATTCAACATGAAAACCTTTCAAAAGTTTGAGAGATGCGCATGTATGACGCCTAGCGAGATGTAAACAAACAGTTAGCGATGTACTTTAAGCTAATACAATGCAGCATTTAATCAAAATTCCTACTTTATATGCTGCTAAAACTCCTTTAGCAAACATTTTCAGAGTCAGCCCAGCTGGCTTATAAACATTTCTCTCTACAAGTTATGTAATTAACCATGATTCATTTGTGTGATTTCAGAAGTTTCTCAAACTATATGTTCTATAATTAAAAACAATACTTATTGAGGTGGAACAAATATTGTTTCCTTATTGTTTCATTGTTTCCTTATACAATTATATATGTATAATTATTTTAATTTAATATATTAAATATAGTTTAGTCATTTTTAGGCCCCCTTAAGAACGTGTTGCTATTCAAATTATTCCCATTGATTTGAAAACATTATTTCTGAAAGTTCTCTAAACACACAAAAAGTCCAGTTTTGTAAATAGCTATGCATAGTTTAGGGAACATGGCTAGTACAAAGATGATCAGAATGTTCTTTGAACATTTCTAAAACAAGTAGTAACATTTAAAAGATGTCCGATGGACATCCAACTAAAACGTTTCAGATAAAACCACATTCCATGAATTACGAATAAAAGTTTTTGTGCTAATATTTTAGAACATTATTTAAGACAATATTATTATTTTGTTCATGATCTCCATGTGATGGTGATGATATAATAGATACTACCGCAGAAGCTTACTGCACAGAAGGAAAAAATCGTAGGGGAAAATTGAACAAAGTTCACTTTAAAAGAGGGGAAAAGCATTTCTCTCAAAGAGACCTGTTATGCCTCGGGCCTTTACTGTTTTCTCTGAAATCCTGTTGACAAGGCTGTAAGTGTGGGCCACCGATAGCTTTACACCGGTGCATAAACAGATTTAACATTGTACTTGCCAGACTATAAAGAGGATGACAGTATAACGAAGGTAATTTAATCAAATAGAGTTCTTGTCCTCTTATACCAGTGCTTCCATCTTTAGTTGAACAGGACGTTTGTCCTCCAGCAGAGAGGAAATCCGAATGGGATATAAAAAGGGTGTAACGTGCCCCGAGGGTATCCTGACTGATGTCTTTGTGTTTAGAAGACGCCTGGTGCCTCCGTGTCACAAATGTTCACACACATTCACACGTTCTTGCCTTCTGAATTGCTCGCCGTTCCCTTGAGAAACACTGAGTGATGTCATATCATTTGAAGGCTAATGAATCCCTGAAAGTTCATCAAGCCGTTCGCTGTTATGAAAATAATTTCCTGGCAGTGCACGTGGCAGAAACGCTTGTCAATCATTCAGCGGTGTGGGATGATCCACTTCGACATTTCCCATCTCGTGTTTAGAATAAAGCGGATGGATCCATCATCTGTAATCAGAGCCCAGGTCTCTGGAGTCGTGTGTGTGTGTGTGTGTGTGTGTGTGTGTGTCAGCCCGTGTGAGTAGGAAGTTCATCATGCAGATTAAAAAGGCATCACTCATTTGACTACAAGCCAAACTGACATTAGAAAGAAGGTGTGTGTGTGTGTGTGTGAGAGAGAGAGGAACATTTTACTTATTCCCTCCTGCATTATGGGACACGTGTACCAACTTTCATGTTTCTATCCCACACAAAAATGTGTACCATGGTATTACAATGGCATTGATAATGCAAATATTTTTTCATTAGCTTCCAAAAATTGTATTAGTATGGTAATCAAATCAAAGTGTAAATAAACGTTGAAAACGTATCTGTGTGGCACATCTGAAACAGAACAGCATACACTATTTGCGTATTTTGTTCTTCGTACAAAAATTATTCTTGTAGCTTCGTAAAACTAAGGTGACTGAATTGTGATGTAACAGCGTTTTTGACGATGTCTTTCATACTTTTCTGGGCCTTGACAGTGTTATTTACTTGGGAGTCAATGGGAAAGTCAAAAGCATGCCGGTTTTCAACCAAAATAACCATTTAAAGGGTCAGTTTACCTGAAAATAAAAATTCTGTCACCATTTAATCACCCTCAAGTTGTTCCAAATTCGTAGCACTTGCTATTTTATGTGTAACATAGTTTCACTTTGGGGTATTTGTTTGTTTGTTTTGATTCACTAGGAAAAGAACTGGTTCATAAGAATAATTTGTTTGTTTTGATTCACTAAGAAAACAACTAGTTCCTAAGAATCAATTTTGTTGTTCATTTGTGAATCAGACAACACTGGTTGCACTATTTTTGATTCACTGAAACAAACCAGAGTCATTCATTTGGGAATTTAACTATACCAATCTTTTCTTTAAAATACACTGGCTGCGCTGTGTTTTTGATTCATCTCTCTATCGCCCGCACTGGTTCTATCCTCTTTTCCTGTGGAGAGAGCATAAATGAACTACATTTGATCTGCTTTGGTGTGGCCATGGCTATGTGGATGCTAGCATGTTGCTGGGTGGTTACACCCTGCTTTAAAGGGACAGGACAATTCCCCCCAAAATGAAAATTCTGTCATCATTTACTTGAAAACAGTTTATGGATGAACTATCGCTTTAATCAAAAAAGCCCAGATGGCTGTAGATTGCTTAGATCCCTGTTTATATCTAAGTCTAGGATTTCATCTTCCAGTTTTATGTAAAGCTAATAAGTTTGTTTTTAATCACCTAGTGGTCATGCTTTGATTTTGTTGTCGCTTTTTGATCATCCAACATTCTTTCAGATGCGATAATTCATGCGCAGAAATAGACCGAAATATCCAGGAATGCAAAACGCGTCATTTGATCTGTGTCTCCTTGCCGAGCAGTTTAAAGAAAACACAAGTTGACTGAATAAAAATGTGTCCGATTCATTGGTGTCAGCAGAGAAAAGAGGGAAAGATAGAGAGACAGGGCGAGTCACAACTGAAGGAGAATAGAAAAGACAGATGTCGGTCTGAAGCTGCTGATGTGGCCGTCATGGCCGCTCTGTCCTCTGTGGTTCTCGTTTACCATCGCATAACATCTGCCTTACTTTGGTGTTTGGACTGTTTTCTGGCCTGTGGTGTAACGTCCCGCTCCAAACATCACGGGGCGAGCAGGGTGGGGTTTTCCATTTGTACACAGAAGGAAGATGCTCTGCTTGGATGTTGGTTCATACGGTAATGAATCCCAGCAGTAGCTGTGGTTATTCTGGAGTGGAAACAGATATGGATAACAATTATGCTCACAAACAACCACACGCACACAGGCAGACAACAGCTTTGATTTTGACGTATCATTATGCGCTCTGACACATTTGCAGTAGATTTAGTGGATTTTCTTTCTTTTAGAGCTCATGTGTGAACTAGCTCTGGCTCGGTACATATACCGTATGTCTCACGATTCAGTATCTATTAATATAACAAAATATAATTGGATCTCTATTATTCCTGATCAAAAGAAATTCTGAAATAATACTGGTTAAAATGAACATGAAATTATGTTCACAAACCATGTTTATGTAATCTGATATATGAAACATGATATTCTGCATTCATGTTAATTTTGATCTAAAAGACAGTAATGGCTAAGAATTTGGGAATCAGACTACAAAGGGTCAAACAGTATATTTTTGACTCACTAAAAACAATCATCTCATAAGAGTCATTCATTCATTTTGATTCACTAAAAAAGTACCAGCCCATAAAAGTTTGTTTTGGTTCAATTTGGTACCAACTATTTCAGAAGAATGATTTTGTTTGCTTTGGAAAAAAAGCACTCGTTGGAGTTGATCATTTTAGAATTGTACTACAGGACTCACTCTGTAAGTTTTACATTCGCTAAAAACAGAACCAACTCATAAGAATAAATTGTTTGCTTTCATTCACATTCATTTAGTAACTTTGGATAAAAGTGACTTTAGATAAAAAAGAACCAGCTCATAAGGATCGTGTTTGTTTTGATTCACAAAAAATAGCTTTCAAAGTGTAATTTGTGCATTTTAATTCACATAATAAATGGATTTTAAGAGTTGTTTATATGGGAATGGGACTACAGTGTATTGTATGTTTTTAACTCACTAAAAAAGAACCAACTTGTAGAAATTGTTTTAACACACTGAAAAAGAACTCGCTCATAAGAATCATTTCTTTATTTTGATTCACTAAAAATAAATGGCTTGTTGAGAGTTGTTCATTTGGGAATCGGACGTCACACTATGTTTCTGATTTACTAAATTTACTAAAACGACTCACAAGAGTCAATGTGTTTTGATTCCCTCAAATGAATCAACTCATAAGAATCATTGATTTGGGAATCAGCCCACATGGTTAACACACGTCATGGTTTTGACTATAAAACACCAACAACTCAAAAAAGTGACATCAGAGAGTTTTAACCAAGATGTGGTATTTTCATCGTAATAATTTACTGTGATTTAAATGGTTTTATTTGTGCTGCAGTACGCCTCAGTGATATGTGTGTGTTTTGTGTGTACAGGGAACGACCTCTTCCTGGTGGCGGTACATGAGCTGGGTCACGCGCTAGGCCTGGAGCACTCCAACGACCCCACTGCTATCATGGCCCCCTTCTACCAGTACATGGACACCGAGAACTTCAGACTGCCACATGACGATCTGCAGGGCATCCAGAAGATCTACGGTAAGATTCACACAGAACAAACTCAGTTCATAACATACCTTTTCAATACTGGAAAAAATAGTTTTTTCAAAATAAGTAAAACAGATTATGGAAGTACATTTTACAGTAAAATGCCATTTCAGTCTTATATTTTCTTTAATTTCACATGTTGCTTCATGAAAGTTTGTTTCCACCACAGAATAAAAACAGGTCAATTCAACTTTTTATCTCACAATTCTGACTTGAAGTCGCAATTCTAAGAATTACATCTGATAATTGAGACTTCTTTCTCTGAATGTCTCAGAGTTTACATGACACAATTTAGAGTTTTTTTTCTCCGAATTTATGGAAGAAGATTTTGGTATTTAATTCTGACTGTAACTTCTCAAGAAACTAATGAAAATCTAAACTGAAAATAAATTATCTTTGAAACTGCTTAATACATTGAATCGCAGACAAAATTTTTGACTTTGTTTCTGAGTTTTTGTTCGCCATTCTGGCATAAATTACTCATGGGGCGGGGCTAGTGGTGACCAGTGGTGGGTTCTCATTGGCTGGTGAGTTTTTGATTGATAGCGTCTTGACCTGGAAGTGAAGACATCAGTCTTATGTTGTTTAGTTGTGCGACCAAGAATCTGTAAGTGGCAACCTATTAAAAATAAAACGTTTTTTTAATTGTGAGACAAAAGTCAATTTTGAGATATAAACTCTAGATAAAAAAATGTCAAGATAAAATACATTTTAAAAAGTTGCAGTAATTATTCTTTCTTTTTTTATTCCATTGCGGAAACAAGTTTGCATAGTTACTTAATGTTTTTTGTAGTTATTTGTGAAATGTAAAATGTTTAAAAGTAATTCCTGCACCATTTTCTTTAACAGTGTAATACTAAATATTAAACCTCAGTGTGTATCTCAAATCAGAACCCCCTTAGCAACCACATAGCAACACCCTGGCAACCATTCATGCTTTTCTTATAAAATATACAAATCTACTGCTTTATGTTTCCCTCTGCTCCTTCACCCCCATCCAGAAAAACACTAAAATGCACGTTCCTGAGATGTTCAGGTCCGCTTTCCTGGACCCCATCCAACATCCGACCATTTGGTCTTCCTCTTTCCTCCTCCTGACACAGGATGAGACCGCTGAGGGTGGAGATACTCATGCATCTTATGTATCACGCACACATTCCCAGCCATGTTCTCTCAATATCATCACTCTGTTTCGCTGGCCCGTGTTATGTAACGTGAAGGGCTGTAATCCTCGCTCTATTTCAGGAGATTTGATTTCAGACAGTCTCTCCTCTCTGTGGTTCTGTGGGCCGCTCGCATCTCCAGAGGGCTAATCCTGTCAGGCCGCCCTCCTGCCTGATTCATACTTAAAATCATTCATTATTTTCTCCTATTAATCACCTATCCTTTCATTCTCACTCAGGATTTCTTGACCTCTTGATCCGCAGGCTCGTAGCGTTCTGTCGGCTCTTCCAAAAATCTGACGTCTTAGTTCATTGTGCAAACAGCTTGAACCCTTCAGCGCGGGTCAGCCGTCTGCGGTGCTGTGATAATGAGTCCAAAGATAATCGAGGTGTATGCAGGACTGTAATTGATGCGAGAGCACATGATAGCACTTTTTTTATACCCCAGTCCAGATGAATATTATAAAACCGATTTATTTGGTCAACAAACTTCTTTTACCTTTATTTTCAGAATAATACAATAGAAATAATATATATTATGTTATACAATGTTATACAGTTTTATATATATATATATATATATATATATATATATATATATATATATATATATATATATATATATATATATATATATATATATATATATATATACATATATATATATATATGCACAATGTAGTGCATTAGCTTAACTGTAGGCTGTATACTATTGCAAAGCTAATGGAACATTAATATTGAATTAAGACTGTATGTATTATGAGACAAGATTTTGACATTTATGAGGAGGTTTTTAACTACAACCACCCTTAATTATGATAAAAATCACTAAAACTGGAAAGCATTTGGTGTTTGATAACCCTCGTCTCTCTGTCTCCTTCTCTTCAGGACCTCCAGATAAACATTCCCAGCCCACGAGACCTCTACCGACAATCCCACCGGCCCGCTCGCACCCTCCCGCAGATCCACGCAAAAACGACAGGCAGACGCGACCCCCACGAATACCGACCGGTGACAAACCAATGAACCCCAACGCCAAGCCAGACATCTGTGACGGCGGCTTCAACACGCTAGCCATCCTCAGGAGGGAGATGTTTGTCTTCAAGGTAAGCCAACAAATGAGACATTCAGAAATACACAAAACAAACAGATTCATATGTCGTAATTACAATATGAAACGAGCTCATTTCAAGCCTATGGTCTCATAACTGCCACTTTAACGCTATGTTTAGAGCGCTGGCAGCTTCAGCTGACACACACACACACACACACACACACACACACACACACACACACACACACACACACACACACACACACACGTGGCGGCCGCAGGAAGCGTTTCAGCCAGCGTTACGCCTCCCTGTGTGTGGGTGTTTTCTCTTTGTTCTCTCAGCGCTTGTACTGAAGGAAAGTGACCTATTAGTCAGAGCCAATGAGCTTTTCTTTGCTCGCTGAACCCGAGAGCTGCCTTCAATGAGTCCGTAACCCTCCAGTGTGATAGTTGAGTGTATCAGGATAGTTGAGCGTTAGCAATCACTGTATGGCAGGGTGCGGATTATAGAGCTCTGACCCTGCTAATGAAAGCTTGAACCTCACCAGTGAGAGAAAGATAAAGGGAGGCTCATGGAAAGGAGATCAACTACACGGTTTAATTCTACTTATAACGTAGGAAGTGTAATATTATGTAATCAAAAGTTAATCAGAACACATATGGTGCCAAATATATGCTTACATACAAAAGTTGCCATAGCAACAGAAGGCTTCTTACGTGTTTTTCTCAAGGATCAGTATTGAAGTACACTGACAAAGCATTCGTGTTAGTATTACAGGTCTACTGTTAGATTTGCATCTGTAGAACAAGTAGCACAAATATTACTTTAAAATACATGGGTCAAGCACGAAAAAGGGTTTAAGCATAAAAACAATAAGTGTAACACTACTTTAAATTGTTGTTGTTGTTTTCTATTGAATTTAATTGCAATTTAGTTTATTTGTTTTTCTGTGCAAAAAAATTAATATTGTACATTTTCCCCTGATTTACAGAAAACACCCACTAAAATGTCATTCAGTGTAACAATCTTGTCAGGCATATTTACATCAAAAATCTATTTATGATATTAAAAGACTAATTACTTTCACCCCAAATATAAATTAGTTCGTAAATTAAATCAATTAAATCGTAATTTTACATTAAAAAATTTAGCCCATCTGTCAATAAGATTTTTTTACTCATTTAAAACACAATAAAATGTAATATGCTTCCTTATTCTTTTATATATTTTAATATGTACAAGTCAGAATAAACATGTTGTTTGAATTTTAACATAAATATTGTGTTACACTGAATGAATGAATGAATGATGCATTTATATAGCGCTTTATTGTGTATTGCTGTACACCCAAAGCGCTTTACATTCATGGGGGGGGGTCTCTCTCAAACATCACCAGTGTGCAGCATCCACTTGGATGATACGACGGCTGCCACAGGACAACGGCCCAAGTGCGCTCACCACACACCAGCTACAGGTGGAGAGGAGAGAGAGATAGAGCCAATCAAGTGTATGCTCTCACCACACACCAGCTACAGGTGGAGAGGAGAGAGAGTCATAGAGACAATCAAGTGTATGCTCTCACCACACACCAGCTACAGGTGGAGAGGAGAGAGAGTCATAGAGACAATCAAGTGTATGCGCTCACCACACACCAGCTACAGGTGGAGAAGAGAGAGACATAGAGACAATCAAGTGTATGCTCTCACCACACACCAGCTACAGGTGGAGAGGAGAGAGAGTCATAGAGACAATCAAGTGTATGCTCTCACCACACACCAGCTACAGGTGGAGAGGAGAGAGAGTCATAGAGACAATCAAGTGTATGCGCTCACCACACACCAGCTACAGGTGGAGAGGAGAGAGAGATAGAGCCAATCAAGTGTATGCGCTCACCACACACCAGCTACAGGTGGAGAGGAGAGAGAGTCAGAGACAATCAAGTGTATGCGCTCACCACACACCAGCTACAGGTGGAGAGGAGAGAGATAGAGCCAATCAAGTGTATGCACTCACCACACACCAGCTACAGGTGGAGAGGAGAGAGAAACATAGAGACAATCAAGTGTATGCTCTCACCACACACCAGCTACAGGTGGAGAGGAGAGAGAGTCAATCAAGTGGATGGGGATTATTAGGAATAACAATTTAACATTATTTCAACCAAATTTTGACATTTTATTCTCCAAAAACGTATTTGAAACCTTAAATGTAGACACTTTACTTGCATTTAATGTGCTTTCTATGGACATAAAATCACTTTTGAAAATGTATTTTGATGCGGACATCGTAACGTTTTTGAGTTACATACATATATATGCACTACTGAAAGCTTGGGGTCAGTATATAAATATATATTTATATATATATATATGTATACTTTTTTACTGATACTTTTTTAATCAAGTAAATACAGTCTCGATGTGATTAAGATACTTCTTTCAAAAAATATTGAAACTAAATAATGTTTAAATAATCTTACCAGCCCTAAACGTTTGAATGGTAAATATAAATGACAAATACATTATTTAAAAAATAAATAATTTAATTAAATAAATTAACTATATTTGAATTGTTTTAATCTATATTTACTACAATATAAATACAATTTTATAAATATTTTAGTTGATTATTAATTCAGGTTTTTAAAGAGGTGTTGATGATTCCAAAATCCGTGACTCAATAAATAAATGAATAAATACAAATAAAAAAACTTAAAAAAGATTACATATGGCAAATGCAGCAATTGGAAACCAGAGGTTTGGTGGTGAGAACTTCAAAACAGATTAACAATGGAAACTCTTTTTAAAAAGTTGATTCTCTCTGAAAGTATAGTTTGCTCATTTCTAGATATATTTGTTCAGATATAAATAAAGACCGGGTCGAGTAGTTGTGATCTGTGTGTGTTTGTGAAGCAGAGCTTACATGTCTGAAGGCTACAGCACAGCTTTACTTTACACACAGCCAGTGTTTTCTCTGTGTAAAAATAGATGGAATTCATTTGTCAGACTTTACAGAAAGTGTCTTTTTTTCTGAATTCGCCAAACTCATGCTGACGTGTCGATTTATTGCACATGAAGGGGTTTTTGTTGAGCTCTAATCTTGTCACTTGGTCTCCTCTTCCAGTTTCACAGCAGACGCCTTTGGGAAAACAAAATCTATCATGAATGCTGTTACATTTCCTCACTCACCCGCTCAGTGGCTCGCTCTCTCGCATGCTGTAAACTGGAGTAGTCTATCATCACAGCCAGACAATAACACAAACATATTTCTGTGCTGAAAATGCTTAAAGTCTGCCATCTGAGCTCAGAAGCGTATCCACAGTAATATCAGTGTTAGATCCTCATATTGGCGGTTCACAGTTATGGGTGGAAAACCTGTGACTGTTTATACATGTTAGTCATCGAATTCTTTCTTTAAGACTGGTCATAACTTTAAGTCAGTTACATAGAGATGTAGACTGGTCTATTTTAAATCTGAGATGTTGACAGTGGCTATGTTTATGCAACTGGAAACTGATTGACTGAGAGATGAGGAGAGAGATAATATTCATCTGCAGACAACCAATCAGAAATACACAGAGGGACACGTGATCATTAGGGAAAGTTTTACATGATTGAAAATATAATTACTAGGGCTGACAATCATGTGAAAATCAATCAAATGAATTACATTATATGCTGGTTAATAATAACATTTATTTGCATATCATTATTTGCCAAGACAAGCCAAATGATAATGACACAAATGTAATATACACAGTAGACACATATATATATATTATGTAAACTAAAACTTTTATTTTGGATGTTATTAATCGCGATTAATCATTTGACAGCACTAAAAATTATATTTTATATTATTTATTAAAAATGCAATATAAATAATTTATAACATATAATATAAATATTATATAAGATAAACAATAATATATACAGTCTTTTACAGTTCTATATATATTGTATAATGTATGATAGATCTATGAATAAATAAATATATAAGAATATGTAAATATTTAATATTTATTAAATATTGTATTTACAATAAAAATGCAATGTCAATAATTTACACAAGTAAAAATAAAAAATGATCTTTTTAAAGTCTCAAAAGAAAATGATCTAAACCCCGTAGGTACATTTTCTTCAGTTGTAAATAAAAGCACGCTTTGTTCTCTATCATTTCTCCAGTAATAGAAACAGTCAGTTCCTCCTCCTCTCTCTCTCTATATGTGTGTGTCTCACTCACTCAACTCCCTGGCCGTCTGCTGTTTGATGCGGGTTAAGTCTGTGCCCGGTGACAGATCTCTTCCGTCCAGTCCTGTGAGGGATCTGTAGACTGTGAAACAGAGAGATAGAGGCCGATCTCCCAGCAGTGAGCTCTCAGCCTGCCCAGCACCACACTGCTCACGGTGCTGTCATCTTTCCAGTGCATCTCCCCGCACACATGCCTGAGTTCAGTACCGGCTGACTACAGACTAAACCTCTGCATGGATCTGAGCTCTCGTAACTTACTGCTTTGTCCTGCAAAATCAAACAAATTTTCATTGATCGTTTTCTGACATCTGAATGAATCGATATGTAGCTGTAGGGCCGAGAAATGTAGAGTTTACTTCCATTTGCATTCCTCTTTTTCCTTAATGATTCCATTAAGAATTAATTACCCTTAAATAAATATATACACAGGCACATTTATATTTAAACAAGAATATTACATGTTAAACAGCCACATATAGCTTTTCTAAGCTCTTTTTTCTAAGCTCTTTAAATGGCATCAGATCCTGAACAGTGATCAGCGTGAGCTTCAATTACTTTAATCCTACCGCTGCTTCCTGTACTATAACATTATATTTAACATTTCACTCCTCTGTGTTACAGCTAAATTACAGATATTTTAAATTGAAGACAGTCCAACTTGGACCAGATAATGGTCTCTCTGAGAGTCACTGTTCCCAAAAATGTGGTACGGAGGGTCACATACGACACTCTTTCTTACAGAATAAAGCAGAATACATTTTTGCTCTGTGACCCATTTTTTAAGCTCCAAAATTTGTGCAACCTCACACCACCATCTATGTAACAGAAATAGCCTACATTTTAAGGTCTTATGGAGATATTCGCTATTTCATTTATTTTATTGCTATTGAGTTACAAGAACTAGCAAATAATTTGAGCAGCCCTTAATTATATATACAGTATAATTATAATTAATTATTTATTAAATTAATTATTATTATAATTAAAGGCTGCATTTATTTAATCGAAAATACTGTCAAATTAATAAAGTGAAATATTATTACAATTTATAGTAACTTTTTATTTAAATTTATTTCTGTGACGCAAAGCTGAGTTTTCAGAAGGCTTTGCTCCAGTTACTGGTGTCACATGATCATAAATCTTTCTAACTGATTTGCTTCTCAATTACCATCAAATATGATAAGTTGTTAAATATTAATAATTGTCATTTTGATTAAATGATTATTATCTGGCAGTTTTAAGATTAAATGAATAAATAAATACATTCTGTCATGCTGATTTAATGCTCAATTCTCATCAACTATTATCGGTTGTCAAATATTAATTATGGTCCTTTTTATTAAATTATTATCATCTCCTAGTTTTAAGGTGAAATAAAATAAATTAAAGAATGGACGAATTAATAGAATTATATTAATAGTAAATTAAAAAGTAAAGTTGTAAAAGTATCATTTAAAAATGCAATGTGATGAGTCCATTTTAAACGGGTCATCGGATGCAAGTTGTTTGAACATAAATGTGTGTTGGAAGTCTGTGTACACATCCAACCTATAATGATAAAAATCCACCTAGTGTTTTTTTATCCCTAATTTAAAATCGCCTTTCTCAAATCAGACTGTTCTGAGATTCCTGTCAGAATGATGTAGTTCTGCGCAGGCCACTCCCACAATAGTTGATTGACAAGACCGTCTCACCTTAGCCCCGCCCTGAGTGAGCTGAGAGATCTGTCGGTGCAGGGGAAGACAAGATGTCTCAGATTAAGTGATTGAGGCCTTCTGTTGTTGGATGTAATAATGAATACAGCAGTCGTCTTTTAGTCTCGACATCTGAGCCGCTGAAGACGCAGAGGATTAACGTTACTTTCATTTTTGAAGGGAATGAGCGATCCCTGCCTAAATGTGTCTATGTTCATGTGAATCATTCGTGATCCAGCCTCACCTACAGAAGAAGTGAGTATAAGGGTTTTTTATGAATCTTTGCATAATAATTTGCTGGTTAGCCAGTTTCGTGGCTAAAGTAAACAGTACTGCTCTCACCCCATGAAAGAGGGGGCGGGGACAGCAGAGCTCATCAGCATTTAAAGCAACATGGACTAGAATGGCTTACTAAAAACAGAGCTGGTTTTGACATGGTAAAAAGGTGTTTTTACACTACCATTGAGACATTTTAACCAAAGTATGTTATAGACTTTTCATTAAGACCCTAAAGAATCATATCAACTTGTGGAAATTGGGCATCCGATGACCCCTTTAAAGCTGAAGCTATGCTGAAGCTGTCATTTCTCACTCATTCAGACACAACAGTGTGTCTTCTCTCATAGCAGACACTAATGAATGTGGCGTGTCTAGGGACCAGGCGTTTGCTAGTTGTGCAAAGGTCACTGTTGTATGTGTGGGCTTCCCTGTGATTACAGAGTAGCAGGCAAATGTGTTTGTCTTTCTCTGGTTTTGGGATAGCAGAGGCTGGTAAGAGAAGAATGAGGAGGAGTAGGAGTGTGTATAAAAGCGAAGAAGTGTTGTTTTTGCATTGTTATGTAGTTGCTAAGGTGTTCTGAGTGGTTGTTAGTATGTTGCTAGGTGGCTGCTCACAGGACCCAATCAAATTTGAGGTATTATTTAAGTGAGTATTGGACAAGTTATACAACAAAGTTAACTCTACAAATATTACTGATGTCAGATTTAGCAAACACTACGAATAAACAAAATACCTGTGCTCTGTTTGATACATTTTTAGCTACATTGAGGGACAAGAGGAATCAAAGTAGTGGTGCAAAATCTGAGGAGTGACGTCTCTATAATTGAGTACAAAATACTGTCAGCGAGGAGCAGGCTGGCGTCTTTAGTTTTAGAGATACTGATGGTCAAATTATATTCTTCAATTTTCTACATAAGATTACTCAGGAGAAGCAAATGTGTGCTTGAAGAATAATGGAGTTGTCATCTTTGAGCCATATGTTATGCTCAAACTTGCTGTTAAATTGCATTCTGAGAGATTCAGTCCCGGTGAAACAGACTTACGGCGCGGGTGCACAGCAAATGATCTCAGAACTGCATATAAAAGAGATGTGCTTCTGGATGCTGATTGGTCAATATCACGTCCCAGCTGTGCTACACTACACAATATAAGTATGCTCGACACAAGAAAAAGTCATAGAATGAACAAAGAGACTGCTTGGCAGAAAATGCTACATGTTTATCCATTTTTTTTCTTAATTTCATATAACAATACTATAAATATTACATATTTTTACTGCTGTCAAATTATATAACAAATAGTCATATTTATATATGATTTATATTACACACACACACATATATATATATATATATATATACACATAGATACATACACATATACACACACACATACATGCATACATACGCATACATACATATACATATATATACATATATATGTGTGTGTGTGTGTGTGTGTGTATACACTCACCGGCCACTTTATTAGGTGCACCTGTTCAATTGCTTGGTAACACAAATTGCTAATCAGTCAATCACATGACATCAAATCAATGCATATTATATATTACATATATTATAATAATTCATATTATATATCAATTACATAACATATTATTTAAATTATGCACAAACATGAGAACCATTCTGAGAATCTCATTCAAAGTTTTTTCTGACGTTACGGTTATTTTACTTCCCAAGGTTTATTATTGTAATGTACAAAAATGTATTTGGTCTCATTTACTAATAATCATGCACAAACGTTATAGTATTTAATTAATTATTATTATTATTAATAATTATTATTACATCATTTTTATTATTTAATTTATTTATTATTAAATGTATTTGTTTATACATAATGCATTTTTATTATTAAATAACATGTTTTATAAAATATAAATGAATGACTATATATTATTAATTGTGTTAATATATATTAATACAATTATTATAAATACTATTAAATTCTATTTAAAATGCTGCAGATCCATTTTCATTACTACAATGCAAATATTTAGCAATGTTATTTTTGAACATTTTATGTTCAGCATATGGAAAAACGTCAGGTTTGGAATGAATAGATTAAATATATAATTTTTTTAATTATATTGAAATTATTAAAAATGTAATATAGTATATTATTATGTGTATATTAATAAATATATTTTAAATTATTATAAAGAATATTTTGTACTATTTACAATTGTATATGCACATATATGAGATCCATTATCATCGCAGTACTGCAAAAATAGTACTTTATGTTCAATGAAGAAAAAAGTCATGAGGTTCAGAACGAATGGAGATTGGCAGAAAATGTTACTCGTTTATCCAGTTTATGAGGCGACAGGCTTGATTCCCCATCATCCTCTCCAGCAGCACAAGAATGATAAAAACACACAGATACACATCAATTACACACTCAATGTGCATCCTTTGCTCTTCACTATGACTAAAAAACCTCCTGCGTCTGTCGAGAACCATGAAAGAGAGAAAAAAAATACATAAAATCGTCCATGGTGTCTATTCTATAAGTCAATTTGATAAATGTAGATTTCTGGACTAATAAGTATAATGGCTTCCCAGGAGGGAACGATTGTTATGGCCACCACAGAGCGATGACGGAGAGATTGTCTGTTTTGACACCAATGTTTAAACAAGCTTTGGAGAGATCAAAGCTGTAGATGTGTGCCGTGGGATTTTCCAGAGCTGGAAGTGACAGCAGCTGGTCTTCACCTTCAACAGTAGGTGAAGTCCAGGATGCCACAACTTAAACTATTCCCGTTTGGGTTTCAGTTAATTATAAAATATACTTTTTGGCAATTGACGTAAACAACAGAAAAGCTGCTGTTTATGAGACTAAACTTCTAAAGCATTGTATTGACCACTATGTGCTCCAAAAAAGCACATGCAAAGCCTCATGGGATATGACGATGTGCCATTCAGCAGTTTTTTTTGTTTTTCTCTGTATCTTCTCTCTATGAAGGACCACTGGTTTTGGAGGGTCAGAGATAACGCTGTGATGCCCGGTTACCCCATGCTCATGAATGTCTTCTGGAGAGGTCTGCCACCAAAGATCGACGCCGTCTATGAGAACAGCAAGGGCAAATTTGTGTTCTTCAAAGGTAAGACTTCTACACATCAGATCGACGTCCCTCAGCGCAGTTTGCGTAGAGTTGAGTTCAGAGATAGTGAGGGAACAGCGTGAAGATGAGACTTCACCTTGTTTCTACAGAGATCAACTGCTGTAGGACTCTCACGGGTTTATCTACACTGCTTTACTGGAGCGGGCGGCAGTTTGTCCCTGAATATAGCACTGTTAGGAGTTCATCTAGTGACTGTGAGAGAATGAATGCATGCATTGTTGCTCTACATAAAGATGGCATAGGCAATAAGAAGATTGCCAAGACCCTGAAACTGAGCTGCAGCATGATGACCAAGACCATACAGCGATTTAACAGAACAGGTTCCACTCAGAACAGGCCTCGCCATGGTCGAACAAAGTTGAATCGCACCGCCGTTTTATGAAATCAAATATACATAAGATAATGACAATAACTGTGCTGTGATTTCGGCTAAACTTGTATGTAAAATTAGAGAAGTAAGCAACATCATATCTGTGTTTAACTGAATTAAAGCGCTGCTCGTCTCTGCCGCGTGCTGAACAGAAACTGAGCAGACGCAGAGAGAGAGAGAGAGAGAGAGAGAGAGAGAGAGAGAGAGAGAGAGAGAGAGAGAGAGAGAGAGAGAGAGAGAGAGAGAGAGAGAGAGAGAGAGAGATGTGTGTGCGTGTGCGGGCCATGGGTCAAACAGAAAATACACGCTGCGTTAATCGCGCGTTAATACAATTAGTGCCGTTAAAATGAATTTGTGTTAACGCGTTATTAACGATAATGATTATATTATTACTATAATCAAAATAAAAACAATACTTAAGTCTCATGAATAAATATATGGTGAAAATATAAGGGGTCTCACAGTTGAACATTTTCAAAAAGTTTTGAAAAAGTTCAAATATTTAAATAACGGATTATAGACATTATTAGAATGTATTATAAAGTTATAATAATGAATAATTGAAATGTAATTTAAACATTAATATTAATATTTGTAATATTAATATTACTGTATATAGTTTTATATTGTCATGTTATAAATAATATTAATATATACAATTCTAGATGAATATTCTTATATTTGTAACATATATCAATAACAATAATTATTATTATCATCATCATCCTTATTTATTTGTCAGGGACAGATACAATAAACATAGATGGAACTGAAATAACAGTCACCCCGTGCATGTATCATAGTAATTATAGCCAAAGCTTATTTGCAAAACTTTATTTTATTATTCAATTCTATACATAATATATTATAAAAATAATAAATATTAGGTATCATGAATAAATGTGCTAAAATAAATTAAATAAACAATACAAATATATTATACAAAACACAAAGTAAAATAACTATAAATGAATGTGAATAAAATAACTCATATAATGTTGTTTTGATGAGACATGTTTGATATCACACTGAGCTCATTATGATTGAGCTTATAAACTCATCACATTTGTGATTTTCTTCCCATGGGCTCGTATGCTGTGTGTGTGGTCCATGTGGAGGCAAATAAACACTTTTTTCACCCTCATTGCCGGTGGAAAGCAGCACCGAGTGAGGATCGCTTACACTGACCTCTGAGCAGTTAAGTAGGTCAGAAAGCATGGCCAAATCTGGACGTTTAAATCTGTTCCTCTGGATAACGTTGACCTCCAGCCAACATTTACAATAAAACCATCCTGCAATTTCACTTTCACAAACATACTCGCACAATCACTGACAAAACACAGACATAAATGAGCAAACACACACACACACACACACACACTAGGCTCCAGGGGTCTGCAGCGATCTCTCTCACACTCTTTGGCTCCACGTTTGGCACAGAGAGACCTGACCCCGCTGAGAGGGCCATGAGAAAGACGCAGGTGACGTGACAGAGGAAGAATGATGGACCTGTCCTCCTCTGACCCCTCGGACTCCAAACAAACCCGGCCCGCTGCGCCCCTGCTCTCCTAAAGCACACTGACATTTTAAAGTGAAGGCATTAACATGCCAGGTCTGAGTAACAGTGGCAGACGCGCGGCCAAAGGCCTGCTCACGGTAATTAAAGGCAAACAGGAAGTGCCTGAACTGTGAAATTGAATGTTTGGTTTTGCTGAAACAGACATTTATCTGGAAATGATGTAAATATTGAGGATTCCATATCAATAACCTCAGTGTCAGATTATCAGTGATTTGAGGCACATTTCACTGGTAGAAACAGCAAATGTGATTATGGTTAGTTTTTCCATTGATAAATGTGCATACGGTGGGAGTAGGATTATATTTTATGAAATATATATATATACATATTTACATGGGTGAGTATTTATATATACATAATAAATATACACAGTAAAAACACATATTAAGTAAACAAACTTATTTTGGATGCGATTAATCGCGATTAACCATTTGACAGCATTAATATATATATATATATATATTCAAATATAATATTTTGTATTATGTTCTATATATAATCTTAATAATATTGTATAATATATTTATAAGTAAATATTGTAATATATATATATATATGTGTATTTGCTGTAAGACTGTCTTTACTGTAATATGTATAACATTTATTTTATTTATAATATTTAAAATTATTTATATTAATATTTATAGTTAATATTATGATCGAATAAAAATGAATAGTTTTATTATAATACATTTGTATTATTTTAATACAAGTATTGTAACGTATTTATATATTAAGATAATAGTGCATTTAATTTTAGAAATGAAGCAATTCAAATAAATAAATAAATGTTTAATGTTTTTTACAAACTTTTATTTTATAATGTTCATGTATTTATGTATTTGCTGTTAAATGGATTAAATATTTCAACCAAACAGCCATTAACAAAATACAGTACAGTCAATCAAGGCATATTTTCCTCAGCATCATTCACTAAATCATCACCAACACAATATTCAAGTATTTTTGTCAACACACTTATACTCAGAAGTAGTGATGGGAAGTTCGGATCATTTTACCGACTCGGATCTTTGAGTCTCGTCTCGAACGGATTTCGTTCTTTTTAGCAAAGCATAATTCAAATGTTACGTGTTACTTCCCTAACACATCTACTACTTATGCAAACGTTGATCACACTACAAACATACAAATCTATAATGGTATATGAAACAGAAAAGATTAATTCATTGTTTACCTGGGTCTTTAGTCTATGATTCGCTCACCTCACCTCTTATCTGACATCGGGTTTGAGTCGTTCATCACGTGACCGCCTCATACGCTAAACCTATGCAGTCTGAGCCGGAAAGAGAATTGATTAGTTCACCTTTTGAGTCTTTCATTCTTTTGTAACGTGACGTGACAGCATAGAGAAATTAGTTCATTTCCAAGTTTCCTTACAAACGGGTGCATAGTTATTATTATCATTATTTTAATTATTATTTACTCTTACAGTTAGGTGATGATTTCTGGTCTCAAATTGGAGCTTTTTATTTCTTACAGTTTATGAATGTGAATTTCTGTCACGATGGTTCTTTTCCATAACACTGAATGCGGTAATAAACTAAAGAGTTGGTTATTGTTATTATTATTAAGTCTTTTTCCCTTAGACTGCATAGGTTTAGCTTACAGGGCTGTCACGTGAGGAACGAACGACTGGAAAAACCAGAAGTCTCGAAACAGGTGAACTAATTCCAGTACAGGACCTATGGGATGGTGCGCATGCACGACTGAACGAATCACTCCCCGAGATGACTCGCTCTCCTCGAGTCACATTAAAGATTCGTTGAATGACTGAACGTTCTCAAAGTCTCCCTGGGCTGAATACTGTAATCTCCTGATTTCTCCTGTTCTTGTGCTTTTTCTAGGCAAGCAGTTCTGGGTGTTCAAGGACACAATGCTACAGCCTGGTTACCCGCAGGACATCTCAATGTTTGGAAACGGCATGCCGGCACAGAGTATAGAGACAGCCGTCTGGTGGGAGGACGTGGCCAAGACCTACTTCTTCAAAGGAGATAGGTATGTGCACAGCATGTGTGTGTGTTTATATATGTGCGCCTGGCCATGTGTGTGTTTCGACTTTCTCTGTTTATCTATATGAAGGTACTGGAGATATAATGAAGACTTGAAGATGATAGATCCTGGTTATCCCAAGTCCATCACTGTATGGAAGGGTGTTCCAGATTCTCCACAAGGAGCGTTTGTGGACAAAGCTAACGGTAATTTTATTATAATAATTTTTTACATTACAATAATTGTATGTATATATATATATATATATATATATATATATATATTACAATTGTATAATATTTTAATTTATGTCCATTGTTCAATCAGAATATATATATTTTTAAATCAACGTAAACTGACAAATACTGTACTGTAATATTTGTAATATAATTGATTGATATTGTTTATTATGTAATCATCCGATCTACTTTAAGTTTTTGGCTATTTTAAGAAGGCTTTTATGTCTTATACTTGAAAATGTAATCAAAATTGTAATCATCTACTCAGCCTCATGTCGTTTCAAATCCATAAGACGTTCTTTCTTCTATCCGGGATGCTTTTGAACGGCAAAAATTACATAAATTCTGCAAAAATGATCTATATGACCCATGTACCATACTCCAAGTCTTTTGAAATCATATGGTAGCTTTGTGTGAGGAACACACCAATATTTAACGTTCTGCTTTGGCTTTCAAATTTAATGCATAGAAAAACTTGAAATATTCTGCGCAAGTCACATGGAGGCAAAACATTAATTTTAACCCAACTAACTCCTTAATAAGATCATAACTTGGTATTTTCAGTAGAATTTTTTCAGCTAGTTGTTAGTGCTGTGGTGCTCATGTAGGCGACACGAGTTTGAATCCCGCTTGCAACATTTCCAAACCTCATGTCCCCACCATCTTCCCTTATTTTCCTGTTGTTTCTTTACTACATTCTCAATTAAAAAAGGCAACAATGACAGAGAAAGAATTTTGAACCCAATTCGGATCCAACATAAAAAGTACTTTAGAAAAAGGGAAAAAACGATAAAGACTCTAAACATATACAAAACTTAAATAAAGACTCATTACTGAACTAATTTAAACTACAAACAGACCATGCAGCGCCTGAAATGATCTTGCATTTGACCCCGAATCGTTTCTGTGCATTACGAAGCAGTGTCATTCTCGTTTACACTGGCCTATTTTGATTCTGCTCAAGAGCACAGTTCTGAAAGGTTGTGTTTCGGGGCGAGTGTGAACGTCTCTGGCAGGAGCTCTCGGGGTGGGGACGTATAGCATGAGTTCAGTCCGTAGCTGCAGGCGCGCAGGTCGACAGCCACGCACATGCCATCTGTACCCAGCCCCGCTGCCAGGTTTCCCCGTGGACGCAGGCGCTCATCTGAGCGTGAAGGGTGGATTGATATTCCAGGGAAATTGTTTGGCTAACCACACGTTGAAAGTGATTGTGGGCTTTCTTTCAGCCCTGTCTCTGCACGTTGCCCAAAAGGCCTCTGTGGGCGAGACGGAGTTGAGAAAATTGACCCTAATTATGTGTCATCATGGCCAGCCGATCACGGGGAGATGGGAAAGGATAGCGTATTTTTTTCCTACGCTCTAGTCCTACAAGTATCGATGTTACAATAACCCGTGGTCTTATTATAGGCCTTTCAGATCAAATTTTTTAGATCACGCTGAGCCCTTCTTCCAGTCTGCAACATTTTTATTTCCAGGATTTAGAATCTTTGTTCAACAGATGTAGTGGAGAGTGACAGGAAATTAGCAGAGATGTGAGATCAGGATTCATCTCAGATTGGAAAATGTTTAATAACATTTTTTAAATATATTTTACATGTATTTAGTATATACTAAATATGAAAAATTTATAGAACAATACAAAAACAAAACGTTAAATTATATAAAAATATATATTTTTAGATTTGACATAAAAAACTTTAATTTATGTATTTTATATAATAAAAATGTAAATAAAATATAAAAATTATAAATAAAATATAATATATAATTGGGATATTTTAAAATATAAAAACTAAAATACATATTGTTTTAATTTTATAATATATTTTTAATATTTTAATTAGTTTTAGTTTTTATATTTTCTGTTCTCATTTAAATTTTAGTTTTAGTAGTTGTGCCATGTTCTTTTGACGTTTTTATTAGCTTTTTAAATGTGTCTGTATAGTTTGTAAACATTTTATAGCAGTTTTAGTTTTAGTTATTTTAGTATGTGAAATTAAATGAGAATTTTTTTGCCTTGATAGCTACTGTAGCATATATAAATTCCGTTTTAACTTATTTGAAATTATTACATTTCAGATAAAGTTTTTTTTTCAAATAAATACGTTTTATTTCAAGTAACAAAAGTTTATTTTATGGTTTTAATTTTAGTTAATAACCCTGAATCAATTTAAATACTACAAGTGAATTTAGGCATCACTATATCATAAAGCATATATCCACTTTGAGTTTTTCTAAAGTTTATACTTAACAAGACTTACTTGATTAAGTGAGTGTTAGATGACTGAAAAAGAAACCAAAAATGTAAATATAGGTGGAAACGCGGATGCACAATTAAATATCCAATATAAATATAAAAACATCTTACAAATGTCTCCCGTGTCGATGCTTTGCAGGTTTCACTTACTTCTACAAGGACAAAGAGTACTGGAAGTTCAACAATCACAGGCTGCGGGTGGAGCCCGGCTACCCTCGCTCCATCCTCAAAGACTTCATGGGATGCGACCTCACGCCCATCGACCCCGATATGCAGCCGACGGAGGACGAGGATGTGGTGATTAAACTGGACAGTGAAGCCAGCACGGTCACGGTCATCGCCATCGTCATTCCCTGCGTCCTGGTGCTCTGCCTGGTGGTGTTGATCTACACCGTCTTTCAGTTCAAGAGGAAGGGGACGCCCCGACACATACTGTACTGCAAACGCTCCATGCAGGAGTGGGTGTGAGTGACACGGCCACAAGATACGGTGTCGTAAACACCCTAAACTTGCGGACTTTGGCTCTCGACTTGCGTCTCGCTCAAGGAGAACAGCGAGGGCCTTTGCTTTGATTCCCCCCTCCAGGAGACGAGGGGCGCATTTCCCTCCAAACTCCCTTCTCTTGGCCCTGGTGCACCCGCTGTAGGACTTGCGGGAGGCTTGTGGGATTGCAAGGATCCCATGGTGCATTGCGCCACCATTCGACGTGGAAATCGCTGATTGCTATACCTTTAGGTTTTACAAGTGCACGCTGAAAACATGAAAAAATTAACAAAAAGGAGTCGTGTTTTTTTTTTACTTTCTGAATTTTCGCTTGACTCCGATCTATTTATTTTCAAACAGAAATATTAACGATTCCCTTTAAAGCACCCCAAACCAAATAGACTCCAAAGAGGATCTTTTTTCTTATTTTTACATTTTTATTATTATCATTATTTTCCCTCCCTGCTCTAAATATTTTGCAGTGATATGTAGTGGGGGAAGTTTTGACTGTTGTGGCAGTCTGTCTCAAAAACAGGGGCCAAAATATTCTGCAATATTTTTAATAGCCTTAATTATGGATTGTGTTGTTGCTTTTGTTTTCGTTTATTCGTTTGTTTTTAAGCACCGCTTCGTCTGTCCTGTCGAAACAGCAGTGCAACATTGCTTTGCTCCCTTTGAGATCAATTTGAGACCTCATTTTTGCCAGGGGCCGCACTGGAACAGGGCGGGACTCCTTAACCTCTGCCTAACATATCAGTCAAAACAGAGGGAAGACCAAGCCACTGCAACGACGAATACTTTATCGCGTTTTTCCGTCCGACGGTAGAATTGCAACGCAAAGGAAGTGCTTGAACCGTTTATCGTGCTTAATGCTCACTCGTTTGGTCGTGTTTATCACGGACAGAGATTTGCGAATTCGTTTCTTCCCTTTTTCCGAAAGGTTGCTGTTTGAGACAGAGCATGTCTTCTCCTTCGGACTGCCTTGTTTTTAGGTCTTGATGGGATCCGAGAACCTTGACGTTTGAACCAGAATCACCAGAGCAACTCAGGACAGCGCTTGATTCAAAGTGTATGCAAGCCTTCACATCCAGTCCTGTGTCTTTATTATCAACCGAGAAGAAAATCGAGGATATATCATGTTCATGTCTTGCAGTCTGCCTCTAGATCGGTCCTTTGCATAGAACGGATGGTTGAACATACAGTTATTTGCTTGCATTAGCATTTTTTATGTTTGTTTTTCTTTTTTTGGTACATTTGAAATCAAATGGTCTCAACCTCAACAAGTGGTACTTAAAGTGCTAAGCTGTCATCCGGCACGTTTCCTTTAGATGCGAGGAAAAAAAACGTACGTGATCTAAAGGAAACCATATGTGTGTTTCTGGCAAGCAGTGTTTGAATGTGTGTCTGTATTGATGCTAGATTTGTATTTTTTCTTTCTTTCTTCCTCTTTCATTGTTTTAAGATAAAAAGGAAAAAAATGGGACATTCTTCAAATTCATGTACTTCATGACTCGGTTTGGGACGAACCGTCCTGACAGACTTAATAAATTAATCAGTATATGATTAAAATGCCTTTTAAGTGCTTTGTTCACATTCACTATACATACAAATTCAGTCTGGGAAAATATAAACATCTACTCTTTCAACTAACACAAATACCACGATAATACCATAGTATTTTAGTACAGTGATCATTTTGTACCACACAATATATCAAAACACTATGGTATTACCATGGTACTGCCATAGTACTTTTCTGCATTTCTTTCACTTACAATAAATGTACCATGGTATTTTGGACATTTTATCATTCTACTACAATGGTATTTGAACATGGTACCATGATGCTATTATGATATTTACTAAGGTATTTTGGACATTTTACCATAGTACTACCATGGTGTTCTGAACATGGAACTGGGGTAATATGGTATTTTGGACATTTTGCCATTACATTTGAACATAGTAAGTACCATGATACTACTATGGTATTTTGAACATGGCACCTTGGTAATATGGAATCTAGTATGGTATTTTTGCCATTTTACCATTGCACCATGATACAACTATGGTAGTTTGAACATTTTACCATGAGACGGTTAGTATTGTACATGGTAGCATTATACTACTATGGTATGCACTTTGGTATTTTGGATATTTTACCATGGTATTGGTAAATTGAAAATGTACCACAGCACTACCATCCTATTTTACATAATTTACTATTATTGCCCTTATACATGGTATCATTTGACCATGGTACTACCAGGTACTACCTAGTATTTTTTACTTTTATGATGGCAATGCAATGGTATTCTGATATACAATGGTATTCTGCATCACTATATGAAGGACACATACCATATTCTTGGAAATACCATGTAAATAAAATGTCATATGAGTTCCAATACCATCGTATATCTCAAAAGCCTACCATAATATTTCCCTCTGATGTACCATGTACATTACATTTTGTAAGTGTTCTATCCTCTCTCTTTCTCACTGTGTGTATGTGTGCATTCGCATGAGTGCATCTGAACGTTTCCCCGAATCCCAGCCGATCAAACAAAAGTCAGCTTTGAACAGCTGAGAGGAAATGGCAATCATTAAATAATCCAGAAAATCGACTATCATAAAGGTGGTGTGTATCCTGTGGTTATATTTAGCTATTATGATAAGAATCAGAGCATAAAATATGAGACGGCGGTGGGCTGAGACATTTAGAACCCGCCAAGTGCAAAAGTAAACCGAGACAGCCGCAGCCCATGTGTATTCTGATTGGCCGTTGGAGCGCTGGCATGGCGGATGAGGTCAGGTCGGGCATTCAACTGCCATCTATGTTCCAATGCAAATCTAGCTCAGCAAAATGACTGCGACCATGGTTACTGCAAGCATAATGGCCGAGATGAGAGATTAAAGTGGTAAATGATCCGAATTACTGTCTGTGACTGTTTTTTAAACGTTAATCACTCTAAACAGACCAGCAATGTTGATAATAGGGATGTGCAAAACTACAGATTTTCAAATTCAAGTACTCGGTGGGTCGTCTGAATGACTAGTCAACTAGTTAGGATCAAATGTAAGGCCAAACATATCTGATTGCATGTACACTACTATTCAAAAGTTTTTTTGTGATTGTTTCTTCTTCTCACCAAGGCTGCATTTATATGATACAAATACAGTGAAAATTCCTCTGAGAGTGTTTTATGCTGGAAATCTAATGATCAAGCTAAAGCTCGGTGTTCTTAAATGTTCACTGTGAAGTTGTGTCTCTAAATGCCTCCCATTTAAACGGCAACTAAAATAGTTATGCATAACAAAGAAAAGAAAATCTACTATTTGAACAAATTTTTGGATGTCTATCTGACTAGTTGATCATAAACGGACGATAATTCACTAAGAGGCTAATCTGTCGTTGTGTTTGAACAGTGAGTGTGGTCTCTCTCTGAACGTTTTCTGTCGAGCCGACAGAACTTGTGGTGCTAACTGGACCCACACTGGTGAGCGTCATCCTGTAATCTTTTGGTGCTGTTATTATTTTGGACATTATGGATTTACACTTGATTTGATGATGGTCTGTGCAGGAGTAATGTATTCGCTCATGTAGCACTAGTCATGATGGTGCATGGATTGGTAGTTTATCATGTTAAAGGCTCGCGTATATTTCATGTGTGTTCTGTGAAGGCCTTAAGCTTTAGCTAATCAGGTGTCAAAGGTCGTGCCGCCCACCGGCTACATGTTGGTGCTAGACCCTGATTCATGTTTACAGTTTCTGTAACTTTAGCAAAGATGTGGTTTTCTGTTTGCTTTGCGACGTCCAGACTAACTCCAGCTCATTAGCATCTGTTCTAATCTCAATCATCCTCATTGTCATGTGTATCGTCTTGCCATCCTGATTATGTTAAACGATTCCAAATGAAGGAAACAAACGAAGTCTGAAAACACGTTTATACTTTTTTCATTCTGTCTGTAGCCCTGTATTTGTGATGTATCTGTTGACGATCCATTTCATTGATCAATAAACTCATTTGAACATATTTCCCCTGAGCATTTTTGTGTTCATCTACCTGTACATCATCATGCTCATCCTCATTTCCACTCTTTTGTGGTTGATTCATTACGCATCATTCCAAGTCCAATCATCACTGTCTCTGAAAAAACTTACACAAATTTTTTTGTTAAAAATGAAATAAAAACTAGATACAGTAAACTAAATAAAATAGACTATTGACAAATAAATACACCTACAAACTAGACTCCAAACTATAGAATACTTTATATGAGAATGTATAAAATATAAGTAGAAAACATTTGCCCAAAAAATTCCAACAAAAATATTTAACAAAAAACTCTGAACTAAAACTAAAACAGACTCACTTTTTTAACACTAACTTTAAATGCAAAAACGAATTGACAAATAAAATAGAAGTAACAACTCAGAAAGTATACAAATGATAAACTCAGAAGTATAATTTTTTTTAAACTAAAATGTGCATTTACAAATATTCACACACACACAAAAAAACTGAATATGCAGAAAACTGAAACAAAACTAAAACAGATTAAATGTAAAGAAATATGAATACACATAAATAAAAACTAAATTAAACACATTTTTTTTAAACATTTGCTCAAAAAATTATCAAATATATTTGCACACACACACACACACACACACACACACACACACACACACACACACACACACAAAATACACAAACTATAAAACTCTAAAACAAACAGATTACAGCATAAAAACTAACTAGACTTTTTAAAAGAATATAACGTATAAAATATGAATATAAATCATTTTCTCAAATTAAAGCATTGCATTAAAAATATTCACTCACACACACACACACACACACACACACACACACACACACACACACACACACACACACACACTCAAAACGTATCATTCTGAATAAAGAAATTAAGACAATACGCTTTTAAAGATGTTGCCAAATCATTTCCAGTGTATTTTTTAGGAAAACCTTACCATTTCGTAAAGTGATAAACTTAAATAGACTGTACATATGTTGCCATAATTACAAATTCCTTTTAATTAAAGCGCTTAGTGTTCTTTTAAATAACATTATATATGAGATTTTCACAAACATTGATTCATAATGTCTTTATGAGTGTCTCCAGGCAGATGTGCATGGATGCAGCCCAGCTAGGAGCCACAACTGCAGAGAGAGCTCATTATCCTCATTAGTCGGACTGTGCTAAACTCATTCAAACTGCAGGAAGAAATTAGCTCCATTTCTCAGAATATTGACTTGCTCGTGGGGTTCATTCTACTCTCCACGCCTTACTGACTTTTCTGAAATATCACAATATCGCTTAGACAGAAACAGCAAACACCCACACACGCTACCAACAGACAGCATAACCTATAGACTCCATACACAAACATAATATACAGGCTGTCAAAATAACTTACTTCTGTACCATTCTTACCAAAAACCCTTGCTGTGTTTTTTAGTTTGAATAGAATGAACCGCATGACCTACTGCTTTTTCCAAAATATTCAGTACAATAAAGAGATTACTGTGTGAAATACTGTATCCAACAATGGAGTTCAAACTAACTGATCTCTTTAATTTCCAGACAAGTATTAATTTACTCATTATTTGGAGAGCCAAATGTTTTTTTTTTGACAAAACAGGATAGAACTCCAGACTCCAGAAAATTGACAAAGACAATCAAATGCTTTTAACTCAGTGTTGTCTACGATTTGTTCGCTTAAAAGATTTGCGCTTAAACACAGAATCATTCACAAATGGAAGTACGGCTGGGCGATATATGTCATGTGATATGCATGCACATCTGGACAAGCTACACTATATTGCGTTTATTATTGAAGGCGATTCATCTGCGATATTGAAAGCGATATTGCGTAGCTTGTCAGTGAACTATGGCTCTGTGTATTAAATGCCACTCCATCTGAAAACAGGTGATAGAGATTTAGCGCTAATCAAGGAACCGGCTTAACTGATGAGATATAATGCATATTTTCTGGTGGGGTAGAATTATATTTCTGAATAAGTTCACTCTTTGAACAGAGAAGCTACCATCTCTTCCAAAAATAAGAAAACAAGTTTACAAATAACTTTCTTAAAACACACAATGTAAGGAAGGAACAAAAAGATATCCAAAGCTTAAAAGAGCACTTTATATTACTTATTTAGTTATGTCAGTAAGTACATTAGGAGGGTTTTCAAACTTCTTGATGATTAAATACTTGGCTTTTATGTTAGTTTATGTTAATAGCTTAAAGCTTAAAGGGAACATTACCAAAAGATCTTAAAATATATTTTGTTAGCTGAGATCAATATTTTCTCTATTATTTACTATAATTCTATATTTGTTCTGCAGTGAATTCATTACTTTCCCTAAACATGCATACACCACAGACTCCATTCACTGATTCCCTTCAAGTTCAAACACAACAAGCATTTTGCACTCAATGACACCTTCTACGTCTGAACACCCTAAATATCTCGTGAATTACTCAATGCATTAGAAAAGAAAACCCCATTCAACCAGTAACTGATTAGTCCACTCAGAGACTTGTGCAATATTGCATGTGGCCTTGCTAATGGTTCTAACCTTTGCTGTAGCTTTAATGATCAGCGTTTAACTGGAGGCCTGCAGGCTGGAAACATGTTCTCTGGGAACTAATCAATACACGGCATGGTTCACTTGACTGCAAGACTTTAATCAGCGGCAAACAGCCAAACACAAATACTATATAATGGAGGTGTTTTTAGTACTACATTTAATACCTACGTCAGCTGTCTTTCTAGAGAACCGGGCATGTGTTTCCAGGTACTGGGATTCTTCCTCCGTCTGTTTAACACATCCTGCCGCATCCCCTCAGCTCCCACGAGGGATCATTTCTTCCTAATTGAACCTGCCACAGAGACGGTAGCTGCTGAAACATTTAACATTTAAAAATAAAAATCAGCATAGAAGTAGTCCATCCCACTTGTGTGCTATATTCCAAGCTATATGAAGCTCTGCGGGAGAAACAGGCCAACAACAAATAAGACACTCACTGTAAAACATACCTTAGATACAAGTTCTGTTTCTGAGTCAGTTTCATCTTCAGCTGAGGTTCCCAGCAGGTGTGTTTCTCGTCATGTCCCCGGTGCGGGGTAAAACACACAAAGAGTTCAGGCACTTAAGTTCATGATCTCTAAACACTTTCCAAACATGTCAGAGGTGTTTGGGAAATAACTGGGCTGAGTGATCTCCTGTGGTTTCTAACCTGAAAATAACAAAAAATGCTACAAGACAGCTGTTTGAGGCTGCACTGCATGTGGAAAAACATCAACATCTCATTCATCTTTATAATAATCTGCTTGAAAAATTATAGATTTTTTCAAAAATGAACTGCCGTGGGGTGTCTAAACAGGCCCTAAACAGGTTAATACCTTTCACTTCTAATGCACAATATGCCCAGAGATCTTATTGTATTTCAGATGAATCTCTCAGAAATATAATTTCATTCATCGAAATTGCAGTGGAATGATAATTAATAACACGGCCATCTGACAAAGCACTACAATATAAACTTCGGGAGATCAGTAGAACGAATGAGAACGCAATTAATAGCACTCAATGGAGTCAGCATTTCCTTTTGTTTATGGCGAGATAGAATACAATTTCTGAATATTTTCACTCTTAGAACAGAGAAGCAACTTAGAAAGCTATTGTAACCAAATCTCTTCCTAAATAAGAAATACAAATAACTTCCTTAAAACACACAATGTAATAAAGAAACTAATACACAAACCTTAAAACAACACTTTAAATTGTGTTCTGTTACTGTACTGTTATTATCTTATACTGTATTAATAAGTAGATAGATATGGTTTTCAAACTTTTTGATGCCAGGGACTCCCAAATACTCCAAAATATTAAGCATTGTATTATAAAGATATGTTGTTTATTGAATTAAATACTTAGCTTTGTACTAAAATATCCTTGTACTAAAACAATTGTATATCATGTATTAAAGTATAGATGTAAAATTAAATGTACAAACCAGAATTTTTCAAAATTAAAAATATTATTATGAGTTAAAAAATTATTAAATATTTAACTAATATATTAAAGTAACACATTGATTTGATAGAACTAAATAAAATAAGTACAATTTTACACCTCTGGAAAGCAGTTGGAACACACACACTCACATATACACACACACACACACACACACACATATATATATATATATATACTGTACATATACATACACATTATCAGTGATGCCTGGGAAGTATTGGAACATGTAGGTAACAGTTTAGAAATGTTATAGCATTATATAGGCAATAACATTTCAAAGCAAGTACAATTTTACTGAAGTATATTGAAAAACTTCCCGGTTGTTAAATACTTGTGGCACATACTCATATAGAGTGATGAAATCACCTTGACACCACTTAAGTCATTGCAAAAATGGCTCAGAGAAATTCTGGCATCATTTGTTTGCAGATATGTGTTATCTAACACAATGACATTCATGTATTTTCAAGTACTGCTTAAGTGTTAAAATACTTGAACATTGGGTCATCGCTCTGTGCTTTATTTAGAAGGGTGAAAAGATGAAAAAAATTTAATAAAAAAGCAGAACATTTAGTATTTTATGTACAAGGGATTTCTTGAAGCTGACCTGGCCCTCTTGATGCGCAGTGGTCTGTGAAGGAGCCATCGCTTCAGAAGTGGCTGTACTTTTAAGCGTATTAGTTCAAGGAGTGCAGAGATGACTCCAAAGACCTGGAGGGAACAAACAGTGCTGACAGGATGTAGACTTCTCTTTAGCTGCTGGGTTTAAAGTGCCAGGAGTTATACACAGTTTGAAAATGCATGAATATAGAAAACAACCTATCCTGCAAAATGGTTGCATAAGTTACGTTAAACTCCGACTAACTACTTCAGAAAAGTTTATAAAATAGATCGGAGTACTGGATCTGCTTCAACAGACTATGGAAGATTGTCGCATAAATAAATAAATCAAATTCAAAAGCTGCAAGGTTATATCTCCCACTTCAGACTTTTCTTAAAATTGCGCATGTATATTTTGCAATTCAGGCTGTTCTTAAAAAAAAATTTAATCTGAAAAATTCTTAAAAAGAGTTTATATCACACAATTCTGAGTTTATATCAGAGTTAGAATTGTGAGATATAAACTTTTTTTATCCCATTGTGGAAACAAGCATCCATAACAGACAGACACAATTCTGGTAATTATTTAATCATTTGAAATCTAACAGTCAAGGCTACCACAGACTCGATGCTAATCCGTAGCCAGAAATATCCGTACAATTAGAGTCAGGGGAGCAGATACAGAGAGAGAAGACCTCAGAAGAGACAGTAATTAAAGGACAGAGAGAGAGAAATGTTAGAGATGAAACTAAATGAGCAGTTTTAGACCTGTGGGGCACTAGACTGCTGTAACTCCTAATGAGCCAATCTCGTTTGAGAGCCATGTGAACACTTTATTCTTGGAATGTATGGACATAAAGTAAATAGGCAGGGATACAATTGATCACAGTATAATAGAGGAGAGCGAACAGATGGATGGAATGCTTTTTAGGGACTGTTTCCTTCCTGTTTTTTGTTTTTTTACTTGCTGTGACACAATGTTCAATGGGACGTTTTTTACTGGACGCAATGCTAATTATAGTACATAATCAACTGTGAATAAATTAACTCGATTTTTATATGTTCTTGGAAGGACGTATAGAAAAAAAGTGATGCATACCCTTTAAAAGTCAGAGCAGAGCGTTGCTATACGGTTTCTAGGGCATTCTGGGTGTTTTGGGAGGTATCTTACTGGGCTGAGTTAAAATACACAGCCGTCAAGTCTTTATAGCCCACCTTTCACCTGGAATTAACATGCATTTAATATCCGGATAGTATAATGGTTTGTATTTACATCTGCATTTAAAACACTTCTCACACAGAAAATGCAAAAAGTCACTTATATATTAGCTAAAACACTGCAATAAATTAACCAAGCAAATCACAAGATCAACATTTCTGTTGTGTTTTAACAACAAATACAATTACAAGAGCAGAATAAAAACAAAAAGCTTCATTATAAATCCTAAGTCAGTAGGGTCAGTAAGATTTTGTATATTTTATAAATATTAAAATAAGCCTCCTAAACCCATCAAATCTGCATTTGACCCTGGACCTCAAAAACAGTCAAAAGGGTAATTTTGTTAATTAAGATGTATACATCATCTGAAAGCTGAATAAATAAGCTTTCCACTGATGTATGGTTTGTCTGATATTACAATAGTTGGTCGATATACAACTATTAGAAAATCTGGAATCTTATTATTTATTTTTTTTCTACATTGTTACAAAAAAGTTTTTTTTTACTTTATATTCATTAAAGAACCCAGGAGAAGTATTTATTTTCAGCATCGACAATAAGATAATAATTCAGCATTATATAATATATAAAAAAATTGTAACAATGTAAAGGTCTAATTTCACCTTTGATCCATTTAATGCATCTTTGCTTAATAAATTATTAATAAAAAATGTATTTCAAAAAATGTATATGACCCAAAACATGATGATATAATGGCAACAAGTCCCACAATCTGGCATATATTCAAATACTATCTGAACACATCCCAGATCATCCCAGGGGTTTGTTCAAATCCTTAACCCCAAGTATGAGTAACTGTAATAGCGGTTTTCCCAATAGTGCACGGATCATGTACTGTTTGCTCCTTGAGTTCACTGAGAATCCTTCAGAGGACCAAGTTAAACACTGTATTAGCTGGAATGAGTTTTCTTTAGGATAATGTGATCAGTTAATTGCACCTCTTGTGAGCTCAAGCAAACGCTACATCATTGATTTTCAATGACAGCAGGGTGGATCCGGGGCTCAATTGCATCATTATGATGGTAGGGAGTAATTGTAAATTAGAATGGGACATTATCATGTTAATTTAATGAGACCTGGCCAGCAGTCGTCTGCAATCTCCTATGGTGCTCAAGTAAATTACGTTAATACGTCTACCCGGGCTGCCTGACGTTCAGACGAGCGGCTTGATTTATTTATAATTTGTTTCACAACAGGAGAAAAAGACAAAATCTCAGTGAAGACTTATTGTTTGGCTGTAGATGTGGGTCAAACTGAAACAGATTATGTTGATTGGAGCGCAGGGGCCGCTGATGGGGAATAAATGAGAGCTGGTCAGAGGGTAAAATGAGGGAGAAATCAAGACCGCGTTTGATTTTCATGCTGTGAAGGTTGCAAAATTCTACTGTGGACTTTCCATTAACGTAATTCCCATGGCTAATGAAAAAAAAACATCTTTGTGTTTAGTGGAAGTATGGAAACATTACTGCTGTCAAGTGTCATTTGTTGTATACCTGATTCCTGGTGTTCACATTGGTGAACCAGATTCTCAAACAAGACAGAACTGAACTGTTGTTCATCAGGATTACAAAGTTGAATCGGCCACAACTCAGAAACGTGAACTAGAATCTGAACTGAAACGATAAGAAGAAAAATTACTATATTGCAATTCATGTTATGTTAATTATGTTATTATAATTAATAAGATAAATTATATAAACTAAACAGAATTCTGATCTATCTATCTATCTATCTATCTATCTATCTATCTATCTATCTATCTATCTATCTATCTATCTATCTATCTATCTAATCTATCTATCTATCTATCTATCTATCTATCTATCTATCTATCTATCTATCTATCTATCATCTCTCCATCCATCCATCTCTCATATAAATTACAGTCACAACTGTTTGCTGGAACTTCTGAACTTTATTGCATGTCTGCAAAATGTAGTTACTCACATAAAACATGTATTTAATGGTTAAAAACCTAGTTATCGTGTCAGTAATTTGGCCAAGGCCTTCAAAATATAAAGTATTTTTGTCATCGTGTGAGCCACACTGGTCAAAATGTTTAGTTGTTTTTCATCATGACAGTCAACCATGGAAATTAAGATTTTATAAAAAAAAAAACTCTGATATTTGTTGAGAAGAGTCAATAGTACATATAATAAAAGTATATGAACATTTGTATTTATACAGTACATTTATTTTTGGACGAATGTATTACATCTAAAGTGAAATATTACTTGTCCAATTACTGTACATTTCATATTTCATGTTACCAAAAATACAAAATAACTACAAAATAACATCAATGAAAAAAATGATTCATGGTGGACATCCTGTCGCTCTTGTTGGTCAGGCCAAAGATTTCCATCAACATCACATCTGATGTTTTCCATTGCCATGCACCGGGGGGGAAATCTCCATCCCCTGCAATGATCAGCTGAGATGTCCTCACATACAGCATTCATGGCACCCAACAGAGACATCTGATCTTGTGGTCTATTATCACATACTTTCCACCTCCATACTGAAAAACTCTTCTATTGGATTTATAAATGGAGAGTATGGTGGAAGGAACTCCACTGTTATCCTTTCATGTGCAGCAAGCCAGTCCCTAACAATGTTGGTTCGGTGGAAGCTGACATTATCCCAGACAACAACATAATTAGACAAATGTGGTCTAACTAAACCTCTTTCTTGTTCTAGAATCAGGTCTCTGTAAAGTGTGTTTAGGAAGGCCAGGAGAAGTTGGGTATTATATGATGAAAAATGATTGAGAAGTTGTGAAGAGTTTGCCGGTTTAAGTGTGAATCGACTATTGCCGCATGCAATTAGTTGTTGTGCAAACTGCAGACAATTGTACTTACTGTTTGCACACATGTGCCAAAGCATTTGCTCAAATCAATAAGAAATTCCAATCTGATGTGAACAAGAAGCTAATTGTTCAGAAATCTGAACTTATTTTTTTCGAGAAAAAAATTATTCGAGAATAAGCCAAAGCAATTTAGAAAAACTGTAATATATCTATCTGGCTTATAAACTTCAAACTTTATGTCTATTTTAGGTTTTATCAAGGCAACATTTAAAGTTTTTTTACTTTAAAAAAAGTGGCTTTAAATTACAATTAATTTACTGCACTTCCTTACTTTTACATTCAAATGACAATTTGCATCTTGTTTGCTACTGAAATCCAAATTCAGCTATTTAATTTACATTTAAATTAGGTTCTGAACAGTGCACAACCCTGTTGAATGTTGTTCAGAGACAATATATTTGTAAATATAGCTTGGTTATGTTTAGAATATTTTCAAATTTTCATAATTTTTTCACTCTGTAGATGATCTCTAATTATTCTAAATGAAGTCATGAGCAATTTTGCATTGCGTAAGAAAGACATAGCTGATTACCTCATGCAAATCAGAGCAGATAATGAACCACGCTAGGTAACGGTTATGGGGCGCTGAGGAGCTGCGCTCTGATTGGCTGCGGTCTCTGAAGGCTTCTTCATCAGCTGAGTTGACTCCAGGTTGTCCTGTTAATCGGAAATACACTAATTGCGAATTCTGAGAGGAAGGATGATACATCGGGAAAGTGTTTCACACACATCAGACACCTGACAAGACGAGAAACGCAACGATGATCACAGGAAACACATTTTTCCACTGATTAAATAACTGTTTGCTTATAGCAGCAGATGTGATACGTCAGCACATTGTCCTCGACCTTGTCCTCCTGTCGTGCTGATAAATATTAGTAAACTATGTGGGAGTGTCCTGACATATTTGTCAGTTTGAGGGAACAGCATGTCCGATAAATAAGAATTGACTCAACGCCTCATTAGTCATTGATTAAATATACGAATAGAGTGATAAGCCTGTTTATCACCCAGACAGTTTGATGCTTTCCCGTTTCTGAGGTTCAATTATTATTGATTTACATGCTCATGAAAGCAAAACTCAAGTTAACAAGAAAATGAATGCAGGGACCTATGGGACTGTATATTATTAATGTTTTGATATGTATATTTATCATTTAATGTGCCATATTTTACTTATATGTATTGTTTCTGATTTTCTTTATTATAAAAATATATATAATTACTATTATTTGAATATTTCAAATAATCAATGGTTAAATTTTATTTTTAATAAAGTATTGTATTATTATTTTAGTTCTTTATACTTTAAATGTTTATATCATCATTAAAAGGGACCCTATTAGATGTAATGACATAAAAAGATAATAAAACAAATAAATAAAATAGCATATCAAAATAAAATAAAATATATAATTTTCTTTAACTGTGACAGCTTACTTTTTCAGCCTTGAAGCCGGAAATGTATTTTCTTCCAAGGCATTTTCAAAAATATTTTCCAATTCATGAACCAAATACTACTAAACTAAACTAAACTAAACTAAAACTAAAACTAAAACTAAAACTAAACTAAAACTAAAACTAAAACTAAAACTAAAACTAAACTAAAACTAAAACTAAAACTAAAACTAAACTAAAACTAAAACTAAAACTAAAACTAAAACTAAACTAAAACTAAACTAAACTAAAACTAAAACTAAATACTACTTTTGAATTAAAGCAAAGATATTTAAAAAATCTGCATGGACAAAAACAAAAAAAGTATAGAAAAAAGATGGGCAAATGTACTTAAATTTCTTTCATGAAAAAGTAACTTATTCCAAAAAAATATATATTTATTTCAGCACAAGCACTACTATATATATAAATTATACTATTTGTAACACACATATATACATATACACGTGTGTGTGTGTGTGTGTGTGTGTGTGTGTGTGTGTGTATATATATATATATACACACACATACATACAATATATTTAAGAATATTCAGAATCATAAAAAAATGAATTGCTCGAAGGAGAAAATAAATGGAAATATTTGTTCTGCACTACACATATTTAGCATGTATAGTCAACAATACACCCTAAAACACTACAGTCACTGCTTCAGGGCTCATGTTCAAACTGTCTCTCAGCATCTGTGGCTACGGCCATCACAGTCAGTCATTTTAATTGACACTTGTTGCGTGTATGAAAATGTCTAAATTGCTTCCCCTGAGATGCTGCCAAAGATGGATGATATCACGCTTACAATTATTAATTTAATACGCTGATTTTCCCCATCAGTCAGCTTGTAGGTAATTAGCTTCAAGTCTCGTTGAGAGAAAGTGCAAATCAGTTTTTAAAAATCAGCTGCAAATGGGACAGCTGTCTGTTTCTGCATGCATATAGACATCTCACTCACCGACACAAGCACACGGGAGAACGTTTCTCATTTCATGGTGAATTTGCCACATCAATGAGAGCTTCAGAGACCAGCCACTGTAAGACAGCAGGTCAGAAAAGACTGAACAACAACCATAAGACAGACAGAGGCCACAAAAAGGTCATGTGCAGTCATTCACTAACCCACTGCATACTAGTACATACTACTGTGTCTAAACTAAAATTACGTGGTAACACTTTACAATAAGGTCTCATTTGATAATATTAGTTAATGCATTAACTAAAATGAACTAACAATGAACAATATATTTTAAAGCACAAAGACATACTCATGCAAAGTAATACGTTTTGAAGGTGTAATATCATGAGAAATTGAATATCTCAAATCGAAACTGGATATACTATGAGAACACGATGCAACTTTCAGACGCAAAACCTGCACACCCACATCAAAATAGTGTTTATTTCAAAGAGAGTGTTTACTCAGAAGCAGCAGCAAAAAAGCATGTTCAAGTCTAACAGTCAGGGAAAACTAAATGACGCAATATGCAAAGAAACTTTACCTCAGGAAGAAAAAGTGAAAGAAATGTGTGATATGACCCCAGTAACACACAATCACAACCACATGTCTAACAATCCCAGAGCATAATTAAGCTGAAATTTCCAGAAGAATAAACTGCTGGCATGATTTCTGATCTCTTGACCTAGAAGGAAGGCACTTCAGTTGATGGAAAATTGTATTATTTTTATTTTTATATGTGAAATTGTCTACAACAAATAACTTTGAATACACTGAAAACTCTTCTAACTTAATTCATTTTTTAGGTTGTATATATATATATATATTATTATTTATTATTATTATTTATTATTTTTTATGGGTCAAGCACATATACAGTACACAGTATATAAATTAAAACAAGCATGTGTTAAAAACCTGAATACATTATTTAATACATCTGAATACATTATGGTAATGTTAACTCTTTGAACTCATCTGAACAACAGTACATACATTTACTGATAAATCAAGAGAAATTCCAGATCTTTACAAAGACACCAACAAAAATAAACACAGTACTGATAAACAGAGAGACTACATGCTGTAACTTTGGTCTCTGCAGGCGGTCACATCAGCACTGATGGCCCCCTTGAGAAGCATAATGATAATTCTTCAATAACTCAATCTTCATCAGCTTTACAAGAAACTCCCACATGACCCATTTCCCTGTATGCCTGTTCTCCACACCTCTGGATTCATTACCGTCCACTACTTACAAGCCTTTTGTGTTTCCAAATTTCCTCTAAAATCCCTCCGACACTCCCTCCGCCTCCCTCCACTTGCTTTCCGGCTACAGAAGGAAAGATAACTCAGCTCATGGAAGCAGGACGTTCCCAGTCGTACGCTGTTGGCGGGCCAAAGAGACGGCAAACAGTCATCTGTGTTTGTGTGCACTACAGAAGCAGACAGAATGAACACATCGGCCAAGGCCCAACAATATTTTCCAAAGGAGATGATTTTGTTTTCGTTTTGTGGCCTCTGAACCATTTTGCTGAGTCAACAGAATGGGAGGATGGACACGCTGGCCGTTGGCTTTAAAGGTTAGGCCCGGTTTGGAAGGTGTGATGTGGAAATGAGCAGGAAGAGAAAGATGAATAAAGAGAGGAACAAAGAAACAAAGGCAGTGTGGCGTTGTCAGACTGGAAACGATGAGTCAAGCTGGGAAACGGGTCAAATGTTCCTGCAAATTAAACAAGGGAACTCCGGACTGACGTTCACTTAGACAACCTCACACTGTGCACAGGAAACACATGGATAGTTCTTGGATGCTTCTCTCACAGAGATGTAGGTTATATTGATCTGCGTTGATAAAACGATAATATAATAAAGTGCCCCATTTCGAATATTGACTGCAGCTGTATGTAAAACATGTATCGTGCGCCAAAAATGCACGATAAATAAAGTTATTGTCTCCCAAAAGAAAGTATCGACTCTGAACAGCCTAAACGAGTTGTCAGTAATTAGAATCGCTAATGTATTAGCATAATGCCTGCTTATCTACATTGGCCGGTTGCGAACAGCTTGACCCACCATCAAATGCTGTAGCTTGTCCGTGTGGTTAACATCATAACGAGAGGACGCTGTATCCAATGTTGTGAAAGTAAAACAAAAATTGTTATACCCACAGGTCACACATGCGCATTTAATTATTTTTGCAGTAATCAGTTGTTCCACAAAGTGGCGACACTGTCCTGGGCCATTGTTTACGGTTGAAAATTAAACTAAAGAGAAGGAACAACAACAACAAAATAGCGGAGACTGCAACAGCAACAGACACTGACATTGACAAGCGCTCATTAGCGAGAGACTACAGCCAAGCTTTGGTTTGAAAGAGTTCAAAAATATTTGATATTGGCCATAACTTATGGAGAAAAATAGAGCAGACACATGTGCCAAACGCCTGCGTTCGTGTACAACATCAAATGGTCTATACTTTGAAAGGCTATGCATTCGACTGTATGCATACACATACAGAATTTTTTTGATACCGTCATTTTACTGACGAATGCTTTTTTAATCTCAAGGAGTTCAATGTGAGATTCATAAAACACTAGCTCTTGAAAGATGGCTTAGTACCAGTTTATTTGGACCAGCTTTCTCTACTCAATCACAAACTGGCTGTATTTATGATTAATAATAGACGTTTATATTTCTATCGACCGTTCAAAATATAGAACTACGGCAATGGACGTATCATTTCCGACATGTACTGTACGCGGTAGACCAATCACAACAGACTGGGTCATCTGACCAATCAGAGAAAAGTAGGTTAACGTAAAGAAGGAGTTCAGAGAGACTGAATCATAGAACTGCTTCGAACGAATCTTTGAGAATTTAAGTTATACTAAATGCATATTTTGAGAAAACTATTTTTTTCTTCCTTGCACACAAGTAAACCTATTGTAGAAGGTATACCTTTTTTTCAAGGTGAAATTTTATCATCAGTTTCTCCCTGTAAAGTATGTCTTCCTTTACGAGTTTGAGCCGTAATATTACATTTATATCAAAGTCTTCATTGTATAACCACATGCTGACAATTGAGTTTAGCTCACGAAAATGCTTTAAGAAAAAACTATACATCAGGAAGCCAACTTCATTGCCGCGTATCCTCTGTACAAACACTTTTTCATGCAATGTGTTTCAGCTCTTCACTACCGCCACAACAATGCCAAAATAAGTGGCAAAACACAGTCAGTCAATGCGTAATAAGAGACAGCTCCGTTTCATTGACTGTATGGTCACACTGTCAGAGGATGGTTTTAGATGTCTTTGGCAAATAAATTATTAATTCAAAGACATAACAACCCTTCTCTCCAGGGTGGGATTGCATGTCCTACTCAGAGAGCACATAGAAAGGTGGTGAAGAGGCTTCTGGTGAAGGAAAGGTGGACTTCGAGGAAATAACCTCTGCTACAAAACCTAATAAGCTGCCTCGATGTAAGTCAGCTGCCTTCTAAGACAGCATCCTAACATGAAACAAAGCTAGTGACTTATTATAAATTATCTCTATTGGTACAACAACAACAAAAAGCACCACACATGTGACGCACACAGCAGACTTGACACACAATTGGTGTAATTTTATACATTTATTGAATGTATGTTTGTTCCACTTGGTTTTGGTGCATAGCAATGAAGTCTTATGATATTCCAACTTTACAAGATTTCTGAAAAGGAACGGGTATTTTGTGCACATTTGCATCCTGTAAATGTCTCAAAGGTTTTACAGAATGTGCTTGATATGAAAATAAATAACAAAGCAGAAACGGGATCGGTGAGAGATGACAACATAACAGATGTTCTGATAAACATCAGAACGTGTCACCTTGTGATACAGCGACACAAATGCCAACTGATCCATATTTAAAACCTCAGAGAACCCTGAGGGCTTTTCTGTCTCTCAGCCTGGCGGATGCCTCAATGGCGCAGCCCATATGTGAGGTGGACAGCTGAACTCTTTACTCAAAACAATGGAGGAATCGATCCTTTCGAACAAGTCTAAAATATTCATGCACACCTGCTGACCTTAAGATGGAGAAATTAAAGTTCAGGGTTACTGTCGCTCTGACATTAGTAAGGCGCTTTATATTTAAAGTAATAGTTTAACCAAAAATTAACATATGCTGATCATTTACTCAACATCAAGTCATCTAAGATGTAGATTTTGTGGAGTTGGTTTCTTCATCAAAACAGATTTGGAGAAATGTAGCATTACATCACTTGCTCCCCAATGGATCCTCTGCAGTGAATGGGTGCCGTCAGAATGAGAGTCCAAACAGCTGATAAAAACATCACAATAATCTACAAGTAATCCACATGACTTCGGTCCATCAATTAATGCCTTGTGAAGCAAAAATCTGTTTATAAGAAACAAATCCATAATTAAGGTTTAACTTTAAACCATTACTGCAGGCCAAAATAAAAGTCCATAATCCACAACAATGATTCATCCAGTGAAAATGCCCATACTTTGTTGTCCTCTGACATCAAAATCCACCAACATAATTGTTTAGAACCGTTTTGGACTGTTTTTGTTTGTAACGTGCTTGATCTTTGCATATTTCTCACCTGATTCAGACAATATAACTTTTTCCCTGGAGAAAGCATTAATATGGATTATGGACTTGTATTTTACCAAACAAGTAAATCATACAAGATGTAGATTAAGTAGTTTCTTCATGGAAATAGATTTGGAGAAATTTAGCATCACTTGCTCACCAATGGATCCTCTGCAGTGAATGGGTGCCGTCAGAATAAGAGTTCAAACAGCTGCAGAATGGTTGTAAGGTTTTAAAAATGATGAGCAATGTACACGAAAGTTCAAAAGTTTGGGGCAGGTCTCTTATGCACACCAATGCTGTATTTATTTGTCAAATACATTATATATTACAGTAAAAACAGTAACATTTTGAAATATTATTCATTTAAAATATCTGTTTTCTATTTTAATAGATAACTTTTTTTCCTGGGATGGCAAAGCTAAATTTTCATCAAAATCATCATTACTTCCATATTCAGTGTCTTCAGGGGTTTTGCTGCATGATATTTTATTTTTTAATTTTCATCATTATAATATTATACATATTTTTTTCAAGATCCTTTGATTAACACATTTCAAAAGTATTTATTTGAAATATAAATCATTTGTAACATTACAAAGTTATTTCCTGTCACTTTTGCCTAACATCATTCATTGTTACTGAATAAAAGTATCAATCCCTCTTTAAAAAGAAATAAAAATACTGACTATTCTAGCTTTGTTTTACATAGGTTACAAGGTTGTAATAATAAAAACAAAATTTTGTATGCATTAAACATGACACAGTTCCTATATGAGGGGGATTATTTTCACTTATACACTCTACTTAGCCGGATGCAATGGTGGATTATTGTGATGTTTTTATCAGCTGTTTGGATTCTTATTCTGACGGCACCCATTCACTGCAGAGGATCCATTAGTGAGCAAGCGATGCTAAAGTTCTCCAAATCTGTTTCCATGAAGAAACTGCTTTATCTACATCTTGTATTACCTGAGGGTGAGAAATGTTTTAGCTAAATGTAATTTTGGGGTGAACTGTTCCTCTAATGTGACTGTGAGCTGTTTTGATTCTGCATCTCCAACAGCCTGATGCGAGTCACAAAGAGTCACAAATTATGAGTCTAAATGAGTCAGGACGATTTACAACAGGTGCTGTGTTTGTTAATGTGGGATTCATAGTCATATCATTCCTGACAGGTTGAAAATGCATGACTACATCAGGCACATGTGAACAAGTTTCAGCCTGTAGATACACTTCATTAACTTTCCTTTGTTTGTTCAGCAAGTGAGATAGAGAGCAAGAAAAGGAAGAAAAAGTGGCAAAGTAAAGACAGATTTGGATTAAACTCAGCATGGTGCAAAGTACACAATATCGTGCATTTCATTTGACGTCTTCCCTTCTTGATAAATGTCTCTTGCATACATTAATCTCTTAAAGAGGGTGTAATGTTGTGGAACAAACCTTTAAAGGCGGCACAAAGTGCCCAGTGTGCTGTCTCTGGTAGATCTGCTGGGGCTGGGTGGCAGATGGATTGATCGTCTGAATACAACTGACCAGCTGCTCGCAGACACCAGGCGCTTTAAATCAAATTGATGCCCTCTGTCAGATTTCTGCCCTCATGTTTGAAGCTCAAAATCAACCATGGAGCTGTAAAGATCTGCACTGTTAATGTGTTCATATGAGGTCAGCTACAGAATTCTGAGAAAAAAATACAGAATGATAAAAAATATTAATAATTAGACTGATGATCCAACAAGCTCGATCTATATTTTCAATACATATCGAAAATTAGAAGCCAGCACAAATAAAATGTAAACTTGAAATTTGAATGAAAAATTGCTGCCTCTTTTTACTGTGTGTGAAGTCTAAACCTGTTGAGCAATATAAACTAATATAACACTATACATTATACATATGTTCAATGTTTTGAAGTGTTAATGTTATGGTTTCAAAAATTCTGAACAATGTACACGACAGTTCAAATGTTTGGGGTTGGTCTCTTATGCTCATCCAGGCTACATGTATTTGAAAAAATCAATTATACAGTAAAAACAGTCAAATTTTGAAATATTACAATTTAAAATAACTGTTTTCTATTTTAATATTTGCAATTTATTCCTGTGATGGAAAAGCTGCATTTTCAGCATTATTCCGTCTTTTATTCTTGATATATATTTTATTTTGTTTTATATTTTGACATTTTTTTATATTGAACATTTGTTTCAGGATCATTTGATTAACAGAAAGTTCAAAAGAAAATGTATTTGAAATTATAAACTTGATCAATTTCTCTGTCACTTTTGACTAATATAATTGTCGCAGAATATATTTTTTTTTTAATGTACTGAATATTCTAGCTTTATTTTATTTAATAAAATAGCTTTATTTAACAACACATTTTGTATGAATTAAACAGGGGACAGTTCCTATATGAAAAATGATGAATTATACTTCTGTATGAATTTGGAAGGATGTCAAATCTACATAGAAAAACGCCATTTTAGAAGATAATTGTTGCACATCCCTACTTTTTACTGCATACTAAGCAGTATAGTGAATACTATCCATCCATTTATTCATTCATTAATTTATTTATTGTGACATTTTTTGCTAAATGCTACAAAACATTTTTCAAAAGTCAACACCAAACACTAATGTTTATTATTGCTTCCAGTTCATTTATCACACTGGAAACTGACAAACACTTCATGCAGCATCTGGTTCCACACAGCACATTTTGGCAAATATAATACATATTTATTCTATGCATACAGAAAATGTTATACACCGTGCACAAAAAATACTGCATACTGCTAAAATAGATTGATTGACTGATTGCAGGGTTTAAGGGGGGTGTGTAGTATTTGAGGATATTGTGTTGCACATGATTGTAGTGCACACTGTGTAAAGCTAGTGGTTAGTGGGCTAGTACAGTGTGTGGAGTGCAGATGGCTTCATAACAGGAGGTTTAAAGGTTCTGGCAAAAGCGTGAGGAGCATAAGCTTTATAGCATCTCATATAAACTGGTACAGCATCTTATAAAGTCTATTCTTTTTCCTGAGAGATTTATAGATGGGATTTTATATCTCGCCAGATGTGCATGGTTGTTTTAGAAGCGAGTGGTGCTGAGCACACAAATGAAAGCCAAAGATGAGCTCACTGACAGATCTGGATGTTAAAGAGAAGCAGGGTAGAGCTCTGGCCCGGTTCAGCCCGTTGGGAGAGAGACAGAGAGTTGGATCTGTAACAGGTGGCTAATCTTCAACTGTGCTTCGAGAGAGCACAAAACATCACAGCGTTTCCCAAACATTTCACCTCGTACAACCCTAACTACAAAACACAAATTATTCATTAGTCATTTTGTTTTTCCTGCAAGCCAAGTTCAGACATATTATTGTTTTTGTTTGTTTTAACCATGTAATTTTGCCATATATATATATATATATATACTCACTGGCCAGTTTATTAGGTACACCTTGCTAGTAGCGGGTTGGACCCCTTTTGTCTTCAGAACTGCCTTAATTATTCGTGGCATAGATTCAACAAGGTGTTGGAAACATTCCTCAGAGATTTTGGTCTATATTGACATGATAGCATCACGCAGTTGCTGCAGATTTGTCAGCTGCACATCCATGATGTGAATCTCCGTTCCACCACATCCCAAAGGTGCTCTATTAGATTGAGATCTGGTGACTGTGGAGGCCATTTGAGTAAAGTGAACTCATTGTCATGTTCAAGAAACCAGTCTGAGATGATTTGAGCTTTGTGACATGGTGCATTATCCTGCTGGAAGTAGACATCAGAAGATGGTACACTGTAGTCATAAAGGGATGGACATGGTCAGGAACAGTACTCAGATAGCCTGTGGCGTTTAAACGATGCTCAATTGCTACTAAGCTGCCCAAAGTGTGCCAATAATATATCCCCCACACCATTACAGCACCACCACCACCTGAACCGTTGAGACAAAGCAGGATGGATTCATACTTTCATGTTCTTTATGCCAAATTCTGACCATACTATCTGAATGTTGCAGCAGAAATCAAGACTCATCAGACCAGGCAATGTTTTTCCAATCACCTATTGTCCAATTTTGGTGATCCTGTGGTAATTGTATCCTCCGTGTCCTGTTCTTATCTGACAAGAGCAGCACCCGGTGTGGTCTTCTGCTGCTGGAGCACATCTGCTTCAGGGTTCGACGTGTTTTGTGTTCAGAGATGGTATTCTGCATAACTTGGTTGTAACAAGTGGTTATTTGAGTTACTGTTGCCTTTCTATCATCTCTAACCAGTCTGTCCATCATTCTCCTCTGACCTCTGACATAAACGAGGCATTTTCATCCACACAACTGCTGCTCACTGGATATTTCAGGCCATTCTCTGTAAACCCTAGAACCCTGAAAAGTGATAGTAAAGATATTCATATTTAAAAAAAAAGATTTCTATTTCTAAATAAATGCTGTTCTTTTGAACAATTGAACAAAAAGCAGCAAAACCGTATTTAACATTGATTTGACAGATTTAACATTGATATGAACAGCAAATCAACATATTACAATGATTTCTGAAAGATCATGTGATGCTGACGACTGGAATAATAATGTTGAAAATTCGCCTTTGCATCACAGAAATAAATTACATTATAAAACATATTTAAATAGAAACAGTTATTATAAATTGTAATGATTTTCCAAAATATAGTTTTACTGTATTTTTTTATCAAATAAATGCAGCCATGGTGAGCATAACATTCTTTCAAAAACATTTAAAAAAAATTCAACGGAGCCATCTAAAACAGTTTTGAGGTAAAAGTAGCTTTTCAGGGTTGGGATGTAATTTGTGTCTCATATATTTGAACCTGAGCAAATTTGTACCCACTATTTTGTAAAAACTACAGAACTTGTGTACCTAAATGGCTGCCAGCCACCAGCCAATCACAGAAAGCATTCAAAGTGCTTCAAGATCTTTATTACTCTCTCTTTTGGGGGCCAATTGCAAACAAATATTGTATGTTTGCATTATGGAGCAATTTGTCCTTGGTTGCCTTAGAGACAGCAGATCTCTGCGTCTCGTGGATGACCTCATGCGATGCAGCGAACGCAGAATTAGGTCAGAATTATTAGCACATGCTCTGGTCTCCTGACAGAACACTTCAAATGGCCTGGGACTCTGACAAGAGCTTCAGTATGGCATACTTCAAGCTAATTATGAATAATTACTGGACAGAACACCATTCTAGTTATCATTTATGAAGGTCTACATAAAAAAGACACTAAAGACTAAAAAGGGGCTGCTGTGATGTATGACAGATTTGGAGAGTTAGTTTGTCAAACTCAGTCAGTCCACCTGCTAAATGCTACAACATTATAGAGGGCAAAAAGCATCTTTCTACATTGACATAAAACATGCATACTTCATTATATAAAAGCCATGCAATCGCATTAAAATGATCTGATTTCACTGGCAATAGTTCATCTTCGCTAGTTATACTTAATCAAAACCTCAACAGTCCATAAAAGAACAAACTGCACAACAGAAAAATGGAATAAAACGTTAGTGCATGAAAAATATTTTGAGGCAAAATGAGCTTTCCAGAGTAGAGATGTGGAAGATAAAATAGTGTCTGTCCAAAATATTTTCAACCTGGTTAATGCTGCCTTCACATGCTATGAGAAATTTCCTACTGACGTTATAATTACAAGTTAAACGTGTTCAAATGCTTTGTTGTCAGAAATAACAGGAATTATGGAGGGTGGCCCATTCGTGAGCTCATCTTTGCCTATTTCTTGTGGAAATCATATTAAAGGTATAGAAGGTTTTTAATAAAATCTCATTCATATAGTAACCGTACAAACATTCGCCACACTACCTAGATAGTCAGCTTGCTCACAATTATGAAATGTTGGTCAAATAAATGCTATTTTTACAGTTTAATATGTAAATTAAGGATGTAACGGTACACGTATTCATACTGAAAATGATCGTTTTGGGGCTTTCGGTTCAGTTTGTATGTGTACCGAACAAATACAGCATTGTTTTAACCACTGCACGAGTGGAACTTCACTGGAAACTTCCAGTTTTATATATTGTTACTTTCAATAAGAAACAAAGTCTCATTTTTCAAATGATGTACATTTTTAGGAAAATTCAAGCAATAAATATCGTTTTGATGCTTTTTGATGTGCATGACAGATGAATGATTTTCTCAGTTCAAACAGCAGCGAGTGAACGGGATGATCCCTTTCTGTTTACTACTATAGTGTTAACACAAAATAAACATGAACGAACATCTCATGCCTCACATACTCGTTTAATCAGTGCTTCAACTGCGGAAAAATGTCAATTAAACAGATTGTAAGCAAAATGTCCACTCTGAGATAGATTTTTATCCCTAATAATTTTTTATTTGTATAATTGAATTTATTTAAAGAAAGAACAATTTGTTTAGTAAACCATTGTTTAATAAAAAAATTATGACAATTCAACATGTAATCAGCGTAGGGGCTGTTGGCAAGAGTGAGAACTCTGATTGGATGTTCAGTTTAACGAACGAGTCAGCGCCGGAGAATTAATGTGAAAGAGATAAAAAACTGCACAGACAGAAGTCTGTTTAAATGTTACGTGATCCAATCATTCTAAAATGCGATTGTTTTCATAACAACATGAGCCTCGTAAAATTATTAAAGTTCTCAACATTACTGATATTCAAAATGTTAAGAGCGCTGATTTGTTTGCGTTTCGGGTATCTGTGTTTATCTCGTATATCTTTGTTTCAGATTCTCCTTTTGAATGATGAATATATACTATTGATAGCTGCTGATATAGACAGTCACGCTACTTCACACTGCAAGCGTAAGCAGCGCGTCACTGGCAATAGTTCATCTTCGCGTGCGTCAGGAGCAGGCGCGCCCATTGCCCTTTCACACAGGTAGCGTTTGCACAACAGAAAAATGGAATAAAACGTTTCTTTAAAGAATGGACAAATTCGAATCTAATTTTAAATACAATTGGTTTTGATTTATTATTAGAATAGTCTTATATTACTGTATTTGTTTTATTTACACTGTACATGTGCCATCTGTGTTTATGTGAAATGTCCTACTGGCGATAGAAGAAAGGCAATTGCAAATGCTTTGTTGTTACTATGGAAATTACAGGAAGAAGGATACGACGTGATTTTGGGTGCCCCACTTGCAACAACAAAAAAACAATAACTGACCATAGCAGAAATGTTATAGTTATTTTATACATAGTGTTTATATTGAATATGGTCAATATTTTAAAGGTTTGTACTTGTAACCACAAGTTTATTTTTGCACATATATACTGTTAGCTGCTGTTCTTTATGTTTGTTTGTATTGATTGTTATTTACAGATTGAAAAGTTGTACTGATTGGACAGATTGTACTTTTGTCTTTCATTGTTTGAACCAACGCAAAATGACTAGTCCTTTGTAAACACATTAATTATAGGAGAATGACATGCCTTTGAAGTTTTGGTCAAAGATTACATCTACAATGTTGACATATTTTGGCATCTTTATTCAACATTTAACATTTGATTAGCAAACCTCTTCATAATGCCTGAATGATTGCCTATTTAATAATGAAGCAATATCTGATAAACGTGCTCATAAACCGCAGATTTACTACTATAATGTTCCATGCTAACATATTCAACATGCATCGTAAATCTCTTTATTAACACTATGTGTAAACGTTTTAATAGGGATATTAGCAAACACACGAAAAACACACTTTCAAACAAGTCACCCATATCATAGACTTATTTGTGTAGCTACATGTGTAATATTTATGTGTATTTGTATTTGAATATGTATTTATTCGTTTGTCAATTCAATTTGTTTTCCACTTCTATTGTTTAATAAAAAAAATTATGACAATTCAACTTCCAGGTGTACTCTGAAGACCCCGTTGGCTACACCGGGCGATGTGAGAACTTGATTGATGATGCCTGTTGTCAGCATGAAATCTGCTTCTATGCCAACATATAGGCCTATAAACTACACAATATATATTACAACTGCACAGAAATTGTTGAACTTCATGGTTAACTGTTTAAAATACATTACATCCCATTTACAAACTTTATATATGTTTTTGTTTGAGTGTCGATCAACATAATGTCCTGTCACTTTAATTGAGCCGTCAACATTACTGATATTCAAAATAGACTCGGCGCCGAACGATCGCGCACTGCCGCCCTGTTGCTCCTGCTACGGCGCTATCTGTGCCCCTGCGTATATCTTTGTTTCATCCGCTAACATGGGCGCCGAAAAATATATACTATTGATAGCTTACGCTTGCAGTGTGAAGCCGGCGTCAGGCCTAATTCCTCTCACGCACGCGCAGAACGCACATGTTAGTTTGCCGTCGGCGTTAGTCTGTGCGGTGTGTTAAGCCCGATGCACACTGCATGATTGTCGGCTGTCCCAGACGAAAGACTGGCATCGTGAAACAATCGTGGTGAATCAGAAACCGCAAAAATCATGCAGTGTGTTTCGGGCTTTCAAGCGCAGCTTTTTGGTCCGACGCGTGGTGACAACACCGTCGGCTTTCATCGCCGCTAGTTCTTTGAAGTCGGCTAGGTGTTTCCCGGCCTTTACACCCCTAATAAGTATACATGACTGTAACGCAAGAGAAAACTAGAAAACTAGGGTATCCAAATGTATTGAATTGAGTTTCCCAGTTGGAAATAAGGCTTGAGAAGCCGCTCATGTTCAATTTCAGACTAGGAAACTATTATTTTTTATAATTCTGAAAGACTGAACGCAGCAAATGTTTGTGTCTACTATCACAGAAAACTATATCAGTTAAGCATCCGATTGGCTGACACACTAGCTAATAATAATAATGTTTGATTAGACAGTCAAAGATTTGGGAAAACTGAATATAAACATTTATTATTGAAAATAGCATTTGTAAATAATACTGACGCTAAACTGTTGAACGCTAGCATATGAAACACATTCAGGCAAATGAGCTTTCCAAGGTTGAGATGTTATGCCTCTGATTGGCTTCAAAGCACTTCAAGGTCTTTATCTCTGGTCTTTCTAATGAATCTAAACATCATCAGTCCACAAAAGAATAAACTGCATGAGAGCAAAATGGAATTCTAGAAACATTCTCAGTGATAAAACACAGAGTTTAAAGGGAGGAGAGCATGTATGCCTCATCTTTCCTTTTCATTCTTGGAAAACAATCCTTTATCACACCACTCCTCCTGCTTCTAACACCTGCGACAGTGGAATCTCCATGTCTCCATCCAATAATCATCCCCAGCCCTCCTGAAGCTGGCCAGTGTCCAGACTCGCAACAGTAGCAAAGAGTAGACGCGCGTAAATGGAACATTGCTGGCAACTGGTGATGAGCCGCACCTGGTGCCCATTGAGCCTCATCACCGTTGCCATAAATCCACTATTGTGACACTCCTCTAGTGAAACTACGTCTGTGAGTGCATGAGGTGTATCATGATCATCATCATCACCATCATCACCAGAGTTGCTAAACGTCATTAAACATTTAGAACAAACATAAAACAGCATGCATACTGCGCACAGTACACACATTTTAGTGTAGAAAACTATTTGCATTTGTAGTATGCATCTAAAGCAGTATAATTTGCAAACTGTATAGACTACTGTAATGAATAGTGCAACACAATCCTGCAATGCAATGGGTTGGATTTGACATAACACTGCAAATTATTCATCCAATTTTGTTGTGCTAATTTACTTACATTTTTTCAGTTTTAGGAATTTAAGTATTTAACTCCTTTTATTAGATAGTCTGAGACTTGGGAAAACTAAATATAAAAATAATCAGTTATTTCATATTTATTATTGAAAAAAAAATATCATGCAAATCTGTGTTTTTTATGTTTTAGTTGAGTTTTCTATTTTCTACATAGCTTTATTTCAGTTTTAGAAATTTGTGTATTTTAACTTTTTTGATAGATTTGGGAAACCTGAATATAAAACAAATGTAAAATAATAAAACGTAATAATATACTTCATAGTAAATGCATGCAATCACCTGTACGCTACACTCACATGTGCCTGTTAACATTAATTTTACATTTTAAAATGTATTTTGGTGCTATAACCACTGCTATTAAAATGTATTTATCACCCGATTTATCACTGTATTTTCATTCCCTCACTTAATCTTTATGGATACAAGTTTTTGTTTCTATGCTTGTTCCTGTGGGATCTGCTCAATTCAAATATGCATTAAGAAAATATCTGCTGTGTAGATCACGCAGACCTTTCAGGCTTTACTGGCACTCTTACCTGAATCATTGCTGGACACATGACTTTAATGGAAGCAACATGAGGTAGTAACGAGGACCAGACATCTTCTTTCAGGAAAGAGCACCTGATCCATGAAGAAGTACAGAATGACAAACTGTCCTGCGTCTGTCAGACTGGAGAGGGATGCTGTTACAAACACAGAACAGCTCCATATCAGAGCTCAGACAAAACACAGGAACTGTTCCCACAGTACTACTTTTTCTTATGATAAAATATTCCATGTTACAAGCACAACTTTCATAAACAACCGCAATCAGGACAATGCCATACAAGTTTATCTAAAACCTCTCTAAAAAAGTAAGCTTACACTCTTAAAAAATAACCTTTTTTTCACAAAAGGAAATTCATAAATATAACTGCTTTAAAATTAAAAAGTAATATCATAACTCCCATTAATAAGTAGCATGATTAGAGGTCTCATGGCGTGGGATGAATTACACACTGAAGTTTAATATTTGAGAATAACCTTCTTTAAATCCCTAACCTTCAAAGTATGAGCAATAACAATAGTGTTAGCTCTCTTAACAAGTATAACTAATAAAGCTAAACAAAATAAGAGGAAATGAATAATCAAATCTGAAGTTTTGATTGCTTCCAGCTGGGTATTTTAATATGACTGCACCAGTACGCACAACCTGAGGGATGTTTCCTAGGAACGGAATCAAGTTTGAGATTAAACTATATTTCCAATGAAGAATCACCATTGAGTATATAAATGTAGGAAAAGAGCCAAGAGTGAAAAAAATACTCCTTTATCTTTAGCTAATTCTGCATTACTTCCCCCTCCTCTTGCTATTTATTGACTCCGAGGGACAACAACAAATGTGTATGGAGAAAATGAACACAAAGGCTGGTTATTAAGATTTGTCTTCCTTTGTTTCTCTGACTTTTTAATTATGTTCGAATCCTTCAATGGATTTGATCAGTGGGGCTGCTGGTAAATCAATCTCTCTGTCCCTCTTTTCTAATTTGTAGGCCCTGGTGCATTAACCACTGCTTCTCATACAAGCTCCTAAATGACTGCCTGACTTTGCATTTCCAGACTTAATGAACAAAGAAAATATTGAATTGGGAACTTTTGTCTGCGACACAATGGCAATTCTACACCAACCCCGACTCATAATGCTCATAATGCTGTCTGTCTGCTCATAAAATGTGGCAGATTTCTCCTTCAGAGTACAGAAATAGAAATTCTCTTTGAATTTTTGTGTTTATCAGTGGGCAAAAAAGCTGTGTTATTACAGGACATTTGTAATGGCTTGTGCCTTTTTACACAATTGATCAGATTTAATTGGTTCAGTATCAGCCCTAACCAATGATGTGCTGCTATCTTGCATGTTTTATGAGGGGGCGGGGCATTCCAATCAGCATCTGATTGGACAGAAATTTGTGTAGTGCAGGGTGAGTCATCAGTATTTTCCTGGAAGAGACAGACATTTTAAAGCATATAATTGCAAATAAAATTATTTTGTCAATTTGTAGATTAGACTATCAAAATGATTTAACAGATATGGACTAAAAAGCAACTAAACTCTATTTTAGGGCATTTTAAACTTCATGAAGAGATCAACTTTGTATTCTTTTAATGAGCTAAATACAAACAGAAATATTTTTGAAAATAAAACGTTTTTGATTTGTCTCTTATACTCAACAATTTTGCATTTATTTAATCAAAATTAGTCATATTAAGAAATATTATTACAAAACAAACTTATATTGTAAAATTGTATTTATTCCTGTATGGCAAAGTTGAATTTTTAGCAGCCATTACAATAGAAAAAAGTATTCATTTAAAATATAAATAATTTTTAAATGGCACTTTTGACCAATGTAATGCATCCTTGCTAAGTGAGAAAGTATTACATTTTCTAAGTGTTAAATCCTGAAAGTATAAAAATTTTACTGACCCTACATTTTTGAATGGTAGTGTACAGCACTAACGTTTAGACTGTGTTATTGATAATGATAATATTACATTTCTATTTCATTTTGAATAAATGTAGGCTATATTATGACATCATGCCTTTTCAAACTTTGATTTAATGATAGCTAGCACTGAGCTACAGTGCTATAAAGTAAAATAAATGCAGACTCTTATTATTCTTGACGTAGGCTGCGCTTCCAGATGTGCAAGGTAGAGACAGATGACGACACATCAGAGGACCATAAACTGTGACAGAATCTAAAATTACTGGAAGTCTCAACCTTCCCCGATATGACGCAAATCAGAACATGATATGACTGGAACAGATGGGACTGAGTCATATGAAGAACAGTATTCAGCATAACAAAGTGACCAAAAATATTCATTAGCGTTCATTCATCTTCTTTCTAAAGGGACATAAAAGAAAGCCTTGTATTGTTTTGAATCTGAACTGGTATGAAACATAGAGAAAACACCACTGATTTGCGTTTGATGAGAAACAAGATGCTAAACAATTCCTGACGATGTCGTGTATTCAAATATAATAAATGGCGTGAGACTTCTAGACATAGACGATAAGCATCTAATGGTCTGAGGAGGACGGGGAGGGCAGATGGATTCACTGCGTCTCTGCTGTATTTGTGGTGATGGTGGAGGCAGCATGATGGATGTTCTGCAGGCTGCAGAGGTTTTGGTCTGGAGGGAGACGGGCACAGCGCCACAATAATTGCATTGTTTATCCATTACTATTTCCGTTCATGTCAGGCAGAGGCAAAACAATGGTGGATGTCACCGGGTGTGTTCATGTGTGTCTGGGAAATATCAGCTTCCCGTTGTTTGGCAAACATTAATTATGAGGTCATGAAACCTGGGGTAAATGAAGTCGAACATTGTAAAACACCTACGGCACATTCCTGTAGGGAGGATTTCTTCAACTTGTTAATGTTGTTTAGCATAAGCAACTCTTTATAGACTGAGAGAGGCTGGATCGCCTCTGCAGGGGCATGATTCTTGCTTTTTGAATAAATAATGTTATGACAATACCATGTTTTTGGAGATTCGCCATGGATTTATGAATATAATGTATACTATGAAAATACTATGTTTTGGGGATTCAAAATGTTGTACCATGCCTTTTTGGATATATACCATGGCAATAACATGGTCATTAAGAGCCGGGGCAGGAAAACTTTTTGAATTTGAAGATCAGAGTAAATTTAACTGAATTAGTCTTCTGGAAAAACATGTAACTATCTTCTGTAGTTTCTGAATGTCAGTACTAAATGAAGAAATATGATATTTAGGCAAAACAAGAAAAATATACACATCTTCATTCTGTTCAAAAGTTTTCACGCCCTGGCTCTTAATGCATGGTTTTTCCTTCTGGTGCATTTATATACACATAATAAATATAGACAGTACGCTCACATATGTTATGTAAACAAAAACCTTTATTTTGGATGCGATTAATCGTTTGACAGCTCTAGTATTATCATAGCTTTTTGAATATGTAATGACATGTTTCTGAAGATTTACCATGAAAGTTCCATGGTGTTTTGGATAAATACTATCGGAATGCAGTGTTTTAGGGTTTTACAATGGCTTTTTGGAGATATAATATGAAAATACCATGTTTTTGGAGATTTATGATGGTACTACCATCTATTTTTGGATATTTACTATGGCAATACCATGTTTTATGAGATTAACCATGGTATTGCCATGGCTTTGTGGATATATACTATGGAAATACTATGTTTTGGAGATTTACAATGGTAGTACCATGACTTTTTGGATATATGCTATGGCAATACCATGGTTATTTTTAGATTCACCATGGTATTGCCATAGCTCTATGGATATATACTATGGAAATACTATGTTTTGGAGATTTTCAATGGTAGTACCATGACTTTTTGGATATATACTATGGCAATACCATGTTTTTTTTTAGATTCACCATGGTATTGCCATGGCTCTATGGATATATACTATGGAAATACTATGTTTTGGTAGATTTATGATGGTACTACCATGTAGTTTGTGGACATTTACCATAGCAATACCATGTTTTATGAGATTTACCATTGTAAACCAAGGTTTTTTGTAAATATACAATGAGAATACTATGTTTTTGAAGATTCAATATGATATGTACAATGGCTTTGGATATATATTATGGAAATACCATGTTTTGGGGATTTAATGTTGGTACTACCATGTTTTTTATATATATAATAAGGCAGTACCATGTTTTAGGAGATTTCACTATGGTTGTACCAATGGTTTTTGAAAATATACTGGGTTATGACAATACAATGTTTTGGATACATACTATGGAAATACCATATTTTATATATATCCAAGAATTTTGGATATACAGTATATTATAACAATACCACAATTTGGAGATTTACCACGGTATTCCTTACTCCAAATTTAAATAAAGTACTATGTACTATACCACAGTTTTGTGCATGACACTACGGAAATACCATGGTTTTTGGACATGTCCCACAGTAATACCTGTTTTTAATACATATATATATATATATATATTATTTACCATTAGTACCATCCCTTACAAAAATGGTGACAGTAATACCATAATGATCATACTATGATACTGAAACTCATGTACCATGGTATTTACATCCCAAGGCAAGTTCAAAACTACCATTGTAGTGCTACTACAAATTTTCACAAAAACAAAGGTTATGTACAACGCACTTACAAAAAGTACCATGGTACTACCATGTTATTCTTGGAAGTACCTTGGACTTCCATGAGCTCCAGGTCCAAAGGAAAGGTCAGAGGTCATCTGAAGCATGTCTGCAACAACTTGTCTTCCTTCTCATCCTCTCCGACTCTGACATCTGTTCTCTGTTCTCTGTCAGTGACCTTTTCCAAACAAATGCACTAAATGGAAAAGTATGCATGCTCCACCTGCCAAAATATTGCCAAGAACGTTCACCTGCAAGAGTATTATTACATTAGCAAGGATAAACCATGACTAAAGACTTTGAGATGAAACGTTAAAAAAAATCTAGCATTTTGCTAAGACATCTAATTCAACCAGTTTTAGTGTTTATTTTGTCTGGAGGTACTTAAAATGAAGCAGTCAGAAACTGAAACAAGGATGATCAAAACCAATCAATCAACCACAAACATTAGTCTACACTCAGTGACCAGATCACAGAAACCCACAAGGTCAGTCATCTAAGGTCGGACACGATCATCTAAGGACAGACGTAGACTAAACAAGAGTTTAAGGTTATAAAAAGAATTTGAGCTGTTTTCCTTCAGGAAACAGAGATTAGCCATCCCCAATGAGGGCAGTTAAAGTTCCTTGAACCTAAACAGACTTAAAATATTCTAGGCTTAGAGTTTCCATACAGAGTTATTAATTTAAGGCCTGTCAGATATGAGTTGACACAAGGCAGTTGCAACAGTATTTAGCTTCAGAGCTAAATCACCTAAGTTTATAGCATGTATGCGAGACATGGCAGTCTGGTTGATATGACAATAATTTAAGAGCATTTTGTTGTCTTTACTATATATGTTGATGTTATAAATACAGTTTCCCTTACTTCGAGCTCGTCTGCAAGTATTCACCCAAGCCTGACAGCACAATACGAAACACTCACATGAATAAAGAATGGCAACTGACAAGCTTTTTTGCATCTTTGTAACTGATGTGACTCTGACATGAGAATAAGAAGAGCACAACGCTTCATGTGAAAGGTTACAGCGAGTCAGTGATGTAGCTGGATCTTTGTGCATTGGTGGCCACCCACAAGCTTGATTCACCCCCGGCTGGACTAAGCAAACGCACCTGGGGATCATCCCGTTTTGTCGATCCAAGTGGGTTTAATTGCATCCTTCTGTTTCTGTATTTTAAATACCTCTAGATAGCTGCACACAGAAAACCCCTGCACACTATCAAAACCTAAATGCTTTTGAAAAGGCAGAAGGTGAAGGATTATAATGCTGTGGTGAAGGAAATAAAACACAAGATAACAGTTTGGACAGGTCTGCATGTCTTCCCTGAGATTCAGAAGCCTGGCTTTCTTCATGAAGGCAGCAGATATGTTCAGAAATACATCATTTAGGGTATGCATGAGTACTCATGTTTACTATGTGACATGTTGCAATAATGGAGAGCATGAGAGAAATGAGTTTGCATGCTGCTTTCACTGTCATAAACGTCACACACAAAAAGAGTTACACAAGACATAACACTGCAGTTCATTTTAAACTTCATTTTCACTTTGTACAATTCAAAATACATTTCCAAATACATATTTTTAGGAAATTTCTCTCAAATATATATTTTTAAAAGTATAAAGATTTAGGCAAATATATACTTGTTTCGAAATGTCTTGTGAAATGTATTCTAAATGCATTTGCATATACATATTTTTCTACTCTTTTTTAATGTCTTAAGAAATGTATTTCAGACATATTTTCAAATACATTTGATCTGAAAGTATATGAAATTCCTCACTAGATTTATTGAAACTAAAGTAGCTAAATATTTTAATTTTCACTTCTTGTGATATTTATTCTAAATACATTTGCAAACATATTTGGAACTATGCAAAAGCGAAAATTCTTTACAAATGTTTTGTATTCACTAATATTTATACATTTTTGGAAAGATACATTCTCATCCTGCTTTTATGAGTGGGCAGAACTAGTCCAAAAAAATTTGACGCCGCTAACCTGTAATTATTTCGCAATCATATGCAATCATTTCATATTCATAATCAAGCGAATATTTCATCCTCAAAAGTACACATTATATCAATCTTGTGCATTGTGAATGTTTCTGGATGAATTGGAAAAGCAAAATGATGTTCTCTTAATAATACTGAAAGTTACATAAAGCCAGTCAGTTAGAATGCAACTGATTTTAATGAGCACTCACAATTCTTTTGTATCCAATATGCATTAGATGGCCTTCAACTAGGTGTGTTTTAGGTGTGTTTTAGGCCATTATTGCTTTTCTGATCATTTTGTGGTGCCGTTTACCCCCATTTTTCTCTTTTCCTTATTGTTATTTCAGCAATGAAGTCCAACAACAGGAGTGTTTCTATTTTCCATCAGTATAATTTGCACAGTGCCATGTGTTTAGTATCAAGCCCATAAGTCATTTGAAAACCTCTCGTCTGACACCCCTAAATACATGACACAGATTACAGAGATATACAGTGTCTGCTTGAAGACAAATGAGTCCGTCCAGAGAGAGACTGTTTACAAGCCGCCGGTGTTTATACATATTTTTTACATTATCGGACTATAATAGTTGTGTTTGCTTTATGCTACATGGCCAAAAAAGGTTAAACAAAAACATGCACATATTACTCAGATGGTAAACACACACTCGCCTTGCCCCAAGGAGGCTGCGTGATTTATGTTCTCTAGTCATTAATATATGTCTTTTGTTTTCCTTCACCTCATGTTTGAGTTCATTCAGAGCACTCATTCATATTTATAAACAGAGACTCCAGAGGTACTTTGTGAGCATAATCCAATAAAGGAGAAAATTAGAAAACTTTAAAGTGAGTAAAGTATAGTACACCTTTTAAAAGTCCTCCTAGATTAAACTAAGGTCTTGCTCAAGCAATAGCTCATCTAAAATGTCAACTCTATTGTTTACTCACCCTCGTGTTATATATTGCTGCTAAACATGCTGTGTTAGTGTATGCTTGATTCCATTAATGTCATTAACCCCATTGATCTCACAGAACCACATGCAACGCATTCTAATTATATATTTATTCATATAGGACTTTGTTTAAAATACTGTTTGTGGTAAGTAAAACATCTAATCAAATAAAAATTACAAAAATGTAATTTTATTCAGCAAATGTGACATTTACAATGTTTACAAAATATTTATTTTATTTTGTAAAAAACATCTCTATTCATAAAAAATCCTAAATACATTTATCATATTTAAATGTATTTAACCATTAAACTGAATAATCGCTGGCAGCTGAAGACCTGCCACTATTTACATTGACCTGTTTTTCCAGGATGGTACCCTTGGATGAAGCAAACTACACTGGGAACAGATGATACAAGCTCCAAATCACATCACAAAAACAGTTGCGTTAAAAATATGGATGTGTGTTTTAATAAAGGGTGTGTTTCTGTTGGCCTAGTACATGCGTGTAATGATGAGAGAATGAGACACAGGTGTGAATGTGCAAGGGGCCAAGGGTGGGGTGAGGTCACATGACTCCAGAGAGTTTAGAAAGCCTGGATCTCATTCAAAATCAGTGGAGGATGTACAGTACCATATGGAAGATACAAAAAATGACTGCATCCTAAATCACATCCCATCTGTCCAAAAACATGAGATTAGGATTAGTATGTGCCAAATCATGGAGAAATATGAATATACATATATATATATATATATAAACATACACACATATACACATATATATATACACACACGCACTTTTTTATACATTATTTTCAACAGGTATTTGTATTTTTTATATATATATATATATATACAGTAAGTAAGATAATAGCATTTTATTATATTAAAATTATTAAATTAACATTATATATATATATATATATATATAATAAAAATGACCATGCAAATAATAATTATAATAAAAAACAATCACTATAATATAATACATAATACAATACAATATTATATATTATACATTGCAAATCACAGAATGATTTAAAGGTTATGAACCAGACTAACTGGCCTAAGCCAACCGTCCAAACTCTAGTACTTCAGGTACACAGTATGTGATGCAGTCTGGAGAGCATCTTCCATATGGGATATAAAGATAGTGACATTATCCAGAGACAAGAAGACACATTATTATGTGACACTGCAGCCAGTCAAGCACATAACCATATAAAGCTACACCTGAACAAGAGCTCCTGGGCACATCTGAAAAACATTTAGCGAGCTCTTCTGAGGATCACAGGGAAATGTTTACACACACACACAAAGCGCCAGTCTCTTCTTTTTCTAAGCGCTGGGAGCTCCGTACAGGACCACACACACTTAAGACCTGCTTGCCAGAGAAGAATGTTTGAGTGTCACGATTTATGATAGAAAACAGTTTTTCATTTATTTTGTAGCGGAAATTACTGTTTATATAATAAATAACCATTCTGTAAGGCCTATTTTGGGATAATCTGATGAGTTAACTACTTTACAGCTGACAGGTACTTCATCTCATTTAATTACTTTCAATTTTTTAATTGTAACTGGACGGATGCAAACCAAAAAATACAATTATTAATAACAAATGAATGACAGGTCTGGCATTAGTGCAAAAACAGATCTAAATTATGTAATACTAGCAAACTACCATATAAAATGGATAGTTATATATCTCAGCATCATGTTGTAAACCTTAATAACACGTTTTACTTCTCTTCTCTTGTCTTAGTTTTTGTTCTTGTAAACTTGTTCTTGTTTTTTTTTATGCTGTCATGTGTAAATAAAGAAGTCCTGCTCATTTTGCTGTGTGAAAATGCCTACCAATGTATAAAGATATAGCAAAATCTCTATCTCTACCATCAAAATGTCCGTTTACCAAAGAGAACTGGACCATTCTGTAACACGTCAGAGAATGTGGGTGCTATCATGCTTGGAAACTGGCATGTGAACACAGAGTCTGGAGTCTCTGAGAACAAAGTCAAAGTTGAACGTGCGTCTGGGAGTAAGAACAGCTTATGCATCTCACGAACTCACTGCTCGATTTCATTTTTTTAGGGAGAGTGTTCTAAGGGTTTGGCAATATAATTCACTCTGCTGGTCTTTCTCTACGGACAACACACACCCAGAAGGAGGACACACATCGTATTATGGGTTAAAGGGTCAGAAAGAAAGAAGAATGAGAGAACAACCTTCTCATGTTCCCATTTCTTCATCCTCTCCTGTGTCAGGAACTCCTTCAAGACTTCCTCCTGCACAAAGAAAAACAGACATGTGAAACAAAAGCAGATATCAGTCCTCAAGGTGAAACAGCCTTATGTCTCCAACTTGCATTTTATGGACCAAGCTGGAAGAACATTTCATTTCCCAGAAAGCTCTATGCTGCAGTTCAGTTTTAATGAGCCCGTTGTGTTGTTGCGTTGTGACTATGTTCAATTCCTTTTAGGGATATTAAAAGAACCAATATTAAAATTCTGTCTAGCCAGAAAACAATATATCTATATATACAGTTATTTTTTGCTAAAAAATCATTTCAATAAAATGAAATATATTATTCATAATTAAACAAATATGTTCATAATTTGTATATTATTTAATTAACATTGTTGTATTATTATTTATTTATCTATAACAATAAAACAAATATCAATAACTATAATAATAATGAAAATAAAATAGTTATTACTATTAATATTTTCAATATTGAACAAAAACAATCAGTGTAATATATTAATTGTTATTATTATTATTTTTAATTATTTGCTCAACGCTGCTCATAAAGGTCTTTTAGTTTTCCTTCTATCTTACATCACTGAGATGTCCTCACATTGGTTGTGCAGTTTGCAGTATAAGAGAAGTGGTCACTGAGTCCAGTCCTGTGCATGGGTTTAAAAATCTCATTCAGATACACAGCAGAATACAAAACACATGTGTGTGTTATACGTGAGTGTGTGTGTTCATGTAAGGTCAGTTTAAAGCTATTTCCTCCAGAGGTGTAATGTCATGGTGATCCTGCTCTGTGCAGGTAGTAAGCAGTAAAGTGTAGCGACTGACCTTTAAGGCGTTCTGGTTGAATGAGTCCACCATGAACTTCAGTGGCAGTGATAACAGTACAAGCAGACCTCTCCAAACGACTGCTTTGGACCCAGCTTACCAACCATGACAAATCTGATCCTGCAGCCCTGCAATTCACAAACACTAAACACTATCTACACTTCCATTGCTGACAAAAAAAACTGTAACATAAGAATATGCATACTCTGACATTTATTTTCAATGTACGATTGTTTGTCCTGATACCTTCTTGTCAACAGGTTTTATCAATGATCCCACATCCTCCATGTTACATTCTCCACGTCCAACGAAGACCACAAATGGACAGATCTTTCCCTCCTTCACTAACACTGTAAATACAGGTTCAAGATTTGGATTAGTCAGAACACAACAGCAACTGTTACGTATGTGCAGCACACTGCAATTCACATGTTTAGAATTCAAACCTTTAAACAGCATTGTAGATGTGAAAAAGTAAGATTGTATCATAAAGTATGTTTAGAACAAATTTGACCTTCCATTTCACAGATAAATTAACCAAAACCAATACAATTTTTATATATTTTTTCTTACTTAATTACTGGATTGAAAAGATCAAATAATAAACATTGAATGGTGATAACTGGATGCTATTTGGTGAAATAAACATCCATTGTAATGAGATTAATAATAATCAAAAAAGTTTTACATGCAATTTATTTTGTGTGCAGCAATCAGTACACTAGTATTTCATTCTGAACTCTGTTTATACAAATTTCAATTGTTTGTCGCTCATTGCATCAGGTGCCACACAAACCAAGGCATTACCCGTCATAATAAATGCATCTGAATGTAGACCAGAAGTGAGCCAGGCAGGAGAGAAGGAGAAAAAAGATGTGGACTGTTTACGACAAAAGTAATCTATATTTTGGCAGCAGCCCCAAAAGCGGCAGATTATTTCTTATTGTGACAAACCTGAGGTTGGTTTGTGGAGTTGAGGATTAAACTGATTTACAGTGAGCCTTTAACATCAGGGGGAAACACTGTATATCAGTCTTGACACGTAAATCCCATCTCTGTGAAGCAAGCAGAGTCCATTTGTCTGGCCGGTGACAGAAGCCAGGCCTCCGCTTCAGAAGCGTTCGAAGGAGGAGGAAGCAGTGTTTCAAAAGACAGTTTTAATCTCATCTCTCACACTCTCCCTCTTTCCAGAGCAAAACTGTCATTACTATATTATTCGCCTACTCCGCATGTCTTCGCAAGCCATTAAAAAGCAAATGTCTGGATCACTTGGGAAATCACAGCAGGCTCTGGTACACGTCGTTTGTCTTCTTAGATGAACACGCCGCAGTCACGCCTCCTCCCGCAGGGCATTAACATCCAGAGTTCTGCATTTCTGTACTGCACAACACCATTAGAGTCGTGGAACAGCATAACAATTTTACTCTTATGTAACGATACTCTTCCAACGGTAGATTTTCAATCTTCTATAGCAATATTACTTGAAAAATCCCATAGCGGTTAGAACAAAATATTGAATTTTAATAAAAATAATGCAAATTGCAGTTTAATGGCTTGTGAGAACTATTCATAGTGTTTGTTATTTTCTTAGTTCACTATCAATGGCTCGTATAGCTTTTGAATTCATTGACCGTTTACTATGCATCAGATCTCCAATCCAGTTCTACACATTTTCTATGCAAGTCCCCCTTCAGTCAATCATTTTATCTCTTAAAACTCATCTTTGACAGATCTTTGGCAGGGTTTCTGCAAGTTTTATGTACATTTCAAGACTTTTTAAGACTAAGTAAAGAACATTTATGGAATAAATAAAGTAAACTGCCGTTGAAAAATTTGGGCTTACGATTTTTAAAATGTCTTTGAAAGAAAAGAAGAAAACAATTAAAATTTTCAATTTTAAATGTGATTTATTCCTGTGATATCATCGCTACATTTTCAGCAGTTTGTTTGCACAAGAAAAATTAAAGAAAAATTATTATTTTTCAGGATTCTTCGGTAAATATAAAGTTCAAAAGAAAAGCATTCATGTAAATGTATTGTATAAGCAAAAGCTTCAAAGTTTGAAATTACAACTTCAAAAGATATCCATAAATGTTTTATAGATTTTACAAAAGAAAGATAAAGAAAGAAAAAGATAAAGAATACGGCTTGAATCACTCTGTTCCCAAACACTAAAATATGGAAAATGAAAATAGAAAAAACTGCTGTTCTTCAGTGATTTATCCTATTTTCCTGTGCCAAATATTTAAAGACTCTTAAAACAAGATACAATTACAAGATGAAAAGATGACATCAAATAAGTGTTGTTTTATGAGAAATGTATAAAATGAAGTGAGTTTATGTTTAAAACTAGAAAATGTCTACCAATGAGCTAAGAAAATCAACTCGATCCAAAGAGAAGACAAGTTTTCATTCCTCATTGGCAGATATTTGTTCTTGTTTTAAACAAACTCACTTCATTTTGTACAGTTTCAGTTCAGATTGCATCTCAAGTAGCTGTATCTTTATTTAAGGAACTTTACATATTAGGAAAGAAATACAGAGCAATATTTCTGTTCTTATAAGACCTTTTTAGGCCTTAATTTGTGGAAGGGCAATATTTGCTTTTAAGACCTTTTAAGACCTACAGAACCCCTGGATAATCAAAATGATGTATTTAAATGTTTATTTCCAGTGAAATTTTATTCTTGCCTTATAATGGATTGAATATAACAGTACTCTCTTATCTCATTTAGTATATGTGGAAGCATGAATATATATATATGCAAACTAGTCCCGCCTACCATCAATCACACCAGCTTGGACCTGCTCTACTTTCACACGCCTAACTGAAGTACATTTACATTTATGCATTTAGCAGACGCTTTTATTCAGGTTATGCATTTTTTGTCAGTATGTGTGTTCCCTGGGAATTGAACCCACAACCTTTTGCGCTGCTAACGCAATGCTCCACCACTGAGCCACAGCAACATTGTAGTAGGAAACACTTCACAATAGCAAGTGCCAATATTGGGTTAATTCAGCCATATATGTTAGAACCAGAAACTGAATCTGAAGAAGAAGAGGAAGAACGAATAATACAGGTTATCTACAAGTCCATGTATCAGAATGGTAATGCACAAGAACACAAGACGTCTGCAATGCAATGGGGAGAAAAAAGTGCAAGGTCTCGAGTTATATGAAAAAGTAGCAAAGTGGAATGAAAACAATCATTGTGTGTGGACCAGCCCTAAAAACATATATAAACAAACTACCATTCAAATTTCATTAAGGCACTGAAGACATGAGTAATGACTGCTGAAGATTCAGTTTAGCATCACACGGATAAACTACATTTTTAAATATATTCAAATAGAAAACAGATATTTTAAATAGTTTTTATTGTATTTTTTACACCCTATGATTAAAGCTGAAGCCAATGGCAGAAGATCTCAATTAAAGAAAGAAATGAATTTGTGTTCTGGGTGGTTAAATTGTACCATAAACATTGACGCCATATTCTGTCTGGCTGGGTGGGCCAAACAGTAACAGATCAGTAAACTTCTGCTCAGATAATCAAAAACAGTCATGCTGGACTGGATATTTGGACTGCAAGTCCACCCATGGAACATGATAGAAATTAAGATGGCTAGAAAAACCTGGACCAGACTGGATTCATAGCCTAGGGGTGTTAGTCCAGGCCAGAGTGAATGAGAACAGGACAGCTGTGGACGAGGGGTGACGCAGGCCAGCGCTGGAGACAACAGGCTTTTGTTTGGCAGAATCCAGCTGGAGAACAGAAGATATTGGAGTTTACAGCTCATGTCTCTGGAGGGGCAAACTGAGACGTCTTGAGTAGCCCACAGACTGATTAACTAATGGAGCAGGGACTTCACTTCTGATCTTCAGTGACATGTTTGGAGAAACAGAAAAAGACTGGAGAAGGAGGGAGAATGACAACTGAGACCTTTCTTACAGTGAGCCAAAATCAGATGATGCAACTGTAATTAGTGTGGAGATGCATCAATAAACATCTGTTCACACTGTACCCACCATGCCCAGTAAATGTTCCTCCCTGGATCATCTATAATAACCTCTCTACAATATACAAATATTTGACTCAAAATGATTCACACTATTTTATTCACTTCTTTCCAGAAAATATGTTAATATCTTTAAAACGAGACATATTTCCTAAATTATGTACGATGAGAAATAATTCTGAACAACATAATACATTTTATATTGTTTTTATATAAATGTATTACGCAGCAATGCATGTATATGTATTCATTTTATCATAAAAAACTATTGAATACTTTTATTCAGCAAAGACGCATTAAATTGATCAAAAGTGACAGTAAATGCATTTATAATGCTACAAAAGATTTCTATTTACAAATAAATGCTGTTTATATTTTTTCAAAGAATCCTGAAAAATGTTTTGTGGTTTCCTGAAATATAAGCAGCAAAAGGATCATGTGACACTGAAGACTGGAGTAATGATGCTGAAAATGCAGCTTTGCATCACAGGAATAAATTAAATGTTATAATATATTCAAATATAAGCAGCTATTTTAAGTTGTAATAATATTTAATAATATTACAGTTTTTAACTTAATAAAAAATGCCTTGGTGCGTAATGGAAAGGAGAGTGTTCATGGTTTGAAGTGTACAGCTAAGGACAGCCGAAGGGAAGTGCAGTGGTCTCTGGATCAAGGCTGCTGGGTTATGCATCACGGTCAGGAGGAAGTTCAAATGAGGACAGTGGCTTTGGTGAGGCAGGGCGGTCACGGGTTGTTAGGCGGTCAAGTTCGGTCTGTCAGGAGTCATGCAAAGGGAAAAGTCATCAGGGTTTTCCTCCTCTTACTAATCTTGAATTGGGACTGAGGCTAGCACTCAATGAATTCAATCATATTCACATGAGTTATTGTCATTTTCACACCTGTTAGTCGTGTTCACATGTTGTGCTGCTATCCAAGGTGCTGAACAGTGTGCAATGTAAGCATAGTATGACTTCGTAATACGCCATCACCTCCAAACACACACCCACACACCACACACACACACACACACACACACACACACACACACACACGCGCTGGGTTTCCATTATTTATGAGCGTAAAGGTTTTTATACTGTAATAGCACTGTATTTTCTATCCACTTACACTAACCCTAAACCTACCATCACACAAAACTTTGTTATTTTAGATTTTCAAAAACAGATGATTATATATGATGCATAAGCTTGTTTCCTCAGAGGGACCAAAAATGTCCTCATTTACTGGTATTACTATACTTGTGGGGACATTTGGTCCCAATAATGTAGGAAATACCAGGACAATACACACACACGCAAAAAAAATCACACAATACTCTACAAACAGTGCCTCTATTGAGCTTTAAACATCCCCTGATCTGTAAAAAATAAACTAAAAAAGCCTAAAATATAAAATATTACTAAAGAAGGGCTCATACCATACAAGTGCATTGTAGTATGATGACAAATATGTTTATTTTAGGGCTATCAATTTAATAGAATGTAGTATGTTTGATTACAAATAAATATAGAAAACTAAATGTAAAACAAAATTATTGATATATAAAAATATAACAGATTAGAACAGATTAGATTCGTTTTCTGTTTTAAAATTTGAACTTGGCATGAGACAATGAAGAATAATGAGGCATAACGCAACACCCACAAATGTCAATTTATTGAATTCTAGAGCCACTTTTTTAAATCTGTCAATGAATTGCTCATCTGCCACAACAATGTCTTTGAATTATATTCATTTTAGGCTTTTCTCAGTGAATATTGACATGCCATTATTCCCAGTTATTTTATTTAATATATCAGCACGTATTTATTTAAGATGAATCTGTAATTAATTGCCAGCCCTAGTGTATTTTTTTCCCAAAAGACTTGTTTTATGCCAACTGTCTATGATGATGACGGCTGCTGGTTTCCTGATGAAGTTGGTTCAAGAATAGCCACCCCTCTGCCATCTGAAATGATCCCGCTCTCGCCCCATCCATCAGCTGTCGGCTGCACACTCAGATAAGAGCCAATCAATCTCCTCTCCCACACACCTGTCTGTCTCTCTAATCACATCTCGCTCTCTCCGTCTCTCTGATAAACAGCAGCTATGATATGAGAGCCTGACCCCCAGCCGAGCCGGATAAACTGTCAGCGCCCAGGTTTCATTCTGCAAAGAACAAAACCCCAGCGCCGTCACATTGTCTCACATTGCAAGAAATCAAAATGCAGTATAGACTAGTGTCTGTGAATATTAGGCCACAAAAATAATATTTAAATATAAATCCTGCATGTTCTGTGTGTCTGTGAATGAATGGCGCAGACACGTAGTTTTGTTTACTACACACATATTAAAGTGCGCATGACGTTCACGGATTTCATCCTCTGTGGTCTCATGAACACACAAACATAATGCTCCATGAGCATTTACCGCTTCTAACATTCGTCATATCATATTCAAACAGAAACGTAAAGATTTTCACAGCAACCCATTAAAATACAATTTTGGCTTAACTTGAAGAAACAGTGACAGTAAAGGAATATTTACCAGACAACTGTAATATATATACACACACATTAAATATTACATATTAAAAATAAATAAATAGATATATATTAAATATATAAGAGTCATGTAATGAATCATTTAAAGAGTCAGATTTTCAAATGTGGTGGTTTTGATGACATCAAAATCTTGAATACATTTCAGTGAACTAATAAATGAACCTTTTAGTATTTAATCTAGCATGGATTAATCTAACGTCTTTAAATAAATCGGATTGACTTAAAAGCCGAAGCCTTTCATTAAAGAGGAAGATACGAATGAAGACGTATAATTGGAGATGGAGATAATGGGATACAGCCACGGAAGAGTAGAGACTCCAGCAACTAAATAAAGATTTCAGCCACGATAGCAGATCTCCGCCCAATATCTCAGCGCAACCACAGCACACCATATGCCCGCCTGTCAGCTCCAGGACAGGAAGTGAGATTGAACAGGCTAAAAGGGTAGTCACACCAGACTTTGTGTTCAATTCAGTTCCATTCATGTCCATAAAAAAGAGAACACCTGTCTTTCCCTGCACACTAAAGCTCAACATTAGTGAAATCAGAGCTGCAAACTCAATTTGAGCAATAGTCGTTGGACACTCATGCAATGACACACACATAAACATATGCACCTAAATGAATATCTAGGCTTCAATATTTCCCAAATGAGGTGTAAAAGCAGCAGTGCTGGTAATTAAAGTCAGCTGTGCGGGTAATGGAGCAGCTTGTATTTTTCTCTAATCATATTCGAGTGCTCTCCACCCATAAACATATTTATTTAGAGGCAAACGTGTTGAGTGTGGCACTAAGTGAGGAAAACCGTTATGCCATCCAGGTGCTAAGCATCAGTCAACGGAACAAAACTAAACTAAAGTGCGTGAGACGCCGCCATGATTCATTGTGAAAACACATATTCAATCAAGACACCCACTTACCTTGATTAGCAGGGAATGTTTTAGCTGCATGCCGTCGACCAGGTGGTTGATGAAAGCTTTGGCCAGTGAAGGTACAGCTGGCAACCCTGGATAAAAGACACTTTAACTTCACGGTCCTGAGCCAGGATGTCCTCCAAATAACAATACAGGATATTGTCTTCTTGATGGAATCATATTAGCACACCAAGGAAAGGATGCACAATATATCTGTACCATATTGATTTTTTATAAATATTTGTTTTAGTTTCGGATAATAACCAGTAATTCAGAATTGAATTGTGCACACTCATTTCCTCTGCTTTTTAGATGATCATTGTAGCATTTACATTATTATGTTAAATATTAATACATTATATTCTCAATAAATATATTAATACATATTAATATTACATATTATTATGATTATGTTGTCATCTAATTCTCATATTTAATCATAATATAAATAATGTATTAATAATAATGTATTAAACTTATTATTAAATTATTACCATATTGAATACTAATTATTTATATTGTAATAATACTAATTAATAACTATATTGTTGATAAATGTTACATATTAACATTATTAATTTACATTGACATCCAATGCTCAAAGTTAATTTTAATATTAATAATTAGTTTATTTAAGATTATATTATTATTGTAATATGATATATTGATATTAAACAAACCATCAATGTAAAATATCATCTTTAGCAAACTAATTTGAGTGTTTATTTTTTATTTATTTGGACAAAATATTGCAGAGTTTTATTACTGGTCATTTATCATTTATCAGGTATAGCATGCAAACAATTACAGGCCAGAATATAAAACATCTGTGTATCTCTAGTCTGCAAAGTACATTTCACTTTTGTGTTACATGAAGCATCCCATTTCTGCACCTTTTCTAGCTTCTCGTAGCCAGAGCGAGATATTTTGAGAATCACGCAGGTCTCGAGTGTCATGACACACTGGATGATGGTATCTCATCTACTGCATTTACAGATTCACAGAATCCACATGAAATCTAGATCGACAAAGACACCACACACAGTGCACTGCACCTTTTACAATACTGTATTCAAGAGGCCAGAATTCAGAGAACTCTTTAAAACGCCGTATTTACTTATTTATGATCATTGGCATTGACAAACTTCACTATTGGATGTAACACTTGAATTGATATTTATATTCTTCTGTGGGATGGAACAAACTGCCACCTATACAATGAATGGTATCTGCTGGCTTTTTTTAAAGAAACGGTTGAATTATGCAATAACTATTCTACAAAATTATGTTAAAACCTAAACGTTAAATAATTAATTTACAAAGTCACTCTAAAGAATGATAAAAACATTCAATATTCATCCAACTTTAAAGTGTGCACTACAAAATCCGGACTGCTGCAGTGCCCTTAATCATCAAGCAGCGTGGATGCTAATACAGTTATCATTATAGTTTTCATTCTCACTGTGAACGGGTCTTATCTGTACATTAGAAAAGATCAAACGAGAGTATGCTCATCAGCAACAACTGCCAAGGTAGGAATGGTAATGTGTTTAATGTTAGGCAAAGCAAAAGGCCAATTTAAACTCAACAACTGTTAAGCAAGTAGCATCATTTATACCGCAGAGACTGTCTGGTCCTCTTTAAGGGTCTCATGGTTGAACGGTTTCACTGAGCCCTTCAGAACAAGGTGAAATCCATTATGTCCGAAAACCGTAATCAGAGAAAGAGAAGGAGAGATAAATATGGCAGAAGACACACTCGATTAGAAAACCAAAACGGTTCAGCTGCTTCAGGTCAAAACGCTCGACCCCATTATGCAGGTGGGCAAGAGACTGACTATTAAATCTGATCGCTGTTTCTGTTATGTAGAGGAAAACTGCACATGCAGAATGAGATTCTACACATTACACAGATTTAGTAAAGTAAAGCAATACTGGGGATAAAGTCACCGGAGCCCATCTCATCGTAAGTAAGAGCATATGTATAAATGAATGCATACTGATGAGATAATTATTGCCATATCCAAACAAGTGAGCGGTGAATTTCATGAGGAAAGGGAAAGTTCCCCCAACATTGTAATTCTTCCATCGTTTACTCAACATTACAATATGTCTCTTCAAATGACTGAAGTTTCAAACTTTCTCACATATGTTCATTGTACAGTTTCCCATTACCTGGAATACAGTTATTGTTAACTGTAACTATTAAAACTACTTTTATAAAAAACAAATTATAATTAAATTAGAAAGGTTGCATTGGCAGGCAACAGAAAAATTAAGTTTAATATAAATTACTGTTACTTTAAATAAAAATGAAATAAAATAACATAAAAATATTGGCCAAAACTAATAACTAACATAAATGACAAAAACACATACTTAAATTACTGAAACTTCAACAATAAATATTAAAGTAATTTCAAATATTACTATATACACTTTAATAGTATATACAGTAAATAATGCTGAAAACACTGGAATAAGGGACCAATTTTATGCTTTATGTACTTATGATTGTATACTGTATATATCACTTTTTTGGAGCTTGACTGTGTTCAAAAGTGTGATCAAGACAGTCTGCAAAAATACAGATTTTAAGAAGGAAAAAATTTGAAAAGTTAATGACAAATTTATTTTGGATGAACTATTCCTTGAAAAAAGCACTATACTCTTAATATTTCTTTGATAAAAACATCACCCAAACAAGCTTACTCTTGCTCATATATATATAAATTATTTTAAGGAATGTTCTCACACATTATGAAATGAGCTGTATATCTTTCAGTCATATCTATATCTTCAGACAAATAAATCACCTTGACACAAAGATGTGAATGAGATAAAAACTGCTCTCTGAAAGCAAACTCATAAACTAGTAAAAACACTCCACAACATCTCTCACTCCTCACACGCAAACTTTTCAGTCTGGCGCAGACGCCTATCAACAGCAAATCACAGTGTTTATACTCTGTAATCATCTACAGCTAAAACGTGCGTTCATAACAAAGCCCCCCCCACCATCTGTGACATACAACACACCACAGCCATTACCGCCCTTCTAGAATCAATAAAGAAATCTCCATCTCCAAAACACCAGACGTTTGCAAAACTGTAACCATCGGTGTGGAGACACGGATTCATACTTTCATCAAATTGTCTTTCCTTTATGTTTTTTGCCCTGAAAGAATTCGTGGCTGTTATTGAGCACAGATTAGCAGACGAATGAACACGTCGATAGAAAATCACGCATGCCAGGTTGGGCTCTCAACCTTTTAGAAACACATCCAAACACTTGACAATAATCACAGGCGAGACTGAAAGATGCGTTTGATTTGTCTTGATAGATTATGTTGCATGAGGCCACTGATATATGATATATGAACTAACAGTTTTGGATGAGAGAATCTTCTTCTTTGGGGATTGAGCCAAATGTTTGCAAGGCTCTGGATCAGAAAAAGACAATGACGTAATACTCTTTATGATGCATATACTGTATATAAGCACTATTATGTTCTCATTTGTGCATAAACTGTTCTGAAGCTGATAAACCTGCTGAACTAGAAATAGTAAGCTTTTAAAGAAGTTTTTATGGATGATTTCCATCTTCCATTGTGCAAAACACAAAGGGTGGATGAAAAATAATAGATGAAATTATCTTTGAATAAGACAATCCCTGACACATAACATTACATAACTCATAAGTCATGTGATGTTCCACACTCTTAAAGCATTCGTTCAGCTACTCTTATGTTATATACCAAGACTTATGGGTAAAGGCCATTGCACATTGAGTCAGAAATTTTCTCATGCATTTTTCATATTCCCCATCCCATCCAAATGCATACTACGGATGCGAAAACGCAGAAAATTGAACCTGATCCGAATTTTTCCGTAACATTTCGGATGAAAATTTCGGACTCAGTGTGCAGAGACCTTAACACATTACAATACCTCATAAGCAATAACTACTTAAATGTAATTTGGTTTCTCATACAAAGCTCTTGTATTACTTCTGAAAACTGAATATAGCGCATGAGTCATATTAACTACTTTTATGATAAATTAATGATGCTGTTTTGTCCTTCAACTCTGAAAATAATGGCTATAATGTTCTTTAAAAAAATACTTTATGGACTTCTACAGTACATAACAAATGCAGTCATATGGGTTTTGAATTTTCATTTTAAGGTGAACTATCGGTTTTAAAAATTGTTTACCAAAAAAATAATATATTTGTAGAAAATGTACTCACCTCTGCTTATCCAAGTTGAGTTGGTTCATCGACAGATTTGAAGAAATGTAGCATTACATCACTTGCTCACCAATGGATCCTTTGCAGCAAATGGGTGCCACCAGAATGAGAGTCCAAACAGCTGGTAAAAACATCACAATAATCCACAAGTAATCCACACCACTCCAGTCCATCAACTACTGTCTTGCAATTTGTAAAAAAAAAAATTAAACCATCATAAAGGCATTTTAACTTTAAACATATAGCTTCTGCAATATTATATTTATAGAGGCACCCATTCACTGAAGTTGGTGAGCAAGTGGTGTAATGCTAAATTTATCCAAATCTGTTCTGATGAAGAAACAAACTCATCTACATCTTTGATGGCATAAATGTTCAGCAAATGTTCATTTTTGGGTGAACTATTCCTTTAAGAGCATATGTGCTCTTTTCCTTTAAGAGTGTGACTGTGTGTGTATATATCTCTCTGATCCCAGGTCTCGACGGTGGTGACGGTACTAATCTGTTTCAGCTCCTGCGAGCCCAGCTGCGAGGTCAGACTGTGGACTCCCTTCAGTAGTTTATAAATGACATGATGCTCTGACTGGGATCTCTCAATAGGGCTGCAAAATACACAAAGAATCACAAATTCATTTTTCAGGAGTCTAAACAGCAAACTCTATTCAGTGGGTGCCCACGCCTCTGTTGGGGAAGCTACTCGTTATTTATAGCATTTCAAATACAGACAAACTACCTTTTGATAAAGTATCTAACTGCTTTCGAGCTACTTAAAGGAATAGTTCACCCAAAAGTGAAAGATCTGTCATTATTTACACACTTTTGAGTCATTTCAAACATATAGAAGTGTCTTTCTTCTGTTGAGCACAAAGAAGATATTTTGAAGAATGTTGGTAACCAAACAGTTGACGGTAGCCATTGACTTCAATAGTATTGGAAAAAATACTATGGAAGTCAATGGCTACCATCAACTGTCTATTGAGTCTATTGAGATAAAATTAAATTACAATAAAAAAATGCAATTATATATAACTAAAATAGTCCAGATTAGTTAGCTGACTAGTTAGTAGACCATAATGACACTGAAGCTTATATGATTTGTCTCCTGATAGGGTTGGGGAGTAGTTAACTAGCAGCAGCTACTAATGACCATACAGCGATTTGGCGACCTACAGCTATTTAATCGCACCTTCAGAGTCCATTAAAGACATTCTTTAAAAGACTCAAGGATAAACTGGCTGGAAATCTAGTCTCATCTGCATTAAAGTAAGTGTGTGTCCTAGAAAAACCCCTGCAACCCAAACAAAAAACTCTTAATCATTTCACACCCTCACTGTCCTACAGGCACCATCTCAGATAATGAAACATGAACACTTGCTATTAAGAAACCCTTCAGCAGCATATTATATTTAAAGCTAATTCTTAAGGCAAAACGAGTGTCTTAGAGTGTGATGATGATGGTATTAATGTGGTGTCTAGTTCCATGGGCATCTGAGAGATAAAAACTCAAGCGCAATAGCCGGGGAGGAGTTTAGCCATCAAGAGCACAGCGCTGCCAGCGTGAGTGAGTAATCACAATGCCGATAGACTGTGTGCACATGAGTTTGCTCATGCTGGATGAAGGTCATATCCATCAATCAATCCTTTGTGGGTGTTTGCTTGTGCTTGTGGGTTCGGTAAATCAGTGTCAGTCTCAACACAGCCGGCTTTAGACAGGCACAAAGAAGAAAAGCTCTCAAACAGTTCTGCATTGTACCAGAATATTCCATCTCTGACGTATGATTGACATCCATCAGTCTTTCCATTCAATGCTTCAACAACAACAACAAAACAGGAACCTGTTTTATTATCCTGTACACACACACACTTTTATCGCTATAGTTTTTTAATAACTTGGAAATAGATTATGTTAGATTCCTTATCCTAATATCACAATTACGTGATTTTGTTCATAACAACCAAAAATAACAAAATTCACAATTCGATTCTGATTCGATATATATCAAGTACAATCAAGTGCAGTACATGACACATTTTCTCAAGCAAAAATAAATCTCTTAACTAATTCTGTAAAATATATCCTACACAAGTCAGCTGGTATTACGTTACTGTAATTTTGAAGGTTAATATTGATTTGTATAAATGCTTAATTTACACTCAATGAAGATTTTATTTTAATAACAACAATAACAAATAGATATATTTCTACTCCAACTTGTTTTTTTAAATATAAAAACTTAAATGGTGGCTATCAAAAAAACTTGACAGATTTATTTAAACATAAATGAAACATTGAAGATCAGTAAAAAGTTATAATGAACATGTTATATGATGCACATATTTGGCAAAATGCTAATCTCTAGATATCATTCTGTAAAATGAGAATTTATTAAAATCGGGAAACCAATATTTTTACCCAGCCGCCCTAATTTCAGGTATTTAATATTTTTTCTAGTAAACGTTTTTCAAACAAAACCAGTTTTGTTGGAATATAATTTTGTTTTGGAAAAAAATAGGTGTTTTTCTGTGTTTGCAATATCACTTTTGTTAAATTATTTTAGTTAACAAAAATAACATTATCCAGAAAGTTATATTGTCATATTTCTGAAAGTCTGTTTATATAGAAATACTTGCTAAAATTACTATACAAGCATATTCACTAGAGTTAAAATGCTGCTGAACAACAGAAATGACTCACCAAAGAGTCTCCAAACACTTCAGATGCTTTTTACACATACATTTTCCATCTTTGATACACTCCAGACTACAAATCAATAAACTCAAATGCATTCACAGTAAAACACTACACAGATGGCAGAGCTTAGTCCTAATAGCGTTAGCAGAGATGTAAGCATGAGTTTACAGGAACGTCTCGTACACAGTTTGGCAGTCTTAATTTCAGGGTTCACAAAACATCCTCTGTGCACCAAGTTTGTAATTCCCCGTCCTCCTGCCAAAGCGCTGCGCGGATAAAAAGAAACACATTATGCCAGTAAGATAATGGGATATCATCTTTTACACTGTGGGTCATTTCTGGGGTGAGAGCGCAACTGCCTTTTAAAAGATACAATTAGCAGTAACATCATCTATCTATGGATGGGAATGAGGCAAGGTTGAACATTTTAGGTCATTATGAGTCATGATGAGAACTTCAGATTCTCATGGTTTCTACAGAATATTCACATTCAAAAGATGTTACCTAATCAGTTTTTATTTAATAAGAATTACAAAGACATGCCCATGAACTCCTCCAAAAAATGAGTAGACTGCTTCAATGTTCAATTGTACTTTATTTTGAAAAGTACTCATTTTTAAAAGAAAAGAAGCCCAATTACAAAGCACTGACAAAAAACTGACAAAACTGGTTTGATATAGATTAATAAATTTGGCTTTTGGGCTAAAAAAAGACAAAAACGTGTAATTCTGAGAAGAAAGTTTGCACTTAACTTTATTTTTCATTCTGTGGCAGAAACAAGAAACAGAATTATGATTATTATTCATGATTATTATTCATAATTCTGAAAAAATAAGAAAAAAACTGTAAGATAAAGAGATTTTTTGACAGAAACAAGTTTCCATGGTTTCCTTATCTTAAATTAGAAATAAAAATAAGATAAAAATAATTTTTGGATATACATACAGTATCCATAATAATCCACAAAATACAGCTTATACTAAAATGACTGTGAAACAATCATTTGATTGTGACGGGGGGAATTATTTTTATTTATTTTTTTGACCACCAGCCACTGAGATTGTTTTAATGGCATTTTTATTTTTCCAGTTCAAATATACAGAATAATTCACTTTAGGCATCAAACCAAAGCCATAGGCCTTGTAAGTCAAATCAGATCTCTCTTTGATTGTGAGTCTGAGAAAACTGAAGCCCAACCAATCAGATATGAACCTCGCCAGTTTTTCTTTCATCTCTTCTTCATATTAGTTCAACAAAAGTGCATTGTTACTAAACAATAGCATTTCAAGTTAAAGACCAAACTGAACCTGAAAAACATTTGTGTCGAAATCTGGCTAACTGGTGACTTCGAAATAGAAGCGGACTAGGAAATGAACTCTGGCTTAACTCCGGGATTCTCGCTGACATTTCCATATACTTCCATTAATTATCAGTTCTCTGTAGATAATAATAATTGCAAGCTTTAATCCCTCCATAAGATTCCAATTAACTGGAAGGAAGTTATCGCCAACTGAATGGGGGAAAAACAGAATTATCAATTTTTTTGTGAGAATATCTGCTGATTGCGGTACACACAGAGCCTGTGGTGAGGAATAATACAGAAGTGAAGAAGAGAGAGAGAAAGAGGTGAGAAAGTGAAGAAAACTATTGAATTTCCAAAAGAGTCCCATTCTACAAAATAAGTGCCATTTGCACTTATATATAAAAAAAGATCTACACAACCAATAGTTGATGCTCACTTTTACAACATTAATAAAGTCAGTTACATATCAAATACAGAAATTTTCTGTAATAATGCTAATGCATTTTTCTAATGCATTAGAAAATGCAAAAGCTAGCAATTGCACTTTTAATATCAGTTCAGATATTAGTTGATTATTAGTTTGGATCATTTTAGAGTATGATGTAAGATCATCAAGACCTTTTTGAAGTAATACAATTTGTTTAAAAAGTTGTGGATTTGCGTAAATATCAGCCTTATAAACTTTTTATAAACTTCGTAACAATCCCGGACGAGCCCCCATTTGTTACGATCTATTTTGAATCGCAACAAAATAAGGGAGTCACCACACACCACAGTCAATTAATAAGTGAATTTATGAATTGGTATAAGTCAGGACAACATTAAAGATCAGTATAAGTGGTCATCAGTGTGTCTGCAAATATGTGCAAATGTGTATCATTGACGAAAGACAACAATCCAACCCATTCTCAAAGGAGACGGATCAAAAGGTGGCGATGATCTCCCCTATCCCTCACATCTCATGAGTTCTCCAATAGCCTCTTGACATGAGACCCAAGGTACGGTACAGTACAGCGCAAACGAAAACAACCCAGTCTCTGCACAAGCTCAGCCCCCCAACGCTCCCATCTCTGTCCCAGTCTTTTATGGAGCGTCATGATTACATTCAGGTGTGCAACCAATCCCTTCAGCCAATCACCTGCAACTCAGAAATAATGGGTTAATCACTGAAACCGTCACACATCCTAATAAACTTTGACATGTTAAACTGCAAAATACATTGTGAAAACATAAATATGTCCTGACATGTATTAAAACTTAATGCATAATGCAAATTATTAACACTTAAACTCATGATTTATCTCATACAGTGATATAAATCAAACTGTGAATTGAACCCGTTTCATAAAATAAACCATTTTGTTTCAAAGTGAAGAATGAACAACAACAAACTCAACAAAACAAAGAGAAAACCAGTGTCACGATGATCCCACTGCAAAGACGCTCTCATTTCACCTCCCATGAGGAGGGTTAAGGACCGTTCTCCATGTTTGTGCTGCTCAGTTTGTGAGACAATTACAGAGAGTCAGAGAGCTTTCAGCCGTTTTCTCAGATGTGTCGGACAGCGAGAGGCTTTGACTTTCAACAAATAACTGTAATGGTCCTTATCTGTGGACAACACTATCTTATCAGCCACCAAATACCTTCCTGTGAACTATCTCCAGAGAATGCATCAGGAAAATTGCCACTAAACCGAGAGCAACCACTGACATAAATCACAGAGAAAGAGGTGCATCGATAAGGGCTATCTCAAAGTTAAAGCCACAAAGCTGTTTTGGGGTCAGAAAGGCCAGCAAACTTAATTCAAATTCTAAGTGCCACTTGTCAAGTTAGCATTTAGAAACAAAATGATTTAGCTGTTCTTTTCATCCCATTTATCCCACCAAGATAGTCGGAATAGACAAGATCTGTAAAAGCCAACAAAGATATGACCGTTGCCATAGCTGCTTTATCAGAAACGTCCAATGCATCCATCATGCACTGCAGTCTTACAGTCTAATATCTTCTCCACTGATAAAGACCAGAAAGATTTCCACCCAAAAAGGAAAATTAATTCCAACATTAATTACTCACCTTCATGTCGTTCCAAACCCGTAAGACCTTTATTCATCTTCAGAACACAAATTTAGATATTTTTGATAAATTCTGAGATGTCACATGGACTATTTTAACAATGTCCTTACTTTCTCTCTGGGACTTGAATGTAGTAGTTTGTGTTGCCGTCTATGCAGGGTCAGAAAGCTTGTGGATTTCATCAAAAATATCTTAATTTGTGTTCCAAAGATGAACAAATGTCTTACGGGTTTGGAACGACATGAGGGTGAAGAATTAATGATAGAATTTTCATTTTTGAGTGAACTATCCCTTTAAATAGCCTGCTGGGGACACTCTAGTGAACAAAATAGGAGGACCGTTAAGTTTGAGAGAATTAAACAAGTACAGATTTGATACAATTTAATTGGATCTCTGCGATTTTGCTTTGTTGAAATTCACCAACCATAGCTTGGCTGCCACGGATGTGTGAGAGAGAGAAAGAAAAGAAGACATCTGTTTCCTCACATGAAGCAGCTGTCAGAAGACTCAGTTTTGCCGCTGGTTCGGAGGTTCTCCGGCTAACAGCCAAAGAGTCCCGAATCCTGACAAAACAGAGCTCAAGCACAAATTATAACTGTCAGAACTGTTAAATAAGACTCCTCAGCCAACACGTGTGTATGTCATCAAAACTGGGAACGTTTTCTTGGACCAAAACTGTGAAAACAAAATCCTTTCACACGCCTAGCAGGAGATTTTACTAAATGGAAAAACTTAAATCGTTGTGTAAGAAAAACAAAACAAAACACATTTTCTGACTTGATACAGCAACTCATAAACATTTCGGGCACAGTGAGGCGGATTGTCAGACGCACCCTGTAGGGATCAGTCATTCTTCTACATTTCTGCTATAAAACCATATTATAAAGCAAAGACACTGAAATAAGTGTGCAGACCTCTGCTTTGCTTTTGTTTGGGCCAATCGCTCACCAACAATTCCCCAAGTAAAATGTTATTATTTAAAGGTTGCTCTTTCATAGCTCGTAAACTTTCCTTTGCTGGTATAAAAAAATACATAATGGTAGCAATAACTGTTTTGTCAGGTAAACAAAATGTTAGTCACATGGTAGCATCTATATTAATTTGGTTTGATTCAAGGCCTGCATTATTTTGTTTTATATATATATATATATACTATTATAGCATTTATTAATATTTTGCAGTCTTTTAATTTTCTATTATCAGTTTATTTATTTTTGCCATTTTAGAATAAGTAAAAAAAAAATGCTTTTGTTGTTTTTATTAGTTTTATTTTATTTTATTTCTATACAGCATTCATATTTAATTCAGTTTTAGTAATTTTAGTATCTTGCTGTCAGTCCTGTGTCTTGAGTTCCTGTCTCTTGTGTCCTTATTTGGTTTGTTTCCTGTCTTTGTTAAGTGTGATTATTAGTTAATTCTTGCCCAGCTGTGTTTGTCTCATTATCTATGATTATCCTGTGTATTTATAGTCCTCTCTGTTCAGTTTGATTTGTCTGGTCTACTCGTTACTCCCCGGTGTTACTGTCTGTGCCCTGCCCTGCCCTGCCCTGCCCTGCCCTGCCCTGCCTTGCCTTGCCTTGCCTTGCCTTGCATCATTAAAGACTGTTTATTTGAGTTACTCCTCGTCTTCGTGTTCCGCGATCATCTCTTGTGTGTGCACTGTGACATTTTGCAAATCTGATCAAATATTTGAGATCAAATATAAAACCTCTGACTTTTAGTTGCAGACTTTGGTGTATCAGGCTGAAATTTGAAGACAGCTGGGATATGTTGTTGACATCTTTTATGAAACCATTGAGAAAACAAGAGAGATTTTCAGAGTTTCTCAGTAGAAAAAATCTGAGAAGCAAAAGACTTGAGTAAAAGTCTCCATTTGCTCTCCTTTAATCTCATTGATGTTTCAAAGGAACAATAGAGATTAAATAGAGCTTCTTTGTATTTTTTCTTTTCTACAAGCTGCACTGTTGACATGAAAACAAGAGTCAAGCCACCAAGAAACAAACACTCAAAATACCTGGTTTAGATTAAACCTAGTTAAGTCAACGAGTTCATTTATTCAGCTTTGGGACAAATAAATCATTTAGGTGTTTGTGTTTTCTGTTCTCGAGCCTTACAACAAGAGATTATGGTCCAAAACACCAAGCCTTGACTGACCTGCCCAGAAGTGGACTTTCCCTTCTTCCCATTCCCATTCAACCTCTCCAATGATGATGATGAAGTTTCCACTGCAGCTGTTGTTATATTCAGAGTTGCTCTGGTAAGAAACCTCACTCCTCCAGTAAAGAGATTTACCAGTGCACTTTTCCCCCGACTGCATCACTCAGAACCGTCAGCGATACCATTTGAGAACCGCACCTGATCCTGGTCATATTTCCAGAAAAAATCCAGTCTGGTTAATTTCTCTAAGGCTTTCCTTTCCCACAGTGAAGAGTAATGAAATCCTGGGTGTTTTTAGATTATTAATGTCCCAAAATATTAAATATCAGATCATAAATGTCTTCTGAAAGAACAAACTAATCACCAGCAACGGACCATGATCTTCAAACTCCCAAAGTGAGAAGAAATTATTTTCTGGCACAGGTAGAAAAACTAATTCACTACCGGACTACAGGATCTGGACTTTTAATAAACCACCTACCATGTTGCAAAAATCAGTTTAAAGGTGCAGTATGTAATATCGACGGCTAGCAAGTGGTTACTACAGTCTAAATTCTAAATATTGGGGAGTTGTTTCTCCCGGCTTCTTTTTTCAGACTCGATGCTCACGCGGATTTCCAGATTGAGGACATGTAACAGGAATGAGCACAATTGATAATACAAGGTCACAGGCCTTAACACTGTAAGTTAATGAGTTGATTTATCCATGTTTTAATATGCCTATGGTCACATAGCTTTTTAGATGGATGCCAAGACTTTTAAGGTCGGGTAAAATCTGTGATCTCTCATCCGTTTCATTTGCTTGCTTCGGTGACGATGTGTTTTCCACCACCTGGCAACCCAGTGTGTCAAAATACTATTGGGTAGACTGACAGTGGTAGGAGTCACACAGACCCCCAAAAAAAACAGACATTCCGACATAGAACACACATTCGAAAGCTGTACCATTGATTTTCAGAGTATGTGACAAATATGTGAACTTAGCATATAAATTTCAGCAAACATATGGCATTTTTATGCTCTAGTACAATCCAAAAAAGAAATCATACAGCACCTCTATGCTCAAAAAACATGCTTTTTCCAAGACGACACACCAGAATCCATTGGACTGAAATAATGCCTGTTGATATCTGTAAAATATCTGTGAAAGTCCATTGAGCACTAAAGCACTGACCTTTAAATCTACATATATTATATACAACACAAACGAGAAAGTACTCATAAAATAAATGATCAAGAAAAAAGTGAATTCAAATATCACCATTAAGTGAGAAGTAGTGCATATACAAAAGAGGTACAAAGTTAAGGATTTTTTTCCATCTTCATTTGGCCTCCTCGCACACTCAACAGCTCTCATCAGCTGTTACCATGACAACATCTTAAACAGCAAATACATCAGCGGTTTAGAGCTGTGTTCTGATAGGGAACCCGGCCAATCATAAGCCCCAGAGCTTTCCAAATGATCTAAACTTTAAGAAAACACCATCAAACTAAACATTTCATGTGATATACACATTTGAACTCTACTGGATGATAATCACACCCATTGGCTGAACATATAGATGGTGACAGATCTTACATTGTGGTTTGAAATGTTAATATATGTGAAAAGCTGTGTATATGAGGAGGGGTCTTATATATATTTTTTCTTTTTGAGCCAATCATTCATTGAGTATGTATATCTATCTATCTATCTATCTATCTATCTATCTATCTATCTATCTATCCATCCATCCATCTCTCTTTTTTAGCATTAGTTAATGCATTGTGAACTAACATGAATAAGTAATGAACAACTCTATTTGTATTAACTAACATTAACAAAGAGTAATAAAGAGTGTAATAAATGCATTGTCCATTGTTGTTCATGTTAATTAATACATTAATGTTAACAAATGACACCTTGTTGTAAAGTGGTACCCATATCTCTGTCACGGTTCACACGGGGGAGCCAGGAACGAGGATGTAACAAACAGGGTATTTAATGGATGACGAACGGAGGAGACACAGGAAAGAACATCCAAACAAGTTTGACACATGACATTTACAATAATCCACAGGTAACATGGGGCAGAACAGACTATATATAGGGAGACATAACTGGAGACACCTGGGACATAATCAAGACACACGGCTGACACTGACTGAACTAATAATGACTGGGAAACAGGAAGGACCATATATGGGCACGGAAACAAAGGCAGAGGAAGACAAAGTCTCCATAAATATAATAATAATAATAAACTTAGATAAGCTACAAGTTATTAAATAAATATATGTGTAATAAATATGTATTCTTATGTCTTATGGAACCATATACGATTATATAAGTTTCCAGTTATTTGTACTATTTAATGCATATTTTCTAATGGTATCATTAACTAATAATGAACATCACAACATGATTACAGCACTTTCATCTAGGTAAATACACCTTTTTTTAAGGGCACCTATTAAGCAAAATCCACTTTTACATGGTGGACATAAATATCTGTTGGCAGTCTGTGAACACAACCACACTACAATAATAAAAATCCACACACTCATTCTCACTAGGCCTGCCGTTTTGATTCTCATGCAGTGTGACGTTACATTGTATATGGCCAGGACACGGGGGATGATTGTCAGTCCTGCATTGTTATAGTTTCCACGCTCAGCGGTTGTACGCAGTCCTCCATTTTCTCCGCGCTCGAGCAGCTGTAACATCAACAATGTCTCACAAGAAATCCTGGTGCTCTGTGTTTAGATGTCAAGGCCCAGAAAAGTATGAAAGACATCATCAAAATAGTCCACCTGCCATCCGTGGTTCAATCTGAATGTTATGAAGATACAAGAATGCTTTTTATGCAAAGAAAACAAAAATAACGTCTTTATGAACTTAAAGGGTTACTCCATCCCAAAATGAAAATTTTGTCATTAATCACTTACCCCATGTCGTTCCAAGCCCGCAAAAGCTTAGTTCGTCTTCGGAACACAATTTAAGATAATTTAAGAATGAGATGACTGTCCCATTGACTCCCAAGTAAATAACACTGTCAAGGCCCAGAAAAGTATGAAAGACATCGTCAAAATAGTCCATCTGTCATCAGTGTTTCAACCATAACGTAAAGAAGCTCGAGTATACATTTTGTGCGCAAGAAAAGAATAATGACTTTAAATAACAATTCGGCTCCTCTACTTCACCGATACATTTTCTACATTTATTTACGCTTTGATTTGAATAAAAAACAGTGTATCCGTGTGGTGCGGCTGACATAGAACAGCGTACGCTGTTTGCGTCCAGCGGATCCTCTCCAAAATGACACTACAGTGACGCAGAGACGACGAATTGTTGAATAAAGACGTTATTTTTGTTTTCTTTGCGTACAAAAAGCATTCTTGTATCTTCATAACATTCAGATTGAACCACGGATGGCAGGTGGACTATTTTAACGATGTCTTTCATACTTTTCTGGGCCTTGACAGTGTAATTTACTTGGCAGTCAATGGGACAGTCACAAGCCGCCCGGTTTTCACCCAAAATATCTTAAATTGTGTTCCGAAGACAAACAAAGCTTTTACATGTTTGGAACAACATGATGTAAGTAATTAATAACACTTTTGGGTTGGAGTAACCCTTTAAGAGTCTTCATTTTCTCCTAACATCTGAGCTGCTGAGGACGCTATGGATTACTTAAGTTTTTCAAGGTAATGCACCTCTTAATTAAGTACGTGTATCACTCCAGACTCCTTTGTGAATATCATGTCGTTATAGTGCTTTGCATTTGAACCGTATTTGTGTGCATACGTTAAGTATTTTTAACTGATCAGCGCCAGGCTTGTGAGATTAGTTCGTGCCGTTTGTAGCACGAGATTCATTCGGTTGCGTGGCTCAGTCAGCGCGGCGCGAGCTCTGTAACATTGCGCTGTTTCGTCCCACTTTCAGTGTATTTGGATTCCCATATGTATGGCTGAACACCGGTTCTCTCACTCTCGGTTATGTTGTTTCTACCGGCTGTTTATTGCTGTAGATATGCAATGCAGAGAGAGACATATGCACAACGCCCTCTTCTGGAGACAGGAATGTGCAGCTCATTTGCATTTAAAGGAATACACACTCCAAAACCATTCTTTTTTAGACACACCCCAAAAATTACATTTTCCAGCTGTTATAATAAATGATATTTTGGGTATTTTGGGCTGAAACTTCACAGACACATTCTGGGGACACCCAAGACCAATATTACATTTTGTAAAAAGGAGCATAATATGTGCCCTTTAATTTACATTTTTTTTAATTCTTAATTTTCATCCATAATACATTACTGTTCATACATAACTATAAAAGTTAGAAAAACATGTGAAAATTAATATTTACCTAAAGTAATAATTTCTGTAAATATATCGTTCATTGTTAGTTCATGATACACAATGCACTTGTAGAACAATTTAAACTATCTTTTATAATTGAAATAGCACAATGTTGCCAAATATATATACATATATATGCAAGTATGTATACATACTGTATAGGTATGTATGTGCCTCTATATTTATATTATATATAATATATTTATAATATATTTGCCCTGACTATAGTTTCAGGTAACATTGAAAAGTTTTCTGGGTCAAAGTGTGTTTCTCTGTCAGCAGCACACATCCCCAGGAAACACAGGAGGAGGATTGTGGGAAAGGGTGAAGTCTTGAGGAAGGGTCAGAGCCCTGAAACACAGAGCAAAATAAATACATGAACTATAACAAAAATACAGTCAGAAAGTGCACACAAAGCAGGTTGTGCTGGCTGGCTTCCTTCATTAAATAAGCAGAACGTCTTCCGCTGGTTCTCCCCCCATCACTGCCCTGCTCTGACTGTTACAATGGCCTCCTGGACGTGGAGCTACATGGGCGACGCTAGCGCGGGGGGAAGCCAAGCACTTCCTGCCTCCAGAGCTGGCAGAGAGACAAGCTCTCACGGGAACAGTGTGCAAGAGCAGGAAGTGTGTGTGTGTGTGTGTGTGTGTGTGTGTGTGTGTGTGTGTGTGTGTGTGTGTGTGTGTGTGTGTGTGTGTGTGTGTGTGTGTGTGTGTGTGTGTGTGTGTGTGTGTGTGTGTGTGTGTGTGTGTGTGTTGCCAGCACAGTTGGTCCAGCTCCCCATGAGACCTGGACGGGGAAAACTGGCTTTATGACAAGAGCAGATGTAAAGACACACTAGACAACAACCCCATATAGGTTATTGTATGTACACACACACCAGGTCACCGGATGACCTTCATATGGGTTTAAAATGTACTTAGAGCTGAGCAATGACACTGAGGTGCAAATGATAACTACAAATTAAAGTCTGCATTACAGTCAACACAAAACGAAGTCTGAAATCTGACACATCAAAGAGGATATTCAACATTCAAGGAGATTTATAGTTAAGAAAACAACTCACATTCTAGGACTGGGCGATATATCTCATGCGATATGAATGTGCATCTCGTCAGTTTGGGGCTATTTACAACTGGTCACTTCATGCGTTTTTTCTGATCCGATAGCTATCCGATCCTGAAAAGACCAGGTGTAAATTCCTCAAAATGCATTTGAGATGGATATAAATTTGATGCTCTGTGTATTAACTGCCGCTCCATTTGAAAACAGGTGATGGAGATTTACCACTAATCAAGGAACCGGCTTTACTGACGAGATGCACATATCGCATGAGATATATCGCCCAGCCCTATCACATTCACACCCTGAAATTAAGCGATTTGAAATCTGCCATCTTTGCTCACGGGCACTCAGTTCCACATCTAACTTGTTATGAGACAAATCAACTGAGGTGAAACTATCAAGTGACTAATTCAACTCAACTCAACTTTATTTATAAAGCACCAATAAAAACAACGATAGTTGACCAAGGTGCTGTACGATCAGTAAAAAATCAACAACATTAACAATCAGAACAACATAGATTATAGCACAGAACAGCACAATGAATCTCTTTGGAAACACCAGAAGATTACATCATGACAACACGTTTAATGGTTGATGGCACCATAACAAATTAATACATTTCCAAACCCTTCACTAGTGACTATCCCTAGCTGTCATATCAAAAGAGGCAGATAATAAAAAAAATTAAAATACATCGAAAGAAGTCAAGCTATTGAATATATTAATGTTTATTTATTGCACTAAAACTAACATGCACTAAAGAGCCATAATATACAATGTGACCAACGATGCGCTGAAAAAAAGTAACAGGGTCAATTTGGATTTCATGTTGACTTTAAACCATATCGGCGTTGTGTTTACCTTTAAAACAAGCCCTTGGGCCCTCATTCATCATTTGATAGTGATTCCTGTGAAACTGCCGAGTGTCTATCGCTGTGGGCTTGCAATTATTTGACCCTTTCTAATCTCATTTCCACATGGTTGAGATTCTTTCACAATACAGTTCGCTGAATGTCACAAGGCCGAACCTCGCAGGGACGAGACGATTCCATCTCCCAAATCGAATAAAATCGTGACCTATTTCTCTTATCCAGCTCACATCTTTCAAACAAATTCCCCCGGTGGCAATTGGCATCCACGACCCAGATATCTAGAGACTGAGCTGGGAGAGAAAAAGCATGTGAAGACATGAAAAAGCATTAAGAACCATCTACAAGGGCATCGCAAAGCCCCGTAGGTAATGTCACTACAAATGCAGAACGGGTATCACAGGAAGTTCTCCTTCGAGCTGCCCATGCATGAAGCTTTCTGTACGTGATCCATGTTACTCAGCTGTAATATGGCATATTAAAGCACAAATTTTCCCTTGTTGTAACCAAGCATGCAAAGCACATCAAAGTAGTGAAGCAATCCAGGAGAAATGCTTTGCCATCTGCCTCCATTAACTCTGCCTAGGGCACAGTCCATCTATCACATACTGAGTGCTCGGTATTCACACTGATTATGTTCTACCATGGTGCACTGGTGCAAGCTTCTCCTACGGGATGACGGTGCTTGCTAATGCTTAAAGATTTCAAAAATCCTATGTATTAAGCTTTGGCGCATTAAACTGATGACAGTGTCAGAAAATACTTTTACGCTGTCGCTAAATATTTGCATTTCTAATAAATGCTGTCTTTTCAACATTCAATTAATCAAAGAATCCTGAAAATAAAACGCATAACGTTTTCCACAAAAATATTAAGCAGCACAAGTGTTTTCAAAAATCATAAGATATTTTTCTTGAGCTGAAAATCAGCATATTAGACTGATTTCTGAAGGATTGTGTGATACTGGAGTAATGATGCTGAAAATGCAGCTTTGCATCACAGGAATAAATTACATTTAAAAACATATTAAAATGGAAAACTGTTTTTTAATTCATAATAATATTTCACAATATTAGTTTTTTTTTTAAATGCAGCCTTGGTTGAGAATTCAAAACACAAAAAAAATCTTACCAACCACAAACTTTTGAATGATAGTGTAAAATAAAAGAGGAATCTGTGCCATACACCGTAAAGTGAGCAAAATATCATAGAGGCATGGGCTTAAGCTTTCTCCACAGAACATATACAAATCTAGCTCATATTAATTTTTAACACCAACCATGCTCCAATCCCACACTGAAAGATCTCCATATCCTCTTTCTTGCGTCTCTAGTGTCTATCTGTCCTACAAAGCTCAAGAACAACCAATAAAAAACAGATGCATTATCCCTGGGAAGTTCAGTGGATGAATGAGGGAGATGATATCACAAGGAACGATATCCAAACACCTACAAGCAACATATAAGAGGAGGAAATAATATTAGGAGATTTCAATCCCACAGTCCTGTGCCGCTCAACAGGGAGCTTAAGAAAGCTATATTGTCTCTCTCTCTCCCACTCAACGATTCTCACATTAATGAACTGTGACAGCAGGAAAGTAAAACAGGGCCTATCGATATGAATTAAGATTACACTGTGAGATAGTGACAGAGCGGACAGGAGATTAGTGCCATTCTCTATTCTGCTCTTAATGAAGTGTTACCAGATGTCACTCAACAGTGAATTCTCAGAACGTCCTCCTCATTTTTATGAAAGCTATGATTTTAATTTGCCACAGTTTTCATACGGCTAAAACTAATTAAAACTGTGTCACTTTAAATATTAACCAAAGAAATCCTGAGATGCATGTAGCCCTGAGCAGAAATAAGTCATGATTGTTTGACATGCTGCAAAGGTGCTACACTGCCCTCTGTTGGTAGATGGAAACTAGATGTTGAACAGTCAGATCAATTTTATTATGTTATAAATTACAAATAGATAAAACGGTGTCGGTCTGATGATAATAAACTAGTCAACAGACTTGACACATTCCACAATTTCCATTAGCGGCGTAATGCATATGGATGTTTTCAATTCTCATCTGTAACGCAGTAATGAGAACTGTTCTTGCTATGAACATTTTTCTATTAAAATCAGCAAAAATTAAAAGCATAAAAACATATCATTAAGGTACCATTTAAAATACATATTTTGTTTCACATTATGAAAGTGATATTTTTTACGTGACTGTAATGAAAAGTGCAGGAGGAAATGCTTTTGATTTTGGGGAGAAATCTGACCTGTTTGACAGATTTAATGAGATTCACCCAAACAGTGGCTCAGTGGTTAGAGCATTGCGCTAGCAGTGCAAAGGTTGTGGGTTCGATTCCCAGGGAACACACATACTGACAATACAAATGTATAGCCTGAATGGACTGTATGTCGCTAAAGCGTCTGCTAAATGAAAATGAAAATGGATTATTGTAATGTTTTCATCAGCTGGTGAGGAAGTGATGTCATGCTAAATGTCTCCATATCTGTTCCAATGAAGAAAAACTTGTTTACATCTTGGATGGCCTGAGGTGTGTACATTTCAATAAAATAACATTTTTGGGTGAACTATTCCTTTAAGAAACAAATTTATTTAAACATTATTGATGATAAAAACTGTATATAAAATATTCTGCCTAAATGTTTGTGGACTAATATAAAGTGTCCTTATAAATACACAATAGAGCCAAAGGCAGTGGTTTTCAATCCTGGTCCTGGGGACCCTCTGCTCTGCACATTTTGTATGTCTCCCTTATCTGACACACTCAGTTAATTAAGTTCATGGATCTCTCTCTTAACGAACTGATGATCTGAATCAGATGTTAAATAAGAGAGACATACAAAATGTGCAGAGCAGTGGGATTGAAAACCACCGGCCTAAGGTATATATACTAATATATGTTCAAATATAAAACAATTTCCATACTTCAACTGGTGTGAATTCATAGTTTTAATGACCTTATTATTATTATAAAATGTGGGAAAAGTAACAAAAAAGAATGAGTAAGTGTGTCCAAACGTTTGATTGATAGTGTAACTGAAAAGCACAGCCACATTAAGCAGTGCACTCAATCAGAATTACCTTAACCACAGTCCTAAAGTTGATTTACAAGATAATCTCTCACCGTTTTTCATTTTAACCAATCCTTAAATAACCCTTCTTTCTGTAGACACCCGATTCCTACTGGGAGCAGATCTATATTCCAGCCAATTAGAGCCATGACTCATATGTCACTACCCACAAGAACATTCATTTGTGCTGCTCCAGCAGGCTGTTGAGAGGACTGTAAACATCTCTGAGTGAGACTACAGAGGGATTGACATGACTGACAGGTCCTCAGTTTCTGCATCACGCCTCTGCAGGGTGCGGCCCACGTGTCGCATATAAAGCACTTCCTGTTTGTGACTTTCACTTGACAAGATGCGACTTTCCAAATGACACAAAGGCGATTTTTAGAATATTGACGCAGGTTTGACGTAAAGGCTAAAACTGCTCCAGCACACTCCTATTATCAAAGTAACAGTACAACAGTTTCCCAAGAGGTAAAAATAACACAAATTAATGTTGATGCAGAGGCCTGCTGAAAGCACCTTCACATTTGATATTGATAATATACACAATTGTTCTAAAGTTTGGGCTCTGTATTTTTTTTTTTAAGAAATTAATTGTATTCAGTAAGGATGCATTTAATTGATCAAAAGTGACAGTAAATACATTTATGATGTGACAAAACATTTTTTTTTTTAACTAAAATGCTGCTATTTTTTTACTTTCTATTCCTCAAAGAATCTTAAAAAACGTATCCTGGTTTAGGGTTAGTGTAGTTAACAAAAATAAAAACCATAATTAAAAAAGCATTACAAGTTAAATATAACATTTAAATTAATTCAAAAAAGTATTATTTTTTAACATTTGCAGTATTTCTTGTTTACATTTAGTTAACTTGATGTACTAAAATAACTAACTTTAAATGTAAATGTAAATTTTAAATGCAAGTGACTGATGTGTGTGTGTGTGTGTGTTCCTTAAATTATTGTATATTGCATGATTTTTTTGTATGTGTAAGAATTAAATGATGGTAATGTACTGTGAAGCCAGAGACAGTTTTCCACAACATGGATAATAAAGTAAATAAAAATGACAAACACAACAAAATTACTAAACCTTAAACTAAAATTAACATTTAACATGAAGACAGTATATATATAATATACACAATATACAGTGTATATATTTTGGGTAATATATATATATACTGAATATCTAATTCAAAATATTAACACAAACTATCACGGTATCTCAATGACACTAAAATAACACTGTCCTGGTTTCCTAAATACATTAAGCTGATTTTCTATTAAATTGTAATACTATTTCACAATATTACTGTATTCTTAATCAAATAAATTCAGCCTGTGAGTGAGAACCAGTACTTTACATCCATCCAGTTTGAATATAAATTGTTTAAGGGACATTACAAACAAACCCGGAGTATGTTCTACATTGATTACCTTATATTTGAACTATATGCATGTTTCCTTTATATAGTAATCTGATCTAATTCTGAGCTTTACTGAGTTTACATTACTACAGCGTTTACTAAGTACTAAGTGTTGCAGCTGAATAAACTACTTCTCAGGGTAAGAGGATTACACCATTACCTGAAACTGATCACAAACAGCTCACCGAAACGAAGCAGACATGACCTGCACTTTATTTTAGACAGAATCCCTGCATTGGAAACAACTGACTCCATGATGTCTGCCCTACAGAATTTTTCATTACTTAGTGAAAGTGTTAGTGGTCTGATCCAATAATACACTGTGATTACTAATTAGCACTGTGCGTAATATTTCAAAAATGAAAAATAGGTACTCACATCCTAGTCTTGAGTTGTATTCTGGGTAAAGATGTCTGAGGATGCAGGAATATTTCTTGATAAAGTTTCATGATTTTTTTATGGGCCTCTTCAGAACTGATACTGTTAAGAGAGGCAAAGTAGTTAGGCAGTTTCATTTGTATTACCATCTTGTTTTTAAAATGAATAATAATATAATATTATTAGCATAATATTTTATTTGGAAGCAAACCTACTTCCAAACTAGACCAAAGCGGAACTAAGCGTCGTGTTTTTGAACAAATGGAATAAATGACTCGTTGAATCACTTTTGATTCAATTGTGTCGTTTCCTAAAGGAATCATTCAGTTTAAAAATAGAAAATTAGAAATGTTGGCTTGAAATAAAACGAAAACTAAAATAAAACTAACCTACATTGTTTTATTTAAAAAACACAACAATAATACAAAAATAAAAATGGGAAAAGCAATTGAAAAGCATTAAATTGCACACAAAAATCCTCAAATTTAATCTAGAATGACATTGAAAACTGAAAATATTAAAATAAAAGCTAATTCAAAAATACATAACAAGTAACCTTAATAATATATGATTAATAATTTGCCCAGGAACACGTGACAGGCATATCATAAGCATATCCTTAAATAATAAAAGATACAAATCTATTATTTTCGGACCACTGAAAAAGAAATATAAAATTAACATGGCACCATTCTGAATTTGAAAGTGTAAAATGTGCAGAATAAAGAGATGGAAGGCCTGTAAGATCAATGACGTCTTTTCTTCTTCTCGTTAGCTTCGTCTGTTCCCAGTGAAACCACAACAGTAAATCCCCTCAGCTGAACTAAAAGCTTATAAGGTTTAATTAAGTAAGTGGTCCACCGCTCCATACGAGCCGAACTAATCCAGCAGAACAGCTCGCAGGTCCACCAGAGAAATCTGCTCAAAGCTCGATGACAATTTGCTGATATTCTCTGAACTGTATGGAGATTTAGAAAGGCTGTGAACACTACACAAACATGTGAATCAAACTTGATATATTTCTATAGTCTTTGTTTATACTGAACAGAAACAAAGCACTTTGACTTCTTTTGTTTACATTTTATAAAATTATATAATAGTTGTGCAACAATGAAAAAAAATATATATATATATATCAAATCTGTTGTTGTAGGTGTGTTTGAACTCGCTCTGATGAACTGCAGCCTGAACTCACTTCTGAGGTCTGTTTCAGATGGGTATTAGGGTCTAAAAGTGCTAATTGCATCAGGCAGGACCGCAGCCATGGTCACACAAGAAGGATAAACACAACAGAGATCTTCTCAGACACTGCCTGACACGGAGCCATGTTCAGCAAGCTGAAGAAGATCATCGGGGGTCCAACTGTGTGTCCCACCCCGGCCTCGGCCCCTGCACCGGTTCCTGCTCCGGCCCCTGCAAAGGTAGGTACAAGTGACTCATAATGCACTTTATGAAGATTTCTGATGATTATTATCTTAAGAACACGTAACAAATTAAACCTGTTTTTATTTTAAATATGAGATTGACAACTTCGCTAAGAATAATGATAAACGCTTTATGCTATTTATTTTAATAAATGCTTCATACAACATTGTATATATAGTATGTGTAATGTGTAAAGTTACATTCATTATTTTATAATATAATAAATTATATGGAGCATTAATCATTATTTTTAAAGCATATGTTATTAGTGTTATTGTAGTATCTTTGACATAGTATTTTTCAGTTTTAGTAAAAATTTTAGTCATTTTTAATAATTTGGTAATTTGTGCGTGGGTTAATTTTATTTGTTATTGTTTTAGTTTTAAATATGTCTTTATAGTTTTTATTGATTTTATTTCCATTTTAGATGTATTTATTTTAGTACAGTTACACTACATGAAAATGTTGCTTTGGCAGTTATAGCAGAAGTTTGTTAGCTGAAGTTTTTACACTAACAGGTTAGTTAAAAAGTTCATTAAAATGCATAATTGAAGATTTAGCCCACAAATAATGTTAAATACTTCATATCACTTATTATATGCTTCTTATATATCTTAAACACCATGTAAAGGATGAACAGTGTTCTTCTAACATCATTTAATAATGTTAAAGCTAAAGGCTTGAGTAATTTAAAAGAGACAATTTAGCTCAACAATCTCTAAATAATAGAAGCCATCATGCGTCATTTATGAGAATGTTTTCATAACTACAAAAGCGCTCTGGGATAATGATTCATCTCTGCACCCGGCAGGAAGAAAAACCTGCAGACAAGGAAAATGAAGACAAGAAAGATGATGAAGGCCCTGGTAAGTCATCTGTTATCATTGTAATTATCCACTAAATGATCTCATCATTCATTGTGTGAGCACCTGCAGAAGATATTTTCCAGATGAGGCGTTTAAAATAATTCTCAGTCTGTCACAGGTTGCTTGCAGTAGTGTATGTTATGGGTTCAGTAGCAAGTGATGGTCAGTAAGCTGCTTCAGGGCTCACTCCTCCATCTGTGACCCAAATCTTCCTGCAGTTGGGAATCATAAAGAAAAATCACTTTTAAATAACTATTTTCTTCATAGCCCCTGCAGCGCCGGCTCCAGCACCGGCTCCAGAACCAGCAGCACCGGCCTCAAAACCAGCAGCACCAGAACTGGCCCCCAAACCAGAGGAGAAACCTGCAGACCCGGCCAATGGCCAGCCACCCGCTGAAGGGTAAAATTAATACCATTTTTATCTGAAAAATCATGTTGCAATTGGTCAGAAGGTATTTCAATATATAACAACAAGAAAGATTGAGTTTGATTTAATGTTGACTTGTTTGTTTGTGCTATAAGTGCCAAGAGAAGGTCTTGATGTCCTGAGTGTGATTGATAAGCTTTAATTAATCATGGCTAATCAAATAGACTCTCATTGTCTTGAAAAGGACTCACATTACGTGACAGAAAAGCGTGCGAGTAAGTCATCAGTGCAAACACTGTACATCAGATCCTAGGCCTGGAGGATTATGAGACCAGGAGCTGAGAGCAGATTACAAGATTTACAGTGTGTTTGATATAAGAAGATCCCTGGAGCTACTTAAGTTTAGAAACTAAAATAAAACCCGACACCAACAGAGGAAGAATGCCAGAGTAGTTTTATGATGGATATGACCCTCAAAATATATTCACATTCACTGGAGCAGAATATTTAATTGAATTTGTCAAGACAACCCTTCTGTTTATTTGAAAGACAGTGCAATAATGTATCATGTATACATGGAATTATTATAAGGACCATTGATCGAATGGTGATCGAATCATTTTGGCCACAACTGTATATGTTTAATAATACAGATTTTACCTTGTATTCTCTATCTGATTGTTATAGTGAGGAGGCCCGGCCCATTGTGATAAGTAAGCATTTTGATGCTCAACTGATTGAGATTGTTCAGCATTACCGGCAACGGACTGAACAGTTTAAAGAAAAGGTCATTGACCCCTATGCATCCTCTCCAGAGCGCAGCCCTCCTGTCAGTGAGTACAAATCAATCCATGCTTCTGCAATCAATGACCACCACAGCTCAAATAATATGAAAATATGACAGGACGTCACCACATGACAAGACAGGTGTTTTGTGTTTGTTCCAGCACCCGTCCTGAGAAAAGATGACTACTTGAAATTGGTGGAGGAGAGGAAACGAAAAGAAGAGGAGGACAAGAAAAGAAAAGAGGAGGAGGAGAAGAAAAAGAAAGAGGAGGCAGAGAGAAAAAAGAAAGAGGAGGAAGAAAAGAAGAAGAAAGAGGAGGAGGAGAAGAAAAAAGCAGACAAGCCTGGGGAAAAGAAAGAAGAAAAAAAGGAGGAGAAGAAAGATGACAAGGCAGACGAAGAGCAGAAGTCCATCTTCCCAAAAATGAAGTGTACCTTTGTAGATTTCCTGCTGAAGCCCATCGAGGACAGAATGGACAAAAGACTGGGCTCCTCCATCGATCCGTTCACAGGTGACATTTCCAAACTTACACCTGAATGTGCATCATAAAATGACCACGTTTCTATGCTTTCTTCTGCTCTTTTCTTGTGATTTTCTACAGACCGCAGGTATATTGCTTGGCTAGGCTTGGTGACCATTGCCTTTAACTATAACCTGTGGTACATACCGGTCCGTATGGCCTTCCCATATCATGACCCAGCGGTCGTTCCTTTGTGGTTTACCTTGGACATCATTGCTGACATCATCTATGTCATCGACATTATCGTTTTCCAGCCAAGACTGCAGTTCTGTAAAGGGGGAGACATCATTGTAAGAACAAAACATATGTTTTTTTATATTTGCACAGTAAAATATCTTAATATGATAACGTTTAATATGTATTGCCCCATAGACTTCCACTGTAAGTTCTATTATTCAATTCTAATACTATTAATGATTACCTCTAATTTTCACAATTTTATTTCAGTATGACAGAGTTGTGATTAAAACGAAGTATCGAGAATCGTCAAGGTTTCAGGTACTCCAGATATTTCAGTTGACTTTCATCAACCAAATTGCATTTTATCCCTCAATAGAAAGCCATGAAATATTTCCTGTCCTTTCAGAATGATGTCCTATCCGTCCTGCCTTTGGACCTGTTATATTTCCCATTTGGATTCAAGTCCTTCTTCAGGATCAATCGTATGATTAAGGTAATGAACACTGCAGTTTCTATAAACACCCGTCAGGAGTCGTGATTGGTTATGAGATGCTGCTGCATAATCATTCATGAGCTGATGATATTATTTTTTTCATTAACCTTGTTTTGTTTTGTTTGTTTTCTTCTTAAGTTTGAAGCATTTTTTGAGTTCAGTGACCGTCTTGAAGGTATCATGACCAGAGCGTACATCTGGAGGTTTGTAAGCAATACTTTACTAGTTAAGAGTTGATCTGAGTGGCTGGTTCTATAAGTGATGGGCAAAAAAATCTGAATTTATCAATTGACAGCTTTTAAATTAATAATAATAATAAGTAATTACATTTATATAGCGCTTTTCTGGGTTCTCAAAGCACTTTGCATAGAAGGGGGGAATCTCCTCGTCCACCACCAGTGTGCAGCATCCACCTGGAGGATGCGACGGCAGCCATATTGCTCCAGAACACCCACCACACACCAGCTTACTGGTGGAGAGGAGACAGAGTGATGAAGCCAATCAGTGTATGGGGATGATTAGGAGGCCATGGTCAGAGGTCAATGGGAAATTTGGCCAGGATGCCGGGGTTACACCCTACTCTTTTTCGAAGGACATCCTGGGATTTTTATTGACCACAGAGAGTCAGGACCTTGGTTTAACGTCTCATCCGAAAGACGTGGGGTCCTGTGGGGTTGAGTTGCAGCCCCACAGGAATTTAAATGTTGTTTGGCTTAATTTTGAGCATTCAAAATTTGAGTTTTCTGGGAAATGTTCATCCTACATGATCCAAAAAAGTTCAAAAAGTTTTTTAAATGTAACATAAATAAAGTACACATTTCATAGGCAAATTTCTTTTAACTTGATTTCATTGTAATTCTACATTCTCGATTTTGAATTGCCATTCTAGTTGTTCATTATCCCAATTTAAACTCAGGAATTGCAGATTTAAACGACATTTTAATTCAGCTCTGGATTCCATTTTTTTGTTGCTTGTGATTTTGTTTTATTATTATTCCTATTTACTCACAAATAACAATTTCTACCTGCTAAAATATTTTAAAGTTTGACATAACTAGAAAAAAATCTATATTCATTACGGAAACTTCCCGACTTTTCCAGTTGTTGAGGAAACAAATTAACATATGAAATATGATACCAGTTTACATCTGGATTTTTAGATGTTTGAGCTTATGTTAGATGTTTGAGCACCCCCCCTTGAGTGTTTAATGGGCTGCTAGTTGGACCCCGGAGCCTTGGTTGAGAACCACTGTTATGAATCATTGTAAACATAACTCTCTTTTGTTCTCTTAAAGAGTCATTCGCACTATTGGATACCTGATGTTTATTCTCCATCTCAACGCATGTCTTTACTACGTGGCATCTTACTACCAGGGGATTGGCACAACCAAATGGGTGTACAGCGGAGAAGGCAGCGCGTATGTAATTCCATCTACCTCTCAGATTCACTCAGATTTGATTATTTTCATTTCTGCACCATTGGCAGCACCAAACAGAAATGGAATGAAGCTGAAATGCTAATATAATGGGTTTTTTCCAGTATTTTGTTTTTCACATTTCAAGTTTAACGAGAACAAATTGGTAAATGAGCTTAAATTAGTATTGAAGGTTTTGGATTTGTTTTCATATTCTCATAGCTACCTGAGGTGTTTCTTCTATGCGGAGAAATCCCTCCTGATGATCGCAGAACTTCCTTTCCCTGAGACCATGTTCGGTCAGATCTTTCAGATGACCAACTATTTTTTTGGTGCCCTATTTTTGTCCATCATTCTTGGCCAGGTAGACGTTTTGTCTCCAAAGCTTTTGTCTGTAAAGCTCATGCTCCTGAAGCGTTTGATGGGTTTTGGCTCAATATTCATTTTTTTGCTTGGCTTTCTTGCTCGGCCTTGGCTTTGCTCAATGTTTTGATGTCTGCTGTTTTGATGATGTAATGTGTTTGAATCTTCAATACGGACTCAGATATGACTGCAAGATGTTTTTATTCATTACATACTGAATTGTACTGTCTTTTTCTCTTTCTCAGGTACTTGCGCAGTTACTATTTCGCCGTGCGGACTCTGATCAACATTGGTGGTCTGCCTGAGCCTTACACAGTCTTTGAAATCACCTTTCAGTTAGCAAACTTTTTTGTTGGTGTCTTTGTCTTCTCAAGTTTGATTGGACAGGTACATGATGTGATGATGTAAACATCATGAGCTCCTCCCCCTAATCCCAGGCAGCCAATCATATCATAGTTCTCATCCAGTTCTCCTGTCAGGAACCAATGTTGATTTATTGTTATGGTGTTATTGTTTAAGAATATAAGATGTGTCACTTATTTAGATGTTACAGATTATATTGAGATAATTTATCATTTTTATTTATTTATTTAGCCTATATTGAAAATAAAATTGTGTAGGCTCATTTATTCTATTTAGGCGAATTACCTTTGCTGTCATCTAACAGTAGTTTAAAGTTAATCAGTGTTTTATTTTTAATTTATTCATAAAAAGTAATATCAGCCATTTGTCAGGTATCAGCAATAACATAAATATAATTATTTGTTTATCAATATTGGCATAATTTTAATATTGGTGCAAATAAGAGTAATGTTACAACACTAATAAATGTAATCTTTAATAAATCCCATAATAAATATCCCGTTTCATGCTGTACAGTATAATATAGTGATGCCTACATTTACTTGTAGCATTTTAAATAGTTCATTTAGTTTTTTATTGTTTTATTTTGAATTTATTTAGAAAATACATTTATAAAATGTTAGTCTTGGCCATTTATCAGTTATGGGCCATGACATGAAAATTATTATTGATTTATTAATATTGGCCAGAATTTTAATAATGGTGCAAAACATAAATAAATAGATTAATAAATAAATTAAAAGTAATAATAATAATAGTGCTGCCAAACGATTAATCGCATCCAAAATATTTTTTTGTTTACATAATATAAAGACACACACATACAGCATATAATTTGAAAATATTTACATGTATATATTTGTATTCATATAAATTATATCATATATAAATATATTTAATATATAAACATAAAAATTCTTAAATATATACATGCATTGGTGTGTGTTTATATATACATAATACATAAACACAGCACACAAAATCTTTTCAGTGTCAGCCAGAATCCTCATAATGGTGCATGTGCATCCAGCAGATATATAATGTTTATTTTTTTCAGATGAGAGATGTCATCGGAGCAGCTACTGCTGGCCAGACGTACTTCCGTGCATCTATGGATGCTTGTGTGTCATACATGGTGACAAACCACATCCCCAAGCTGGTTCAGACCAGAGTGCGGACCTGGTATAACTACACCTGGGACTCCCAGGGCATGCTGGGTAAAAATTAAGTACAAAAAAATCTGAAATGAATAGCAATGACATCAGGGTCTTGCTGATTAAGGTTTGGCTCCTTCTCAGATGAGTCTGAGCTTCTGGAACAGATGCCTCTGGTGATGAGAACAGCCATCGCTGTGGACATCAACCTTGCTACTTTCCAAAAGATCGACCTCTTTAAGGTGGGCTTGATTTAGGGAAGGAAACAAACGGTGATGAGCTGCGCATCATCAGCTGGCTGATGCTGCTGTGTTTTTTTCCTCGCAGGGCTGTGACAATCAGATGCTTGTGGACATGTTATTGAGGCTGAAGTCCATTGTGTATTTGCCTGGAGACTTTGTGTGCAAGAAGGTGAGTTATACTGCCTTTTATTTATAGACACAAAACACATCGAGTCTTCACTCTCCTGCTTCTCTGCAGGGTGACATTGGAAAGGAAATGTACGTTATTAAGGCCGGAGAGGTGCAGGTCATCGGTGGACCAGACAATAAGATCGTGTTTGTGACTCTGAAGGCAGGCTGTGTGTTCGGAGAGATCAGGTGAGCTGTTGAAATGAGAATCTTTAGAACAACACGTCATGAATTAACTCGTGTTTATAATCCACCACAGTTTGCTACAGTCTTCAGCCAACGGAGGAAACAGAAGAACCGCTAATGTAGCAGCACATGGGTTCGCCAACCTCTTCGTACTGGATAAGAAAGACCTCAATGACATCCTGATTCACTACCCAGAGTCTCAGAAAGTGCTGGCCAGGAAGGGACGGTGAGTTTTGTTACATGATTCTTTCAGTCAGACAGATGCACATGCAGTGAGAAAATAAATATTTTTTTGTTTCCCAATGAATGATCTAAATATCTCTTTGGAAGGCATTACGAACTCACTTAACTGTGTTAGATTTTTGCTTAAAAAACAAGATAAAAACTAATTTATAATAGGGTAAGAAAATAAACCTATTGTAAGTCCTAATATTTACTCACTCAGCTTCTGATTAAACATTTTCCTTTTACATTTTTTTTATTGATAAGAAAGCAAAAATACTGATTAAGAAAGTGTTTCATTTTAGCGAACTGATTTGTTTAGATGGTTCTTTTAATGAACCTGTTTACTAATCAATTCACTGATTTATTTGGATCATTACTTACTAATCTACAACATTACTATGTATTAATCATACACATGGTCTTGAGCCCTACTCCTAACCTACAATACTGAAAATACTGTTTAACACCATTCCACAGGAAACTGCTGAAAGCCAAGGGTCCACCTCCTGCTGCTAAAGCTGACGAGGAAAAGAAGAAAGGACTGGCTATGTTCGGACAAAAACCTCCCACTCCCAAACTTCTGCGTGCCCTTGCAGGAGGACCGTTTACCAAAAAAGGATTTCTTGACAGACTTAAGGTAAGGAATTATAAGATGTATTAAAATATACAGTACCGTTTCAAATGTTGGGGCCAGTACAATTTTTGTTCTTACTGTTTTTGAAAATAATAATTCATGGTTTTATTCAGCACGGATTCATTAAATGAATCCACAGTGACAGTGAAAACATTTATAATGTTACAAAATATTTCTGTTTCAAACAAATGCTGTTCATTTGAACTTTCTATTTAACAAAGAATATTAAAATATGTATTATGGTTTCCTCTATATTAATCAGCACAATTGTTTTAAACATTGATAATAATAAATGTTTCTTGAGCATTTCATTAAAAAAATTAAAAAATTGAAAATAGAAAAAAATATTACAAATAATATTTCACAATATTATTCTTTATTTTACTGTATGATATATATATATATATATTTTTTTAATTTAATTTAATTACCGACTCATTTAGTGGTAATTAATTAATTACCAAACATTTACTGTATATTGATTAAAACATTGAACTTTGGATTTCTAATACAATATCATACAATTACATAAAAATGTTTTAGTTAAATTGGTTATATAAAAAAAGATTGTTCAAAAAGAGTACATTTTCTTTATATTTTTCTTTTCTAGACTGCCGCTACATCAGAACATCAATAACCACATGAAATACATTAAATATTTATCTGTGAATATTTTATTGCTTTTAAAATAATAATATATAATAATATTTTAAATGTATTCTTTTTTAAATGAGCTTTTTTCCTTGCTAACTGCAGTACCAATTAGTGAATAATTTTACTAATAATGCATGCATTATTTTATTGAAATATGTTTCAATTCCTTCCAAAACATTATGTTTGTAGATCTATTTTGTACTGAGACTTTAATAAAATACATATTTTGTAATTGCCTAGCACAGTGAACATCATTTCTGACACTACGGAGTTTTATTTATACTTGAGAGTTTCATAGCCTTCATGTTCTCAGCTAAGGACTGGTAGTTGACTCAATCTGTCCTGGGATCTCACAGTTAATCTCTTTAGTCTGGCAGGGACATTGAGAGTTTTAATTAACTAAGTAGTCCTTCTAAATGTGGACCCACAGCACAAACAGAGCAGGAATAGCTCCAGAATAGTCCCACAAATGCACTATTAAAGTGCTGTCTGGCACACTTTGAGTAATCCAATGTGAGCCAATAATGCGGTGAATATCTCCCGTATCAGTCAAAAAGCAGTGCATATTTGGTTGCACAAATAGAAATGGCACTTTGCAGCTCACCCTATAATGCAGTTTTAATAGAAGGATTGTGATTGGTTGACTGCAAGTGAGAAGGCCAGTGATAGGTCAGTCAAACTGCGGTGAACTCCGGGAAAAGGGCCGTTCAGAGGGAATTAATAGAGCTCTAAGAATTAATTGACGAGTTCACACATCAGCGACAGGTGGATAAGGAGAGTGAGGGATAAATCTGGATGGGATCGCGTGCCTGCTCGAGACAGTGCAGTCATGTTTAGCACCTTGAAAACACTTTTTCGGCTCAAAACTGTGGCGGCAGTACCTCCGAGCCCTGGACCTCCGACACCAGCGCCTTCACCTGCACCTGCCCCAGCACCTGCTCCTCCGACAAAGGTACGACCACCTGGCTTTAGCACAAATACCCGTAAATGTATCTTGGTTTACTGGAAAGGCAGCTCAAAGGATAAGCTACATGAATAAACTATGTGAATTGAAATAGCCAATACGTACTAATAATGTTTTTAACGTCTATGTGGGAATGGAAGGATCCATAGACATTTGTACATGTTAAAAGAGCAAGTCATTTCTTAGAGACTGTGACAGAATTACTCTTTAAAAGGGAAATCGTCTCTGGTGCTTCTTTTTAAATTAGTCTGAAATATATATTAAACATATAAAAGTATAATAAATGTGCATGCAGGAAGTTGACAAATAATCAATATAATTAAATGTCCATTAGAATCTTTATATATATATATATATATATATATATATAAGATCACTAAATCTTTTAGTTTATTAATATAAACACTAAATGCATAAAAATTAGACAAAAAGTAAAAAAGAATTGGCGACTATAATTTACTACATAATATCCATCGTCTGACGCCCTAAATAACTATTGATAATTAAATAAATATAAATAATATATGACATTATAGTATATGGTATTTGAGGAATCAAATTGTGTTTACATGTATTTATGCTCTAAATATTATTAATATATAAAACCATTACTGTACGTCAGCATCAGGCTACTGACATTTCTGTAGAAATGATGCAAGTGTTGTTTTAGTATTATTGAAATACTATGTTTTTTATATAAATATTTTCTGTTTTCCTTTTAAGTTTTAGTCATTTTGTTATTTTTGCTTCTTATGGAAAACACAAATTGTGCTGTTGCAAATACGTTTTTCTGTTTTGTTTTTGTATGAGTAAATGTTTTCAAGCATACTGTATTTGCATGTCTTAATCACTGTCAGCTGATGCAGTGCAAAACAGTTTATGACACACCTCATTCATTCAAACATCACTGCTAACTGGACATGTGTTCACTTGTGATAAAGAAAGAAAGAAAATCATTTTCGGTGTTAACAGGAGGAAAATGCAGATGCAAAGAAAGATGAAGAAAAAAACGAAGAGAAAAAGGAAGAAAAGCCCGCCGGTGAGTCTTCATCCATCTTCATTTCATGAGATGATGTTCCATTAAGGCCAACTGCAATTCTCCGTGTACATTTTTAACAGGGACCGTTTTAGAAAGCACGATTGATGTTTCCATCTGACATTCTCATTTGAAGAGTTGGATGAAAAAGCATAATGGACCCCTTGCTAAAATACTTTATTAATTAACAGCATGTCAGGAGAAACTGAAGCTAAACATATTAAAACATTAAACAGTGTTAAGGTCCCCATGCACATAGCTGTTAATAATTATAGATTTTTGTCTTTAATTATGTGCTAATCCTTAAATGAGTAAATTATATTATCCCAAAACATTTCATTCTGACCTGTGCTTCTTAAGAACCAGCTCCTGCACCTGCACCAGCTTCAGCACCAGCTCCTTCTCCAGCACCTGCACCAGCACCAGCACCTGCTCCAGCACCTGCACCTGCACCAGCACCTGCACCTGCACCAGCTCCAGCACCTGCTCCAGCACCTGCTCCAGAGCCCCCTAAACCAGACGCCAAACCAGCGGATCCAGCCAATCCCGGAGCAGCAGCTGCAGAGGGGTGAGAGTTCAGAATGCCTGTACATATTCTCATTGTATGTAGTGTGCACTGTACTGAAAGACTTTAGGTCAGTGGTTTTCAAACTGGGGTCCAGAAGCCACAACCGCTGACAGAAAAGGTTTATAGGAAAAAATGATAAATTATAATAACAATAATTTATTTTAAATTATAAAATACACACATATTACTATAAATAATTTGATATCTTTGTCTTTTATAACATCACAACTAGTATTTTAAGTAAATAAATAAATGCATAAATATTGCTAATTATAATATTAATATAATAAATAACATATGTAATTATAATAATATAATAATTCTAGTAATATATGTATTTATTTAAATAGATATAAATACATTCTTATTGATTATAAAAAAATACATATTAACATTTACCGAATTTAATATTTGTGTCTAATAATATCACACTTAGTATTTTCTTTATACATGCAAATCTGCTTTTTATATTTTAGGAATGGGTACTTTGTCAGGGGATCATTATATCTGCAGAAAGTTTAAATAGGTCAGTTATAGTGACTTCATCTTCCACTCAGTGATGTGCAGCGTGTGACCCAGCTGAAAGTAGATTAGGGGATCTGCTGTATTTGGGACTTAAGGAGATCACAAGAACATCCTCACGTGCAAACACGAGGTTCTATTTTCTGTGTTATATCTTTTCTTTGTGTCAGTATAAAGCTAACTCTATCGAATGCCAGGCAGTCATCTTTTTCCAGTCACAGTTCTTATATGTGCAGAATGCAATAATACTAACTAAGACTAAATTCACCACATGGGCCCATTTTAGCTGATAAACAATAAACAAGACAGCACCAGCTGGAGAAGAGGAACGAATGTGAGTGTTTCAGGACAGTCCTTATCTTAACTCAACAGTCGTGCAGCCATTTAAGGCCATGATTTGACTCAAAAGCAGAGTTGCACTGATTAAAAGGATTATAAATAGACGAGGTACAGGTTTACACTGTCTAGTGCTGAGCATGTAGTGATTGTGTGAGTTCAGCTGCTGAAATCAGATCAAGTCTTGGCTGTGAGATTTGTTGTTTGCTGTCGCAGTGAAAGATCCGCAAAGCTTTGTCAAGTGTCCCTCTTTTGGAATAATATTACTCACATACCTAAACCAGTCCAGAGTTCATAATTCTCAATATCACCACATAACACATTTATTTATAACACACATTACAAATGATACGACTACTATGAGCTTATCCCGGACACATATATTACACTTAAATTACATGTGTACTATATAGCAAATCTCAGATGCTTTATTTTAATAATGTTGAAAAATGTAAACCGTATTATCGGCCAGTGATAAATAAAAAAGTTTTAGAACAGGAAACAGAACTTCCTCAGGACCTTCTGTAGTCTAAATCTATACCAACACCATCACGTTTACAACTTCTAGTACTGTTACTACTACTAGTGATTTTTTTACATAATTAAGCCCACTTCCCTATGTGTCTTTTTCACGTAGTGAGGATGCACCATCACCACCAACTCCACCCATCGTCATCAACAGATACTGTGACGACCAGCTGCGAGACATCGTGAAGAAACTACGGGAGAGGACCGAGCTTTTCAAGGAGAAAGTCATAGACCCATACTCCTCGTCCCCAGAGCACAGCCCACCTGTCAGTGAGTACTACAAACACATCCAACGTCTCTCTGAATCCTGCTGTTTGATGGACAGGATATATCAAAACTGTGATCTAGGAGGTGTTTCTCACTTTTGTTCCTCAAGGACTAATCTCATTTACCCTGCTGAAAGAACCAGGTCATTCTAGTTTAAAGTTGTCAAGGTGGTTTTTGGAAAATATATCTGGTTTGTTGCTGTCTACCAAATCAAAACCAGCAGCTAGTTCTTCTTATTAACAATCTACATCATCTAATGACTATAAATTAGCACTTTTATCCAGCAAAAAAACCTGGATTTTCCAGCAGGGAATCCATTCATCTGTTTGTACTCTTCTAAACTTTAGTCTACTTGTTGATATCCAGCACCGGTTTACCGAAAGGAAGACTGGAACAGAAAGCAGGAAGCGGAGAGAATAAAACAAGAAGAGGCCGAGCAGAAGAAAAAAGAGGAGGATGCTAAGAAAGCGGCGGCGAAGAGAGAAAAAGAGGAGAAAGAAAAGCTAGAGAAAGAGGAAAAGCTGAAAGCCGAGAAGGAAATGGCCGATAAGGAGGCGGCTGAAGCCACCTGCCCAAAAATCAAATGCACATGCATAGACACACTTCTCAAACCTTTCGAAGACAAGATGGACACGTATTTGGGGACAACCATTGACTCTTTCACAGGTGGGACACTATGAGAACTGAAAATGCCTCTTGAAGTCTAAAACATTGGTCTAAACACGTTTGTTCTTCTTTCCAGATCGGCGGTATATTAAATGGCTGAGTGTCGTCACAATCGCTTTCAACTACAACGTTTGGCTGGCCACGGCACGTTTGTGTTTCCCGTACCACACACCTGCGACCATCCCCTTCTGGATCTTTTTTGATGTCCTGGCAGACCTTGTGAACGTTATAGATATCACCATGTTTCAGCCGCGCTTACAGTTTGTGAAAGCAGGAGACATCATAGTAAGTGAATCTTGGTATGGACACTTGCACTTTTGGAATGGTGACAGTAGGACGTCCACTCAAAAACCTACACATTTGTTTCCTCAGAAAGACCGAATAATGGCCAAACAGAAGTACAGAGAATCTGCCAGATTCCAGGTGTGTACAATCTATACATACAGTTGTGCTCATAAGTTTTCATACCCCTTGCAGAATGTTCAAAATGTTAATAATTGAAACAAAATAAGAGGGATCATGAACATTGCATGTTATGTTTTTTATTTAGTACTGTCCTGAATAAGCTATTTCACATAACAGAAGTACTGATGCTCAAGAAGACAACACAATGCATTAAGAGCTGGGGGGTGCATACTTTTTGAATTGGATGACCAGGGCAAATTGTACTTATTTTGTCTTCTGGGAAACTTGTAAGTATTTATGTAGCTTCTGAAGTCCAGTACTAAATGAAAAAATATGATCGTTAAACAAAATGAGAAGGATTTACACATCCCCCGGCTCTTAATGCATTGTGTTGCCTTCTTGAACATCAGTAAATGTTTTCACCTTTTGTAATTGTTGTGTATGAGTCCCTCAGTTGTCCTCAGTGTGAAAATATGGATCTCAAAATCAAACGGTCACTTATTGGAAAGGGTTCAAATATGCAGAAAATGCTTATTTTGTTTCAATTATGAGCATGTTCACATTCTGCAAGGGGTATGTAAACTTATGAGCACAACTGTATATAATTTATAAATATATGTAATATATGTACTTTATTTGATCTGATATTTTCTCTCAACAGGTAGATCTGATAAGCATCATACCATTTGACTTGCTGTGTTTACACTTTGGGTTTACATCGATCTTTAGGATAAACCGGTTTATACGGGTCAGTTACTCCAGCCAAAACTGTTGTCTTTCATTATGGTTACATTTTTTGTGTTATTTTAGCTTTTTTTGGTTTGTTTGTTTTAGTTAATTATAACAACAACACTGTTTTGTGCAGCTGGTTCTTGCTATCCACTGTGTGGGATAATGAGCTCTGTTTAATGTGCATATTCCTTCTGTCTTTTTAGTATCAATCATTTTTTGAGTTCAGCGATCGTCTGGAAAGCATCATGTCTAAGGCGTATATATGGAGGTATCTGTGATTTATATATGCTAATCTTCTATTTTGAGTGGCTTAGCATGTTGCTAGGTGGTTGCTTACTGACCCATCTCAATACTCTGATATTTTGGTCTTTGAATATGGTTTAGGTCCCTTCTTCAATATGAATATGGGATTTTTTGCCTGTGTTATCACCCACCGGGTGAAAAGTATAAGTCTTACCACTTAGTAAAGTCATAGCATACCTTTCCTCAACAAGCTGGACAGTTAGAGGTATCATGATGAGCAAATGGCAAGGGTTTGGGGTGGGTTTAAATCCATATCTGCATGTATGAGCAATAATACAAACAGTAATGCTGGGCTTTTTTTCAGAGTTGGCCGCACTACCGGATATCTGCTCTACTGTCTCCATTTAAACTCCTGCCTTTACTATATAGCATCAGAATACGAGGGGCTGGGCAGCACTAAATGGACATATGATGGACAAGGAAATGCGTATGAACTCTTTTTCTCCTTTGCCATTATTTCAAATATTTCATAAATAGTAGCTATTAATAAATTAATTATAATTAATGTTTTAGTTTTATTAAAATAGAAAAAGGCATTCAAAATAAAATATCTATAAATAAATATTGTACTGATCATTTTGTCATTTTTCTTTCCCAAGGTATCTCCGCTGTTATTATTTTGCCACCCGTACGCTGATCACTATCGGGGGTCTCCCCGAGCCCGTTACGCTCTTTGAGATCGTCTTCCAGCTGGTCAACTTCTTCACAGGAGTCTTTGTCTTCTCTAGCTTGATTGGACAAGTAAATTAACACGTATAATAGTGCGGTCAAACGATTAATTGCGATTAATCGCATCCAAAATAAACGTTTTTGTTCACATAATATATGTGTGTGTACTGTGTATATTTAATATGTATATATAAATACACACACAACACATGCATGTACACATTTCAGAAAAATGCTATGTTTATATATTATATATATATATATATATAAATTATATAAATATACACATGCAAATACAGATAAACATTTTCTAAATATATACATGCATGTGTGTGTATTTATATATACATAATAAATATACACTGTACACAAACACATATTATGTAAACAAAAACTTTTGGGATTTTGGATGCGATTAATCGTTGCCCAGCACTAACATATAACACATGTCCCAGAATAATAACTTCACACCATTGATGAAAATCTGTTTAAACCCAGATGAGAGATGTCATTGGAGCAGCTACGGCGGGTCAGACCTACTTCCGCGCCTCTATGGACTGCTGTGTGGCGTATATGAACACCTACACCATCCCAAAACTGGTGCAGAACAGAGTACGCACCTGGTACAACTACACCTGGGACTCCCAGGGCATGCTGGGTAAGAGCTGTAATCTCTAATAGATATGTTTATAATCTAAATTGATGCTAATTTCTATGGATCAGACACAAAAATCTATTTCTTTCTGCAGATGAATCTGAGTTATTAGAAAAAATGCCTCTGGTGATGAGAATAGCCATAGCTGTTGACATCAACCTCGCTACCTTCCAGAAGATCGACCTCTTCAAGGTAAAACTGAATATAGTCAGTAAAATAATGACATGCATTCAGCTAATATTGAGCTTCTATCCACATTATTTTTCATCGTGGAAGTAAACCGGTTTCTGTGAATGTGCGAGACTTCCGGTTCATTAGCCGCCGCCGCGGGGTAATAACGAGAAGAGATGACAAAGTGCAGTAAAGAATAAAACTGTTTGAGCTACAAACCAGTGTGTTCACAATTAAGATAATACATTTAAAATAATATATGATAAACACCAGTTTGTATCAAGCAGCAAAACGAGCAGTTTTGTACAGTTCAAAATAGCTGGAAGCGGATGACACGGGAAGCTAAACACAGTTGCATGTGTGTCAGAGACGAAACGTCCTATTTAGCTGTTTGCATCAAATTAAATATATTAAATATTAAATGCAAGTGAAGCCCATGAATGTTTCAAATAACTTTAAATACAATGTTCCATTGTCATTCAGCATAACAATTATTTATGTAAAAATGAAACGACATACTTATGTACTTCAAATATATAAAGAAAAAAGTGATCATACTATATTGTATTATATTTTAAATGATTAAAACTTAAAATAAGCTATGTAACCAACAAAAGTTTATGATTCTTACACATTTTGTTCATCGTGATGATATTCACAAATTAACACAACTGTTATGAAATACAATGTTCAGAAGTAAAAAGCTAAACGTAGATTATAATCAAACTGCAGCACATTCACGTGACCGTTGCATTACGCTTCGGTTCTGAGAACTCTTTCAGTCTTTAGTTCAAATATATTTTCCCTGAAAGACTGAAAGAGCTAAAGAAGCTGTGAATGTAGATGAGTTTAGCTGTTCGGTGTGATATCATTCAATGTAGCCGACAATCTGATCAAATCTAGCTGCTTGTTTATCTAGCAACTGCCTCTTTCAAGATAAATAAAAGCTTAAAAACACCTCCGACCTTATTTGTGACCCTGGACCACAAAATCAGTCATAAGTAGCATATGTATATTTGTAGCAATAGCCAACAATACATTGTGTGGGTCAAAATTACTTTTTTTAATGCCAAAAAAATGATATTTTAGGATTAGGATTAGGATATTTACTATGGAACATGTTCCATGAAGATATTTTGAAAATTCCCTATCGTAAATATATAAAATTGCATTTTTTTATTAGTAATATGTATTGCTTAGAACTTCATTTGGACAAGGTAAAGGTAATTTTTTAGCACCCTCAGATTCCAGATTTTCAAATAGTTGTATCTCAGGAAATATTGTCATATCATAACAAGTATAAATCTCAATTTTAAACAAATGACCCTTATGACTGGTTTTGTGGTCCAGGTTCAGGTATCAGAAGATGCTCATTTCCAGGTTTTGTCCTCAAAAATCATGAATAAAAACATGTGAAAAGAAAAACTCTACTGCCCCCTACTGGTGGAAACTGTCTCTTCAATTCTGGTTAACGTTTATGAAGTAAACCCATGTTAGAATGATAAAAAAGTATGAAAGAAAGAGAAAATTAATTTTATTCCATGTTTTTGCTATCTCAAACATATATTTCTAGGGCTGTGACAACCAGATGCTTGTGGACATGTTACTACGTCTGAAATCCATTGTGTACTTGCCAGGAGACTTTGTGTGTAAGAAGGTGAGAACATCAAATCGAATCATCCATGTATCTGATATGTTGACTGAACGTAGTTATTCATGGGCAAATGTCTTCCATCGCTTCATGCAGGGTGACATTGGGAGAGAAATGTATGTTATTAAAGCTGGAGCGGTGCAGGTCATCGGTGGGCCGGACAATACGATTGTGTTCGTGACTCTGAAGGCAGGCTGTGTGTTTGGAGAGATCAGGTACTATATACATTACTGTATAAAAGTATTACTTAAAAAATCTGACTAAACTTTAGTTCAATGATAAAACAAGAATGTCAAAAAAAAATCTAAAATAAAAAAATATTTTATTTTCAGTCTCTTACAGTCAGCAAAAGATGGAGGCAACAGAAGAACAGCAAACGTTGCTGCTCACGGATTCGCCAACCTTTTTGTGCTGGATAAGAAAGATCTCAATGACATCCTGGTCCATTACCCCGAGTCTCAGAAAGTGCTGGCCAGGAAGGGACGGTGAGGCAGAGGGTCACGGTCATGCAACATGCACTGCTTCTTCAAGAGCAGATTGAATCGATAAATGCAGTAGCTACAGTAAAGGATGATTCATTCTCTGCGCAGGAAACTGATGAAGGCCAAAGGCAAAGCTGCTCCTGTCAAAGATGAAGGAGAAAAAAGAAGGGATTGGCAATGTTTGGACAAAAACCACCCACTCCGAAAATGTTACGTGCCTTTGGAGGCTTTGGGAAAGGAGGATTACTGGAGAAACTCAAGGTGTGTGTGATGATCTGATGAGTGGAATAATGGTGCAAACACACAAATGTAATAAAGATGAAATGTTTGCATTCAAATAGTCGAGAGATCTAAAATAATGACAACACTTCTCTTTCCTGCAGGCTCATGCAGCAGCAGAAAAAAATAATTGAAAAAACATCCATCCACCAATCCATTATCCATCTGCTATCTGTCCATTCATCCATCCCTATCTATCCATCCATCCAGCCATCCCCTATCTATCCATCCATCCATCCATCTCCATCCATCTCCTATCTATCCATTCATCCATCCGTTCATCAGTCAGTCCATCCATCCAGCCATCCATCCATATCCTATCTATCCATCCATCCAGCCATCCATCCATCCATCCATCTCCTATCTATCCATCTCCTATCTATCCAGTCCATCCATCCATCCATCCATCCATCTCCTATCTATCCATTCATCCATCCATCCATCAGTCCGTCCATCCATCTCCTATCTATCCATCCATCATCCATCCATCATCCATATCCATCCATTCATCCATCCATCCATCTATCCATCCATCCATCCATCTCCATCATCCATCCATCCATCTCCATCCATCATCCATCATCCATCCATCCATCCATCCATCTCCTATCTATCCATTCATCCATCCATCCATCAGTCCATCCATCCATCCATCTCCTATCTATCCATTCATCCATCCATCCATCCATCAGTCCGTCCATCCATCCATCCAGCCATCCATCTCCTATCTATCCATTCATCCATCCATCCATCCATCAGTCCGTCCATCCATCCATCTCCTATCTATCCATTCATCCATCCATCCATCCATCCATCCATTCATCCATCCATCCATCATCCATCCATCTCCTATCTATCCATTCATCCATCCATCCATCCATCAGTCCGTCCATCTCCTATCTATCCATTCATCCATCCATCCATCCATCCATCCATCTCCTATCTATCCATCCATCCATCTATCATTCATCCATCCATCCATCCATCCGTCCATCCATCCATCTCCTATCTATCCATTCATCCATCCATCCATCCATCAGTCCGTCCATCCATCCATCCATCTCCTATCTATCCATTCCATCCATCCATCCATCTCCTATCTATCCATCCATCCATCCATCCATCAGTCCGTCCATCCATCCAGCCATCCATCTCCTATCTATCCATTCATCCATCCATCCATCCATCCATCAGTCCGTCCATCCATCCATCTCCTATCTTTCCATTCATCCATCCATCCATCCATCCATCCATCAGTCCGTCCATCCATCCATCTCCTATCTTTCCATTCATCCATCCGTTTGTCTGTCCGTCCATCAATTCAGCCATCCATCCATCTCCTATCTATCCATTCATCCATCTGTTCGTCAGTCGTCCATCCATCAATCCATCCATTTATTTCATCATTCATTCATCCAAATGTAAATTTCATCCATCCATTACATCACCTACACTCACAACTACATAAAACATCTATTAATCCATCCACCCATTTCGTTATCTATCCATTTATTTGTTGGTTATGTCCATCCATCCATTACAAAATTCATTAATCAATAACATCCAGCCATCCATTACATCAACTATACAGTGTATGAATGAATAAAATGGGTATATAGATAGATTCATCACCTTTTCTTTATTCATCCATCCATATTCCATTTTACCATCCATCCATCCATTACATCCTCATTCCATGTCTAGTTTACCATCCATCCATCCATTCCATCTGTCCATTTTACCATCCACCTATCCATAAAATCATTCCATCTGTCCATTTTACCAGCCATTTGTCAATCACAACAGTTTACCCATCTATCCATCCATTTCATCATTCATTCAAAGATATAGAAATGTGATTAAAACTGTAAATACTGACTGTATGTTTTTGATTTGTAGTTGGTTTAGTGATTCTTTTCAACTATAATTTTGAACTTATTCCTCAATCTGTTCAGCACTTTAGGCAGTGTCACGGTGGATGGGTTTCCTGGCCTTTGCATACTGTAAATAGGTCAATGTTTTTCCATGCAAGAAAAATAAAATATTTAATAGGTACCATTTCGTTGTCATCTTTATTTATTACATCTTAAGAATACTGCAAAAAAATTCCAGTTTTTGTCTTTTTATTTACTGTGTGAAACAAGGCATGCTACAGGCAAACAGATGCAAGACATATCAGCAACTGCTTGAGCTGACATTACATTACAATGAGACTGTATCTGATGACATACAAATCTTTTTTTATTACATTCAAGATGATTTAATATATTCCTCTCAGCACTAATTAAGCACGTGTTGTTACAGACATTTTGATTAAATGTAAAACAAACTAAACGTAATTTGCATCTTAAACAGTTAATACTGATTAAAAAAGCTGATTACCTTTGCATATTATTATATAATGCGTAGTGCATTCAGGCGCATAACAGGATGACTGACCCGTCCAGACGTCAGTATCAATGGCTTTCAACTGTACAGACTGAGATCTGAGCACCATTCCTCTGTGTCTAGCTTTATGTGCATTATGATCAAAAATAAAACATGGCAATATAAGAAGCTGCCACATGATTTCCATAGAATTAAATCAAACATATACAGTATGCACTTAAAAAAAATAGGAACTGCAAACGATTGGACACGTTAATGGGATCAATTTGAATTAATGCAGTAGATATATGAATAAATGGCTTTGTGAGGCACCGATTAAAAAAACATACAGATATAAAAATATAAGTTGTAAAGAGATAACGCTGTAAACTATTTTGTTTGAGGGAATGACACTGGAGATAAAAAAAATGCCTTCGTACCATTCGGTCATCTCACCTGCAACACTAACTAGGTTGACCTTAAATTAAACTCCCTCCCCCCAAAAATTTTTCAATAACTGATCATTTAAGAATAGAACTTGAGACTAAACAAGCTCTATAAAAAGACCATTGCAGGATCATTTGGCAGAAGAAAACATGTGAATACATTTAAATGATTTTTAAAAAGTAAAATGAATAACTGAATTGTAAACCAACATGCATCTAGTGGTATATCTCTTTAAGAAGGCCTAACGTTAGAGAAGCAGGTTGAAGATGTCCAGTCGTGGAGCTGTATGCGGTATGAAGGATGTTAACAGGTCCTTCAGTTCTGTGTCGGTCCATTTGGAGCGTCCGCTGGAGTGTTCGACTTCGGAGGCAGGAGCTTCATCATGTTAAAGAAGGTGACGACCTGACCAGGAACCTCTGCCAGAACACACTTAGCCAGCTCCTCTTTAGGAGACTACCGAGAGAGAGAAAAAAACGTTAGTCATCGTATTTCTGACTTTGAGCAGGACGGAAGATGGCGGGAGGGGTTACACATCATAGTGTTTGTTACAAGACTACATAAACCGTACGCTGCGATCATGTCATATCATCTCAGCTATCGATTAGTTAATATTATACTATTCAAATCTTATGAACATTTGGATTTGAACACGACCACTGTGACAAATTATACGTTTAGCAGTTATATTTTTAGATAATATAATTTATAATAAGATTATATTATTTATATCATATACATTATATTCATATAATTATAAAATAATAATAATGATACATAGCATATATGTATCATAGCAAAAATGTATGTATCATAAAAGTGTTATGCTTTTGGACAGTAGCATTTTTATTATTTATATAGTATATTTATATCATATTCATTAATATTTTTAGTTTTCCTGTTAATTTTAGTTTTAATATTTCTGTTATGCACTCTTATCATTTTTATGCCCTGCTGTAAATGTTGACCAGTTGATGAAAAACAATGTAAATGTAATACAATGTAATATATGCAATATAATATATAATTTTATGAACATTTGGACGCCTTCCACTTGATCATTGTGACAACTGACAGTTTTTAGCAGTTATATTAGCCTACCTATAATTTATAGATAATATATAATGTATAATAATAATATAGATGATATAATTTGTATCATATACATTATATAACTATACTCATATATTTATACAATTATTTATAATAATAAAATGTACCATAGCACAAATTATGCATAATACGTTTTTAGACGAATTTATAGTTTGGGACAGTAATTTTTTTATTTATATAGTATTATATTTATATCATACTGTATTTATTAATATTTTAAATGAGCTTTTATTTTTTATTTTCATTTGAGTATTTCTTTATGCACTCTTAACATTTTTAGTATTTTTATTTAAATGTAATTTTTTATTTCAGTCTTAGTAACTAGCACTTATTTTATTTAGTTGTCATTGCAAAATTACGTTGTTTTTTCATCTAATATTTTTATTTCAGCTTCATTTCAATGAACAGTTTTAATAGTTTTACTTTTAGTTATAGTCAACAATAACAACACAGGTTAGGGATTAATTCAAATCAATAACTCAAAGTATAACACTATAAACCAAAACCAAAATATGGTTTAATAAAGTATAAATAAAAGCTAGCCATCCACTGACTAAACAGACATGGATTCGTTTTTCCTATTATGAGCGTTGTCACAGAAACTAATACTTTTAGAGTCCAAGGACTTCAGTTTCATAATTCAGATATGACATGAACGCAGCATAAATTCATCATGCTTTGGAAAAACCTCCTGTTTTGAGTTTCATCATCATTCAACATCTTCCTTTCCCTCAGTTTGTGATGCCGTTTTACAGCAAATATGGCATCCATGACTACTAATCCTGCAACAACGATGGCTACTTCCAGTAAAACAGATGAATATGACTGCTGTGACAGCTGAATGTGCATTAAATCATTGAGACAGGCGCATGACAGAGGGTGAGGTGCAGATAAAGAAGAGGGCCCTACATGTTCATGTCTATGATTGTTTTGGCTCGTGCGGAGGTGACAGGTTTATATATCTGAAGTAGGACGTGACTTGTTGTGGTAATTCTGCCAGTACACATTGGGCAAGCATTTCCCTGGGCGCCTGAAATGAGATGGACACAAAGGCACAGGTGAGACGCTACAAGCCATAACGTGGTAGATATACGGGACTAAAACATTATAAATATAAGTTTGAGTTGTGTTCGGCTCTGCTCAGTGTCTACTGGCATAAACAATTATGAAAAGGGTTGGGAACGTGTCCCATAAAAAAATTAATAACAGAACAAAAACTTTTGGTTTGATAAGTTTTCACATGTTCATTAAGGCTCATTCACACTGAGTGCGATAACTATAAAGATAACTATGGTAGAGTTCACATAAACATACGCCCTTTACTCGCAGATGCACAACCGAATCTATAGCGAGAGCAACAGGATGACTCTGATTCATGAACAAATGACTCTTATAAACTAGTCCTCTTCAGTGAATCAAAAAACATACAGCGTGACCAGCGTAATCTAAATAAATGACTCTCATGAGCAGGTTCTCATCAATCACTTTTCAATCACTATATGTATTTATTCATGAGATGGAAATGAGTGGTTACTGATTGCTTGTTCACATCTAATGAAAGAATGAAATTATTCACATCATAATGACATTTGTTACCTCATCTTTTGTTTGATTGTGTTATGTAATACACAATTATATCTATGCTACCCTTAAAAAAAAAAAAAAAAGATTAATTCAGGCTGTGATACTTTCTGCAAGAATGGTTGCTATGGGGTGGAAGATTTCTGTAAACTCCCAGAAACTTTCCAAAAGTTATAGTTATTATATACATAAAGAAATATAATCATTTACATTTATGCATTTAGCAGATGCTTTTATCCAAAGCGACTTACAGTGCATTCAGGCTATACATTTTTTTATCAGCATGTAAACATTACTTCCTCAAAATAACTAAAATAATCGTTAAATGAACTGTTACATAACCTAATTGTTAAGTTTGAACAATAAACTAGTGCTGTCAAACGATCAATCGCATCCAAAATAAAAGTTATTTGCATAATATATGTGTATATTTAATATCTATTTATAAATACACACACATACAGTATATATTTTGAAAATGTTTACATATTTATATTTATATTCAGATAATTTATATTATAAATAAATATATATAATATATAAACATAACATATTTTGCTGGAATATTTACATGCATGTGTGTGTATTTATATATACATAATAAATATGCACAGTACACATACATATATTATGTAAACAAAAACGTTTATTTTGGATGCGATTAATTGCGAGTAATCGTTTGACAGCACTAAATCTATAATTGTTATCCTCATACCTAATTTGTTTGACCTCCATGAACATGCAAATAGAATGTTTGAAATAAACATATAGCCCTCATATATGTTTATATCAATGAAAATAAACACATACACAAATATGAATGATACTCCGTGATACTCCAATTAGTTCTTAGGCTTTTTTTCTTCAAAATGGCTGTAAAACTACTACAGTATGCAGAAAAACTAAATAATAGAAACCAAATTAAGATTTTAGAAAGCACCTAGAGCTGCAAGAGATAGGCCCCAAAACCAAAAGGAAAAAGCCAAAGCATGAGCAAGCCTAAATTAGCTGTGTACTAAACTCCTCGGACTGGTTTTTCACTCACGTTCTGGAACTTTCTGAAGGGCACAAACTGCACAATGTCGCGTACGGCCGATTCTCCCGTGATAGACCTCAGGCGCCCGTCATCTCCGTCCAGAATCTCCATATCTGTGAAATCGGCTTTGCCTACGCCCACAATGATGATAGACATGGGCAAGCGGGAGGCGGCGACTATTGCTCCACGCGTCTGGTCCATGTCCGTGATCACTCCGTCTGTGATGATCAGCAGCACAAAGTATTGCTGAAACAGATAGGGGGCGGAGTCAGAAAGACATAAAGTGTCAGTGTGTCAAATATTTGGGTTTGGGTTGAATCTCACCGACGCTGTGTTCTGCTGTAAAGCCTGCTGTGCGAAACGAGACATGTGGTTAATAATGGGTGCGAAGTTCGTAGGCCCGTAAAGTTTGACCTGAGGAAGGCACATCCTGTAGGCCTCCACCACACCCTCCACACCTACACGAAGAGAAATACAACGTCCTGTTTATACACATCATTTCCTGTTATGTGCAGAGGTTGAAAGACTGATATTGTAAAATACCTGCACAGTATGGATTTGTGGGATTGAAGTTGAGAGGAAACTCATGAGACACCTGAAAAAACAACAATAGTAAACAGAGGCTTCTGGGAGTTTGTCACAGTAACACCAGCAGATGTCATTTCATTTACCTGCCATGAAGGTGGAACCTGGGCGCCAAATCCAAACGCAGGGAACATTTTGTCACTGGAGGATATGAAATAAAGAATTAGACCTATGTTTTTTTTATATGATAGTATGATGCATAAATATATTGCTGGTGTCCTTGTACCTGTCATAGTCCTGGACCACGAGGCCAACTGACCAGATGGCTGAGAGATATTCATTCACACCTTGAGGACTGATGAAATGTAAAGAATCAGGTGACTTGGGGTCACCATTTGACCCTGTAAAGTCTATGCCCACCTGGAAGAGAAGAAAGATGTGAAGCACATGAGTAACCATACTTCAACATGAAGAAATACAATTCATAGAGACATAACAAATACAGTATAATTCTATGCAAGTATGTCTGTCTTTTTATTTACCATAACTAAAATAAAAAGTTATTGCCTATTATTGTTGTTTTTATAATAATACACAGATATAGCTTTTGAAATGTATATTATAAAATATTACTACAATATGTGGAATTTATGTCGATACAATAAGCTTTATCGGCAAATATAATTCTACACAAATATGTATGTCTTTTTATCTATACTAAATTAAACAAATAAATAAAACAAATATTACTTATATTGTAAAAAAAATGATATTTTATTTATTATTATTTCTAATATTTCTTAGTATGAGTAGTTTTTATATATAACAAAAATATACAATGTAGAATATGTTTTTATATTTAATTTAAAATATTACTCCAACATGAAGGAATTTATTTATTTCATAGATACATAATACATGCAATATTATTAAGATAAACAAACAAATAGAGAAATTAAGTCTAGAGAATATATACTTTATTATATTATATTTGACTTGTTACCTGTTAGTGATGTCTTAATTATTTAAAGTGTATTTAAATATTAAAATGTAAGTTAAAAACATGTTTTTACTTTAAAGTTTTTCAACTTTAAGTTTAAATTTAAATATTTAAATTTAAATATTTAAATATTTAAATTTAAGTATTTAAATGTAAAGTGTATATAAAATGATATAAACCTTTTATGAAACAATTTATGGCAGCCACTGAGTAAATGATTATATTTCAACAACAAATGGTAATTGTATCATTTAGAAGTTAATTCAAAAATTGCATTTTTAAAATTGTAATTTAATTTATTTAAAGTAAAAGCAATTTGTTCAGTAAACTATTGTTTAATTAAAAAGAAGGCTGTACTGAAACCATACCGAGGTATGTACCGAAATGTCATGTTTGTGTAGCATATATTTATATATAATATTTTTTTTATGTGAAGAAATAAATAAATAGTTAATAGCTTACAGTGAAATTGATCTCACAGCCTCCCATGATGTAGTCCAGAAAGGTGTATTCCCTGGTAATCTGAGACAGTAAACACAATCATGTCTAGAAATGTTTGCATTGGGTTTAATACTGAATGTTGAGAATAAAGTGTGTTTATGTGACAGTACCTGACAAACTTTCACACTCACGACTCCAGAGTTCTTATAACTTTTCTTCTTCTGTTTCTTTTTGCTGTTTATGCACTCAAACTCAGCCTGCAGGACACAAATCAGCTTCCTTAGTTCAGAAACATTCACACATTCATCAGGTAACTACATCAAAAGTGCTTTGAGGATCTCACCGGAGAGCTGCGGGACGCCTCTTGCAGACGCTTCATATTGGTCTCAAAAATCCCTATCAAATCATGAGATCCATCGTTGTCATAATCGTAACATTCAACCTAAAGAGGGTTGAAAATACAGCATGAAGTGATCTGATCTGATCTGGAGGGAATGAGATTGGAGGGTGGAACAGAGGGGAGGTTAGAGGTCATGCAAAAAGTCCATCAAATGAAGAACCATAGCACAGGTCTATTGGTCTCTTCATTCAAGAATGAGTAAGACACCACCAGAACAGCACAGCAAACAGGATCTCTCTAAATGAATGAATAGATGAAAGATGTCGGACGCCCTGCCACTTTCCACATTTCATAAGATATATGAAAAAACCTGTCAAAGAATATTCTAGCAGCAGTGTGTTCTCTGAATTCTTCACTAGAACAGCGAGTCTTTCTGAGAAAACAGCATCATTTGAAATACAGTAATACAGTATTCTAAACTCAAAATAATTAAATATAAAACTTTCTGGGAAAATGTATATGTACTCCATGGCATATTACTGAAATACAGTTATTGACTATTCTGAACTTAATTGTTTATTTGATTTACAGTAACTCTGTTTAATATTTAATACAAAATAAATAAAAATATATAATTAATATGCAAAAAAACACTGAATTACAATTAAATATATTCAATTAGACAATTACAATTTATTTATAATTATTATTTTAATAACATAATTTATGTTTATTTTATATTTTTATTAGTGCTGTCAAATAATTCATTGTGATTAATCGCATCCAAAATACGTTTTTGTTTACATAATATGTGTGTGCACTGTGTATATTTATTATGTAAACATAAATACACACACGTACAGTATGTATTTTAAAATATTTACATGTATATGTTTATATCTATATAATTGATATTATATATAAATATTTTAAATGTATAAACTTAACTTATCTTTCTTAAATATATACATGCATGTTTGTGTATTTATATCTACATAATAAATATACATAACACACACACACACACACACACACACACACACACACACACACACACACACATTATGTAAACAAAAACTTTTATTTCAGATGAGATTAATTGTTTGACAGCACTCATTTTATATATATTCTATTAAATGAACTGGCAAATTTGCATGCCACTTTCATCATTATTACATTTCAATGAGTTATAAGAATTGAAATATTTGAATTCTACCTACATCATGCTTTTTTTCCCACAATGTTTTATCCAAAATAATGGCGCTGGACAGAAAGTCCCCCCAGTTTGTGTTCAACACCATTATTTCCCCTTTAGCCTTATTAATTCACCATTCATTCTTTATTTTCATTACAATTTGAAACTATTTGGTTATGGTTCCTTTAAAGTTCAGATTTAACCTTTCAAAATAAATTGTAAGGTTTTAATATTCACAGATTCAAACGCCACAGTTTCCTGAGAACGACCCAACTAACTAAAGACGTCAACACATGAAAAGGGTTGAAATGACCTCATTCAGGAAACAACAGTTGGACAGAATAGCTCTATACTGATCTATGAAGGGCAAACCAGACGCTATTCAGTGACACACACATTTATAAATGAAACAGCCGTTCTGATGTAAAATACCTGATCTTTTCCCGACAGTCAGTTTCCCTTTAAGATGCTTTAGCAAGAAAAATCACAAAGTCATTGTAAGCCACCAAACAGTCTCTGACGGACAAGCCAAAGCAAAGCCAGAGTTTTACAGCCTCTACAGTCAAGGCAGAACGATTACGGATTGTTAATCCAGGAGGCCAGCCTTTTATATGGCACTTGTGTTAGCAACAGAGAGATTTTAATGTTATAAAATAACTTTTATAGCAACCAGTGAACACAGTCTCTACCTTGACTGGTTTCTCCATGTCTCCAGCACAGAGAGACCGTAGAGGGATTTTAAAAGGCCTCCAGCTAGGATTCAAGTTATTCTTCACCACCTGGTATGAAAGATAACAATGAACATTAACAACAACCACTCAGAGCGTTAATACTCCACATCTACATACAAGCACACCACACACCTCAGTTCTGTGAGCAAGCTGCCAGCCTGTTTCCGTCTGCCTGTAAAATTCCAGGTAGGGGTCGGATTTTCCAAAGAAATCCTGCAAGTAAACATTTAGACTGAATGCATTTTACAGTTTAAGAGCAAAGCAAATTCACAAACTCACTTCTCATGTCTTACCTTATTGTCCAGTTTTCTGGCCTCCATCTCAAAATTCACAACTCTGTTGTCCTTGATTTCCTCTGCACTGATCTGAAGTGAATATAAATATACAAATATATGCTGTTTGTATATGTCGTAACTGTTTTATTGAGTAAGGACGTATTACATTGATCAAAAGGGACAGTAGGGGGTTTTAAATATTTATATTTTCAATAAATGTTTTTAATCTAGTCATCAAAGAATCCTGGAAAAAAAATCAGTTTTATCAAAATTATTAACTAGCACTAAAATTTTGGAACATTGATAATAACAAAAAAAATTCTTGAGCAGCAAATCAGCATATTAGAATGATTTCTGAAAGATCATGTGACACTGAAGACTGGAGAAATGCATCACAGAAATAAAGTACAATTTAAAATGTATTTTAAGATAAAACCATTATTTTAAACTGTAATAATTGTCTTAATATAATTAATTTTAATGTATTTTTTGACCAAATAAATGCAGGCTTGATGAGAAAATTAACTTGAAAAAAAAGTAAAATCTGTATTATTTATTAAAACAATCTACCATCAATGATATACACAATAAGCTGATGTTCTTTATGTCACAACAACTTAATGGAAAATGATTATTCTCTAGCAACCACATCTAGAGTAAATATGATGAAATATCATGGACACTCACCGTAATCGTTCCCTTTCCTGCAGGTTTCTTGTTCTTCAGCACCAAAGGTCTCGTCAGCTTACAACTGGAAACAACCTTGTGTAGAAATAAAACAAATGTAAATACACATCAGACAATGTCACGGATAGGGATGGGTACCGAAACTCGGTATTTAATCGGTCTCGGGGCTAAATTATAAAAGACCGGAGTATCGATAAGCTCTGACGTTAACGGTTCTGCTATCGGTACTGGAGAAATTAAGAAAACACACATACATTTATTATTGCTATATATATACACACATTATCTTGCAAATTATATCCCGCCAGAGTCACCAGCTGTTTTTATATGCAATAATATTCAAACTCTTGTCTATGATGCATTTTTGCTATTCCCAAATCAGAAGCGCGATCGCTCACGTGGATGAGTTCAGCACGCGCAACATAAGCCCTGTTTATGATAGAAGAGAGAACTAACCATTAAAACATGCTTACACTTTAGGCCTGTGGCTGTTATATTAAACTGAGTTTATTTAATGTTTTTTTTAGCTTCTAAAGATTATAGCCGTGTTTCTTCTAACACAACTTCCTTCTCTTCACAGCGGCGCATTCGTTTCCTCCCTGACCAAAACTTAACATCAGAATCAGATCAATCGTCTGTCGATTGTTGTAAAATGCCGCCTTTACAGTTACTAAATTGCTGGACATGTTTGATAATGAAATGTTGAAGTACAATCCACACGAGAGATGCTGTTCCTCAGGCTGAAGTGTGTGTGTGTGTGTGTGTGTGTGCAGGGGCGCGGAAGGTGTTTTATGTAGGGGGTGCTGTGGGAGTCAATTTCTGCATATAAATATTCGCCAAATAGAAACAGAAAATCGTATATAGCTACGCACTTTCATGAGATCGTGTTAGACAACAATTAGCTATTTTACAAATGGGAATAGGCTACAATGAATTCATAACAATGTTTTACATTCAAGTTACATTCAAGCTTAAAACCCTTAAAATGTATAGTGAAAAGTTTTTTAAAAGCATCTGGAATGCAATAAAGTAATTTTAAAGCTGTTTTAAAGCATTTGCTGCATGGATTAAAACGAGGCCAATAAATAATTCACATCAGTCAGACAAAATTGCATTGCAACAAATCCTTTAAATTTCAAGGACAAAGATTTACATACTTTTTTTATTGAATACAATTATAAAATAAAACGCAAATTATAATCGGGCCTGTTTTAGGCTTTCCCTTATTTTTATATTTTAGATGGTGAGGTGAGGGGAAAAATGACTCGCCATTTCCTCATTGGAGAAATATATGCATCTTAACGGATTACATAGGCTAATGAAGAGTTTTGCTTTGCTTTGAATTATTTCGTTTTAAAGTAGTATTTTAAAGCTTTCTATAGATATATTTATCATATCTCTGAGCCAGTTTCGAGTTGCCGAGTTTCGGTTCATCATTGAAGCCTCTTGTTCAAAACCGGAAGAAAGTGCATTCTCTGTTTTCCTATTTTATAAAAGCACAATGTTGATATTGTGAATGCACACAAATAAAAGTAGACCCTTTACAGTTCAAATGATATATTACTCTTACCTTTATGAGAAAAAAAAAATCACAGGCGTATTTTAAGTTGTTTTACTGTAAGAAAAAATCCTCCATGTCCTGTAAAGCTCGCTTCAGCTTCCACTCTCCACACAAACTGTTGGATATTGCACATTTATATAGGTTAAACATTTAAACTAACACTGTGATATGCTTGAACTGTTTATAGGCCTATCTATCGATTTTATTTTAGTCAAGTCTTGATGATTTGATAAGGCTAAATTAATCAAACATAGGGGATCAACTCTGATGCTGGCCGCTTGGTCGTTGCTTAAAAGAAAAAACATTTAACGAACAAAAAAATGCTCCCAAGGTTTTTCTAAATTAACTTTATGAAGAAAAAAAAAACGAAACATCGTCTAATCACTTTTCCATTACATACAAAACTGAACTATTTTAGCTATAAGCTGTTTTGGGAGAAGGGAAAGACTCATATCGCTGAGAACAAAAAAAAAAAAAAGTACATCCATGATATTTCCATGTTCCGCTTTTAAGCCACAACCTACAAATTCTTCAACACAATCATAGCATTCACAAACATAAAAGCAAGCATTGGCAGTGCTGCGTGCGTGATTTGACAGGATGTGCGCAACGTGCGCATCAAATAGCCCTGCATCAGTTTAATAACTTTGATAACTTTAATTCTTACAACTGTTAAATTAATGGGCAAATGGTAAATATGTCGAAGATCACATAGAAATAGATAGCAAAATAGCCAATGTAAACTAAATGTTATAAACATCGGAGCAACCATATACATTTTTAAATTAATCTTTATTATAACAAATTTAGCCTATATATTTTTTTTATTCACAACAGTTTACAGTTGCCCACAGAAAAAACTGTGCTGCAGCACCTCAGCACCCCTATTCGCCCTGTGTGTGTGTGTGTTGTGTGTGTGGGTGTGTGTGTGTGTGTGTGTGCGTGGTGTGTGTTTGCGTGCGTGTGTGTGTGTGTGTGTGCGCATGCGCGCTCAAGCATTGGCCGTCAAACGATCAAATACACACACACAATAAATGGTATATTTGTCAGTTTGTTTAACTTTGTTTCTTTGTTCATGTTCTTACTTTATCTTATCTTATGTATATAAAACACAAAAAATGCCTGCACACTGCTGCATTTACAAATTGATGTTTTATATTTATTTAATGAAATATTTAACATCTCAGAATATAAAGCCATGTTAATGATGTTCTAATCTATCATAGAAATATATATTTCATACATATATGTGTATGTATGTATGTATGTATATATGTATGTATATATATATATATATATATATAAATAACAAAAAGTACCGATAAGAATACCGTTAAAGCACCGGACCGATAAGCAGTATCGATAAGAGTAGTAGTACCGTTAAAACCTTAACGATACCCATCCCTAGTCACGGAGGAAAAATGACTTCAAAACATGGATGTTTAGGATCTTTGGTGGTCTTACCTGACCCAACGAGCACTCGAACTCGCCCAGGAAGTCGTCATCGCTCAAATCGACGGTTTTATTGTCAATATCGTAAAGGCCGAATCTGAGTTTCTGAACAATCTCAAAGTAGTAATCGACAACAAACTTCTTGGCAAATTTTGGGCTTAAGCAGTTGTTAACCCTCTCAGTGCGATCGACCTATGAAACAAAACATTCAGATTCCCAAACATGCCTAAGCATTCACATAGACATTTGAACTATTTGCACAACAAACAAGTTTGACCTGACCTCAAACCACTGGTTTCCAGATGTGTTCATGAGCAGGACACACAGCGGGTCAGATTTGGACCCCACATCCATGTCCAGCAGGTTTTCACAGGAGACTGTCAGCTCCACCTTGGTTACACACGACGTTGCCATTGGACTGATCTGTTTACATGGAAACTCTGTGAATGTGCCATGAGAACTGAAACTTTTGAAATAACAGCATTTTCTATGCCACAACCTGGTATATAGTTATGGGAACAATCCAGTGGTTTCTGTATTTCCCTTTGTACTTGATAACATTGCATGCTGTGGCCTCTGTAACAACTATTTAACCAAAATGCAATATATTTATAATTGACTTCATTTCTTAGGGTTAGTTGTTAGCACCTAGACACAAACACCGTGATAGTGTAAGTTTTAGTTTCCCACGCTACTCTCTTGTTAAATTAGCCAAACTTGTCAGAACACATTCTGATTGAATCAGACCGGTTCTGTATCTAAAGAATGACAATGTGTGTAGTTTTAGAATCAACAATGGATTCAGTTAGTGTTGCTGATCTTGTTTTATTTTAAATAGTTGTTTATTATGAACTAATAATGGTGACTAGCATTCACTCTGCTCAAATAAATTCATAGCAGGCTCTGATTTAGTTCATATCTCATTTGTACCCATTTGTATTTTCAAAGCCCATTTCATTTAAATGAACAATTAGAAACAACACTATTTTGCACATTTTAAATCAACTTGCAACTAGTTGCAACATCACACAGATTATTCAAGTCTATTTTTCATTGTTAGTAACTACTGTGATCAAATGTAACCTTACTACCTAAGGTGTTTTCATTATAATATATCAGTTTGTTTAAATGGCTAACCAATTATACTTTATACTATGCATATAATCACAATAAAGTCATATTGTAGTGTCTTACATTAAGAGTGAATTATATAGTAGTGTGATAGGTGGTGTTTTCGTGCAGAAGGGTGTGTGTGCTTGAGCAGAATGAGCTGAAGGCTACAGTACTTTAAACAGAAACCTTGAGCATGAGAGAAGGTGTGTGAGGAGGAACAATGGAGGCTCTTGAATGGAAAACTTGACTTAATATCAGTGCTGTCAGCTGTCATTACATGTCAGATCTCACCACTGATCGTAGATTTCTAAGACGTTTAATAGTTGGTTATTAAGAAATTAAATATATTGAAGTTATTTACCCATATTGAAAGTAGGGTTGTATCAAATGGTAATAGAACACAATGTTTTACTATAAACTAAGTTGGGCCTACTACATGATCATACATTTGTGTACTATGGTATGTACATAAACGCCAAGGTACTTCCCAGAAGAACTAGTACATATCCAAAAGAAACATGGTAGTATTATTAGCATTAAGCTATGCAGAAACATATTCGCTTAAATTACGCAAAAAAAAATAAAAAATAAGAACATATTTATAATCAAACAAAAATAAGGAAAATGTTCTGCTACTCTCATCTAGCAACATTGTCTTCAATAATAAATCTAGCCTACATGCTATAAAAACGGTTTTCTTTTGCATTTATGAAACATATGTGACCCTGGAGCACAAAACCAGTCATAAGTAGCACAGGTATATTTGTAGCAAAAGCCAAAAATACATTGTATGGTTTAAAATGAACGATTTTTATTTTATGCCAAAAATCATTGGGATATTACGTAAAGATCATGTTCTATGAAGATATTTTGTAAATGTCCTACCATAAATATATCCAAACTTATTTTTGATTAGTAATGTGCATTGCTAAGATCTTCATTTGGACAACTTTAAACGTGACTTTTTAGCACCCTCAGATTTTCAAATAGTTGTATCTCAGCCAATAATTATCCTATCCTAACAAAACAAAACCCGAATATTGTCCTATCCTAAATATTATTTATTCAGCTTTCAGATAATGCATAAGACGATCTCAGATGATTTCAGTTTTAAAAACTGACCCTTATGACTGGTGGTCCAGGGTCACATATGGAATGCATCTTTATATATCGTGACGTCATCGTCTGCTATGACGCTACGCTTTAACGTTACTTCCATTACTATGGAAATAATTGCATCAACTACAGCAACGCTGTAAGGTAAGGATCTCGATTGTATGCAATTAAAAGTATGAATATCTTACCTTGAGTCGTTAGTAGTTGGTGTCCGACTGCGTAAATCTGTTACTAGTTTCGGTTTAGTCTGGTTTATTTTTCCTGGTGTTTCAGTCTCCTCGCTCGATGTTGGGAAGCTTGCTGTTAGAAGTTTAGTTATAAATAAAAACCGAGTCCCTAAAATCGAATATAAAGCGTCTGTTTTGATCCGTTTTTGAGTGTGTCGGACCGTTGCGACGCCCTCTGAAGAAATACTGCGCATGCGCAGTCGATTAGGAAACTACCCTGACAACCGCAGCTAGTGGGAGTGTCTCTATACACAGGATACAAGGATTTGTTTTGGGCTGTTAAATTGTATCTGTAAAATGTATCTTGAACATTTCGAAATTATTTGTTAAATTCCATTACTTAAATGAACATATGGTTAATCTAAACTATTTTTAAATGTTTTATGTTTTAATAACCGGACTTGCTTAGTGACTTGAGTAGTCGTAAGAAATCAAAATACACTTTCATATGCTAAGACGTTATTATTCTATTAGTCCAAATGTCTTAAAGGTGAGCATGAAATACACAGAGAACATTTAAAAGTAATTATATTACAAAAATAAATAAATAAGTTACAGTGATTACCCATTACTGCACTGTGAAACATTTCCAAACACAGATCTCTCAACATAAAAAGCAACAACAAAACGCCATCAAATGAAGAGCTAGAGCAATTTATTTAAACAAAAGATCAAGATAAACATCAAACTGTGCTGATAGTCTCAATGGAAACTGAAGGACTGTGCCACTTGAAAAACCACCAGGAAGGATTCAAGAATATTTATTTGTTACAAACTATTATTTCATTTTTGTTATAATATTTGGTGTACTTAGTCACTTTTTAACTGAACTTTGGATTAATATGCCTTAAACACAAAAACACTTCATCTATACAACACATAAATGTTTATTCTATATTTATTACAGTAAGTATATACAGCAGCTATATTCATATCATTCTTGGAGCTGGTGTGTTTGTGAATGACTCATTTAAGCGGTCCTTTGATATTAAATTAAATATTTCTCTTAAAGTAGATACAGTAAATATTTTAAATATATAATCCAATTGTCAATATAAAATCTTCAAAAAAAGCCTAATGAGAATAGGCAGTGCTGGTTTACTGTTCAATTTTACAGAAGATATAAAACACACATATGACAACAGTATTGTACAGTAAAACAGAATCAAAACAGTTTAGTGTGCCACTAAATTTAACTGGACTTTCCAGCGCACATTTGCCTTAGACTGTCCAGCTCTTCTTTTGCGTCTGTAGCTCTTTGGAGCTGTCCTGCAAAAGCACAAGCAACACGGGCAACACACCACATTGACTGGCTCTGGAGCTCTCGGGCCTCCAGCGTACATGTAACCCAGCCGGGTCCGCACCATCACACCGAGCGGGTCTCGAACCCGGGATGCCGGCACGGGAGGCGGGCGCTCTACCAAGGAGGCTAAAGGCTGCAGCCTCTAGCGTCAGTCGCTAGAGCGTCTCTTTTTAAGGTCAGGGGAGTGAGGTTTACACACAGCACTTACTGGCAAACATCCGTTACACTCACCCCCCTAAACCTCACTCCCGTGCGGGTCACGGCACCAATGCAACCCCCCCGGGTCCGCACCATCACACTGAATGAGTCTCGAACCCGGGATGCTGGCGAAGGAGGTGGGCGCTCTACCAAGGAGGCTAAAGGCTACAGCCCCTAGCGTCAGTCGCTAGAGCGTCTCTTTTTAAGGTCAGGGGAGTGAGGTTTACACACAGCCCTTACTGGCATACATCCGTTACATACACACATGCACGCATCACCATCTTTCACACACGGGACGACACAACCATGCAGCTGTCACCTTATCCGATTATTATTATGAGCGGTGGCTAGACAATGCGTGAAAATCGTGTTTGCTCTGTAAACGGTATAGTCTTTCGTGTATTGGTTTGCAATGGACTGTTGTTATTAGTTTTTGCGACAGTATAGGTTTTTAAGTGTCTTGAGTTCTTCAATAAGCGTCTTGTTTTGTTTTTCAAGCACGGCGACTCGGTTCTCGAGACATTTGACATATTCTTTCTTCTTCCGCCGACATTCCCGGGCAGCTTCCCTGGAAGCAACAACAGAGAAGCTCTGTGAGCGTGAATACTGTAAATCTCACATTGTGTTTACGGTTCCCACTTCATGCAAGTCAGAACTGCAGAGCATCGTCGTGGCAAGCTTGTAAAAGCACATCCAAACCAGGAAAAGTGAATGAGTGTTTTTTTTAGTTGCATGTATATAATAATATATAAATTATTCCACAAGCTTGGTTTTTCCATTCTAAGGATCTTCATGAAACGAAGAAAGCTTTTAGCACATACTCCACACACTGAGACACCATTTTCATACTCAAGCATGATGCAGTGATAGGCTACAAGCAAAGAATACAAGCCTTTGACCTCATCAGAAGTTGAAAGCAGACGAATGGATGCAAAGGTCTCAGGTACAGAAAGAACTGAGGGAAAGACCAAGCAACACACCAAGATGGACTGCAATGAGCTGCTATGTGACTTCATGCTCTTTAGGCATCTTTACACAGCCGATTTAAGGCTGTTCTAAAGCGGGTCTGTGTCTGCTCAGAATTCAGTGTAAAGACGCAACGCCGCATAAAAGCAGACCTAAAATAAGCTGGGTCTGACCCACCTCAGTCCCTAGTATCAGAAGCGAAACAGTGCTGCTCTAAGCAGCGTCGTTGTCATGACAACCCAAAGGACGCCTGTCAGTTCGAGCCAAAAACAACAGTAAGCTAGCTCCATTTGTTTTAGCTAATGTTAATTAAAAACAAATTGTCTAACAATAGGGGAAACAACAGGTCCGACAAAGAAGTAAAAGAGCTTCTTTTAATAAGAGCAGAGGAAGAAATTAACCGGCAGAACTGTAAGAGACAGTAATGTGTAATGTACTATTACTATTATTTGTACTAATGTACTAAGTGCTTTTCCAAATGGAATTTTTTTTTAAAGAAAAATTAAATAACTGTCAATATCACAGAAGCTAACATTGTGACAAACCGTCCAGCGCACAATACACTGTAGCACGTGCAGGAAATATATTTATTTTGTGTTTTAAATTCTTTGTTCTTTTTTATATTTGTTAATACATTTTTCAGCATTTTTTTCTGTTATAACTAGTTTTAAAATTGTTGTTATTTTAAAAGTTATGTTTCCCACAATTTTAATTCCTGTTATATTTTCGTGGTTTATGCCGCTTCAGATTTGGTTTCTGTGCCGCCTTTGCTGTGTAAAGATGCCTTTAGGCTACAGAATGCAGGGGTAATTCTGGAATGGGGAAGGGCTGGGCATTACCTGTTTTTCATCAGTCGGAGTTCCCTCTTACGTGATGCTTCCTCGGTCAGCTGCTGAGGGCTTGGCAGAGAGCCTGGTGAGCCGTCCATTGCCTGGGAAAGGTCAGATGCAGGAGAGGAAATCTGATACGCAGACATACCTCCAGTGGTGGCTGCAAAAACACACCAACACATCAGTTAACAGAGGAACAGTCCCCAATCTTTTCAAAGGCATTCATTTACAGAACATTTACTGAATATGTTATATTTCCATCTCAGATAACAAGGATTGTTCTGCTAGCCGAGTCAGGCCAGTAGTTCAGATTTATTAATGTTCAGAATATTTTCATTGGCCTTTTCACAAAAATATACTGAAGGACCAGCCTGAAATTTTGAGATTCATTTCCAGACCCAGGTGTTTTGGACTGAGCCCTAATATGAACATAATTTAAAAGTCATTTTATGTTTACTGTTTTCTGAAACATACTAACACTGCTGGTAAACTACATTTTTGGAAAATTTTACTCTGAAATGAGTTGGCTAGTTTGTTAAAATCCACCATATAACACAATTACACACTTCACAAGCAAAGTAGTGTGACATTTAGACATCATTGTGGTTGAGAGTCAGAAAACAAAAAATCAGAGAGGTTCATCTAAAGTGACATTGATGTTTTCAAATTTCAAACAAGAATGTATCCGAATGCGTATGCATAAATATAATATAAATATAAATACAATTAAACAGATTGCAAAAGATTATACTGACACAGAGTCCATGAATATCACCAAGATACTAAACAGGCCTAAAGATCAACTAAATCAAATGTCTGCAAGGACCAAAGGCAGTGAATTAATACCACTGGAGATCAGCAAACACATTGTGTGACCTCTGAGTATGTTACTTATACACAGATCTACTCGTAGTGTGGTTGTAAACTGGATTGCACACCAATAAGAGCTCCAACATACAGTATTTCATACGCTCTGATTCAATTTCCCCCAGTAGCAACAAACTATGTGGTCACAGTGATAAAACTGTGTTACTAAAGTTTTTACTTTTTGATCTCTCTTCATCGAAACAAGTTAAATCATTTTACAAAGCTCCATGAACAATGGGGGGAAAATGCACAGCAACATTTCTTTAAATGCGTCTGATTCTCTTTGTCTCCGTGGAGACTGCAGCGTATTATAAGAGATGATTAATCTGGTAGTCTTGCTCTCGCAAACGGAGCTGCTTGTAATCACAGCATGACTCTGAACTGACGTCAATGTACATCTTATTTGCCATTCAGCATTTACATTTCCCTGCTGGTGTCCAATTCCAGGAAACAACATGACGTCAGCTGCAATGTGAGTGGGCAGCACATTCACGCGCTTCAGAGAGAGAGAGAGAGAGAGCGACAGAGGTCCTGAAAGAAATGAGTGAGAGCTACAGAGGAACTCAACAGGAAGCAAAAAATGTGAACATTTCATTCTTTCAGCCTGTTGCATGCTGCAGAGATGATTCATCGCAAGAATATAAGAGGAGAACGGATTCGATACGAATCGAATATCGTTTTCTCAGTACAATCTCCGTGCGTCTCTACCAAACCTTCAAAGTTCATGTTCTCTGAACACAGTCGGTTGAAATGACCATATCAATTTCAAAAACAGACAAACTCAACTGATATTTAAAATGCAATCTTTAAAGCAAGTTCCTAACATGCTGAAAACCGCGTAAGATTGACAGAAAACAACGGACGTACCTGATTCTGTCTCATCTCCTGTCACAGCCATGTATAGTGAGCTGAAAGCTCGTCTTTCTCTCTCTGCTGTCAGAATGCAATGCTGCTCAAACCACACGCTAAGTGTGCAGTCACTGTCAGGGCCATTGACATCACTATGACATCATTAGCCTCCTGATGTCAGTAACACAGTGTCTAGCGGAGCCAGCCCTCGCCCTCCCCACCCCCCTCTGACGTCATTCACACATCAGACAGAGAGCCGGACCCAAGCAAGCTACAGAAGGAAGTTATTATGCTTAAAAACATCTTTTAAACCTAAATCTGTGAGTTGCATGAAAACTTTCAGGAACATATATGGATCACTTTTAACTCTAAAATAAAAAGAAATAAATTACACTATACCATTCAAAATATATTTTCATCAAAGAATCCTGGAAACAAATGTACCACAGTTTCCACAAAAATATTAAGTGGCACAACATAATGTTTCCAACATTAATAATAAGAAGAAATGTTTCTTGGGCAGCAAATCATCATGTTAAAATGATTTCTGAAGATCATGTGACACTGAAGACTGGAGTAATGATGCTGAAAATTGTGTTTTGCATCATAGAAATAAATTGCATTTTAGAATATATTCATACAGAAAACATATTATTATTAATAAATTAAATTTAGTTATTAATGTTAAATAATACGTTTTTACTGTATTTTACATTAAATAAATGCAGCCTTGGTGGGCATACATTTCTTTCTGAAATATTCACATTTGTATTGACTCTAAATATTTGAACGGAAGTGTATTTAAAAAGAAAATACAATTTTTAGGATTGGTATTTCATACATTTTGCACATTTTCTTCACCAGAATTCCTTTACTCAATAAACAAAAATCTCATTGCTATGTAATTATCATGAAAACAATGTCAAATGCAAACAAAAATAATCCTAATGGGTCTAATGTCTTATTTTGGGGCATAAAGTGGCCAAGACATGTTCTAAAGAGAATCACCCATGTGTTTATTTTTACGTCTATGAGTTTAATATTTAACATGTGGATTAAAACAATTATTTAGTATTTAATTTTATATTGTAGTAATTCAAATGAGAGTACAATCCAAATGAACGACTCAAATGGTGATGTCATTACCTTGGCCCTTATCTTCAGATACGATGTAAGTGCCATTGCTGGAGTGGACAGCATACTGCATTATGGGAGACCCAGACCAGGAAGTGAAGGTATCATATCTCTGCTGGCAGGGGATAAACTGGACACCGCCACTCTGGTTGACAGAGACTTTAAAATAATAAAAGTCATATGAGGACAAGCCTGTGCACTTCATTCTTTTGATTTGTCAGAGACAATAATGTTTAAAAAGCATGGAATGGCAGTTATACATTTTTAAGAATGACTTGAGCATGCACAAGTATCTAAATAGTTCACGGTACATGTGAAATATGTATTTGAAACATCTCACTGAAAGGGCCTGCATTGCTATTGTTGAAAATATTTCTTGCGGATGTCTCAACATCCAACTTCTGTTTTGCATCTTCATAATTTGGTAAGTCACCAAGATGTGCACTGGTTGAAGAGTCAGGTAGATCCCCTTTTGTGTTCTCTTTGCAAAATACTAATGCTGCCTGAGGAAAAATCAAAAGACAGGTTTTGATTATTCCAAGAATAGCTCACCAAAAAAATGAGTTTTGCCTGAAATGTATTTACCTTCAGGTCATCCAAGATGTAGATGAATTTGGAGAAATGTCTCAATACCTGCTCACCAATGGATCCTCTGCAGTGAATGGGTGCCGTCAAAATGAGAGTCCAAACAGCTGATAAAAATATCACAATAATCAAAAGATGTCAATTGATGGACTGGAGTCGGACTGTGGATTTCTTGTAGATTAATTTGATGTTTTTATCAGCTGTTTGAACTCTCATTCTGACGGCACCCATTCACTGCAGAGGATCCATTGGTGAGCAAATTATGTCATGCTAAATTTCTCCACTTCTGATGAATAAACTTATCTACACCTTGGATGGCCAAGGGGTGAGTACATTTCCTTCAATATAGCCCTTCTCTGAATCCCTGATTTCTAAACCCACCAGATAAATAGAATTAGCCTACAAATACAAGAAAGATCTTATGATGATCTTGTGATGAATTCCTACAGTAATTGGTGAGGTTTAGATCACACACACACACACACACACACACACGCACACACACACACGATTTTCCGAAGCACACAAGGTGATTCCTGTGCTTTTTTCCACCTGCCACATACATGTGCGACCAGATCACACACATGTCTGAAGCATTGGACAAATCACTGAAGCTGTTCAGAGGAGACTGTGAACTACTATAAACGATCAATTTCGTGTTGATGGGAACCCATGTGACCAGAGGCAGTGTGTTTCTGACCCATTAGCAGTAAAGACAGAGACATGTAGTAAATTGTACCTGTTCATATACTGCAGACTGAGTGATTGGTTGACTTGCATCACCTGCATCCATACTCCTTTAAACTGAAGAGATTTGAAAAATATATATAATAAAATCACTGCTATACATTTTTTTATAATAATGCAATTAATAATAATATATGTAACTTATATTGTGTATTACTGTGCATATAATGTATTATTATCTTTCATAAAAACCACAAGCAACGAGATTTAGCCTAAAGCTGTCCATCAGTTGAGCTTACTCATACATAACTGTTTAAATAGTCTAAATAACTCGTATATTTTAAGGTGTGAGGCGTATATATTTAATGTTTAAAGTGGTTTCAAAGCAAATTGTGTGTTGGAATAACGTTATTGTTTTTCAATAATATTATTACGTTTGTTCTCTCACAACAACAAAAACGAAATGTGATCTAAATGTTTTAAAAGAACTCAAGGGACAGCAAAGTTAACGTATTCGTTGAATGTGGACACTAATATGATCGCTTTAACCATTTTCTTACCTTATTTTTGTTAAGAGAGAGGTGTTTAAGATGAGTAGAGTAGGCTACACGATGAGGCGAGCGGTTAGATTTGTAACGGTCAATTTACTAATGAGCGCGAGCGAGCGCTTCAATGTGTTTCAATGCAAACTGTCTCGCGCGCGGTATGAAAACGATCTCGCCTGTAGGCCACCTACAATTTTAGGAAATTCTATTGTTATTTTAACTGTTATTCAATGTTGTCTTCGTAAACAACATCTATGGTTAGAACGTCAAAGAAAATATTCGCCATTTGGCGACATCCAGTGAGTGAAGTTGGAATATAACTTATGTTGCTGTCACTAATTATCCAAATTAAATCAGAAAGGTAATCAATAATATGTAATTAAGACTATATACTTTTTAAATCAGTAAAAACAAAGACATTGAAGCATGGGTTTTTGTCATTTCTAGCACTTAAAGCATTTATCTCAAGCTCCATGACCTCCCCATTTATGATTAGCCTACTAGATTATTTTGCTAAATGTCAGACTGATATATTAGTAAACATTGAGAAAAATAAATTTGAAAATACTTTTCCATGACTGCTGGAACCTAAAGTTATGACAGTGTCCATCAAAAATGAAACCAGAAAACTCTTTATTATTGTATTTATTTTTGGTCTTTCTTGAAAATACAAAACAAAAACACATTAAACATTACAAAACATTCTTTAACCGAAGTGACATAGGCAATGTATAAAGTAAAAAGACAATAAAATTCAGTCAGTTACGATGTAATTTTGAGGTAACAAGCGATGTTTGGGTCAATAATAACTTAACTCAAATTCACCTCCTCAAATGTAACCAGTAGTGTTATCAAATCAACTCAATTGAGTTTTATTACTTTTTAACCACATCAACAATTTACCATTAAAAATGTCAAAGGTCGCTGCGATTCCGAAGTGAATCTTTCACTGCGATTCCAATGTTAATCTTTCGGTCAGACTTTTAAAACTTAAGAAAACCAATCCAGAGGAACACAAATGAGTTAGCATGCTCTCAGCACCAATACAGCTCAATCAACCAATTTTTGTACACACACAGGCAATTAGTGCAACAATTAACTGCAGCGAGAGCATGTAGAGTGATAAAACGTATCAACTAAAAACAGGCATATGAAGCGGAGGCACAAACCCTAAGGGCCCGTCTTCCCATCAGCAACAAACACACCATCACCCAGAGAAGACGAGCCATGCCTGGAGCTACAAATACACAAATTAAAACCAGAAAGAATAACAAAAAGTTGCTTTTTAAATGCTTACGTTATTAATATTTTGTATGAAACAATGAAGACATTGCATTCAATATACAGTTGTTTTTGCCCATCCCTTTGGGTTTTGCTTGAGAGAACTGCGGATGGTTTTGCATCTGTCATAGCTGGTAAAATTTGCTAACGCTGTTTTTTGTTTCTTTTTTAATATATACATGCATTCAATAGGTATTCCAATAAAACTAATCCCAACTCCCTTCCGGTTTCACCAATTAAAGAGTTAGCTAAAAACTGCAAGACAGTCCACACAACACAATTCAGCATGAAGAGCTTGTCTGGTCTTCGGCCGTGAGATATGTTGCAGAATGAGTGAAGGATGGGAAGTAGAAATGGAGCCGGACTGGGAAGATACTCTTTCCTTTCGTCTGCCAACTGGAGTTGGATTCACATTATGTTTGGAAGGAAGAGCAACTGGCTGATAACACTTGTTGTGTCAGCTCCAATTGAAAAAATACTGGACAGTGAGAATGCATATCTACCGTCTTTTGACCTGAAGACAACAAAAAGACAATTAGTTCACACAGGGACCAACAAAACCAGATTATTTTGTGAGTATAAATACAGTAAAGGTGCGGTCACATAGTGTAGTGATGCATGAAGTCACATTCAAACCAAGTGTCTGGTTCACTTGACCAACTGAATCCAATGCAAAATTTGCATGGGGAGATCTTCCACCCCTAGACGATATTCTCAATCGCATTGATTCTTACTGAAATCTCAGGCACCTGCACCTTCCGCAAGTGACGCCACTTGCCATCATTTTTATTTTATTGCATTTCTTAATTATTTTGAAAATAGAATCTCTCAACATTTTACACAAGTAGCCAGGTGGTGAAGACAAGAAAAACAATGTCACTTGCAATCGCCGCTTGAACTTTTTGCTATGATAGATGTTATGACATTAAATTAGTTTTAATCGTTTAACCACCACAGCATCTCGCCTCCATTGACAACGCACGCATTTGTGGGGATTGCAATTGACGTCACAGGTAGCAAAAAGTGCAAGCGGCGATTGCAAGTGACATTGTAATTTTTTATTCTTTTTCTTATCTTCACCACCTGGCAACTTGTGTAAAATGTTGAGAGATTCAATTTAAAAATAATTAATAAATACAATAAAATAAAAAAGACGGCAAGTGATGTCACTTGCGGAAGGTGCAGGTGTCTGAGAGAGCAAGTCTGCAGCCAGACCCTATTGGAAATGACAGGATTTTGCCAGTGAAAATTTGAAGGCAAAATTGTTCTATAGCCAATAATGTAGCGATGCATGAAGACACTTTTAAACCAAGGATCTTTCTGACAGTCAAAGCGGCAAATTTGTGTGATTAATTGAACCCAGCACAAATTCTGCATGGGTAAATTTATCACCCTTATACAAAATTCCAGACTGCGTAGATTCCTATGAAAATGACTGAATTTTGCCCACAAAATTTGCTGAAATTTCACTCAATTTTCTATATCAATAGAATAGTTTCTACCATCAATATATGATCATTTCTATGTCCACACGATACATATAGGTCACATTGACTCTGCCAGTCAATGAAGCAAATTTGCGTGAACAACTAAATCTGATATGAAATCTGCAGGGGTAATAACATATATGTGAAATAATGTAGCGATGTATGAAGTCACTTTCAAACCAAGCATCTTTCAGTCAGCTAATTTTCATGAACAATTAAACAAAGTGAAATCTTTCATCCTCGCATGAAATTCTCCTATGGGAACATCTCGTAGACACTATTGACTGGATTTCACCTGGAAAAATGACCTACAGTAAATGTGACTGGAGCTGGCAAACGTGGGGTATGCACTTACAGTGTCGTGTTCACCACTGCGGAGGCACGTAACTGTAGGTGGGAGTGGCAGGCTGGCGGTACGTGGGCATTGAAGGGTGGGGTGCGACTGGGGTCGGAGAGTGAGCAGTTAATAATGTCCCTGAGGAGAAAGAAAATATGCATTTTTACTATTTCTTCTTGAACTGTGTGAATTTCAGTGGATTATTTGGATGAGACTCACCAGCTGACATCGCCATGGTGGTGCCTCCTACCATGCCCATGGCGACTCCGTTAGGGCGGGATGGGGGAATGGGAGGGGCATACATGCCCGCTGGCATGCCATTGGGCTGGACCACCGTTGTATGATGAATGACATGTGGCGGTGCTGCGTAAAAGGGCTGTGTGTAGTAAGTGCCTTGCTGCTGTGGAAAAAACATCCAATAATTTAACAAAATGCAGGTTTGACATTATTTACGCTTCATAACTTCCAGACTTATGTTGCTTTACCTGTGCGTAGAGGTTTTGTTGGGGGTAGGGACTTCTCATGGGGTAGACTGCAGCAGCGTAGGGGTTAGGTGATGAGGAATAGGGGGGTACAGCACCTGTTGATGGGGAGCAGGACATTTTGAAAGGGGTCCCGGGAGCATAACCTGTAGAGATGACATTATATTTTAAGAAAATTAAGCAATATCCTAATTTGCTATCAACAGCAATGCTTTTAGAAAGTGAGCAACTGAACATCACATCAAAATTGACCTGGATAAAATCTGGTACAACCCTACATTTTTCATGAACATCTAGATTTATTTGGAAATAGGCCTATGCAAGATTACAAAGGCAAAATGGGCAGTTAATGTCATGTCAAGTCAGTTTTATAGGGATAGTCCACCAAAAAAATTAAAATCCTGTCATCATTTACTTGCCTTCATGTCATTTAAAACCGGTATGACATAATTTCTTCTGTGGAACACAAAATAAGATATTTTGAAGAATGTTGGTAATCAAATTGACTTCCAGTGTATGGACTAAAAATACAATGGAAGTAAACGGGAACCAAAAATGTTTGGTGACCAACATTTTTCAAAATATATTCTATCATGTTCTGCAGAAGAAGAAGAAACATCATACAGGGTTGAGGGTGAGACTTGAGGGTAAGTAAATGATGACAGAATTGTCATTTTTAAGACATACTGATGAGTTCAGGCACAAAAGTGTTCAAGGAAAATACTAAAAATAAAAAACAATGTGAGCTGTAATCCAAGAACTAAACTTTCTAGCTTCTTAAAACATGTTAAAATCAAAACCTCAGGATATATTTTTTGGCTGAGTTAAGAAGATCCATGTAACATAATCTCTGTTTTGGCTTCTTGGAAAGTGAAAAACACAGGAAAAGGAGAGTTTGGGCTTCCCTCACCAGTGGGGAAGGCTGGATTAATGCCAGGGTACATGCCGGGGGAGTATGCTGGAGCATAACCCACAGGAAATCCCACTGTGCAGGAGCAATTAAGAATAACAGCAATCAACAATAACAGCAAAGACATTATGCTGGGACTGAATTGATTATTGTGTAAAAACTGCAGACACTTCCTATCGATTGCATGCAAACGAGTCAGAGCTCATCTCTGGTTACCTGGGTATCCTATTCCTTTAGGGTTGGCATAGGGAACCCCTGATGACGCAGGGCTATAAACAGGGTTCATGATGTTTATCTTTCAGCACCTTTGAAGAATAGGACAGAAGAAGACATTACATTCATTCAACTAAACAATGACCTACTACTAGATAGTTGTACTGTGCATTACGGGTGTATATATGTATATTCACTTATAATAGATCCTTCACAAACACAGTAAGTGTACTTGGTGCAAAACAAAAATAACAAGCTATAAAATATGGAAATAAATACATATTTAAAAAATGTATATCAATAGATTCTTAAACACAACAAGATTCTTCTTCAATAAAAATGTAAATGCGCAAACAGACCAATAATAATTGGTTTGACTGATATGGTTACATTTATTTTCATTTTTTTTTTTATTTGTCATATGGTAAAGATTCACATTCACTGTGCATTCAACAAGGAAAAACAGAGCACCTCTGGTGAAATTGTCGTTTTTTAAATTATTGACTTTTTGATTTATAATGTGTGTTTTATCAAAGTAGCCTAAGGATATGGTTATTGCGGTATGTAATAATTACTATTAAATATTTTCAATAATCAGTATCAGTCAGGATAAAGAAAAGTGGAAAACAAATGCTATGCAGTTTTATCAGTTGTGAGTAACAGGTACTTTGTAAGGAGTCCATTTATGGCCTCTCTACATCTCTACAACACCTGTCAATCAAAACCGATGTGCGGGAACACAAAGCCGTTAACTGCACTGCATGAGTTCAGTAACATGCAAAATGGCACATCCTGACTTACTCAATGATGCATCAAGACAAATGTCGAGTTCACCAAAAATAATCCTTTAAGGCGCATACTGATGTACTGATGTGCTCGTACTGGTTAAGTGCACCCGATGAGATTTAAAACATGCAATTTGTGCATCGAAATATAATCCAATGCAATTGAGAACATCAATCAGATACAAAGCAAATGCGCATTAACGCAACGCATTCAATGCATCGGACACCTCTGAAACACGAGTAACGTTACGGCTTTCAATTAACCTGAGGTCCCGATTGTAAACCGACTCTACCAGTCGGCCGATTAATATTTTACATGCATGGATAAAACAAGAGCTTTTTGCACCACTGGATTAGACAGACGATCGTGCTTTGATGCTCAAACATCATAATAATAGACGTGACATTGTGCACGCAGAATGCAGCGCAGCGGCTCGGTGTTACAGGCCGACAGCAGCATCTCGCATCCCACTTTATCCCAATTCACTACATGTCCCACTCCTCCATACACCCCTGTTTATCCCAGACAAACCCCCCTCGGATGGGCAGCTAAAGCGATGCATCTCAACCGGACAGTGACTGTGGGTACGTACGGTCGCTGTGGTTGTTGTAGCGGGCGATTAATCCAGTATTTCGCTCGTATCTGATGATCTTGTCTGTCTCGCGCTCTTGCGTCGGCTGCAAACGGAACGAACGATACGCAAAGCGAGCCCCGGCAGCCCAGTGCGTCACTTCCGCCTCTGCAAGAAGCGGAAGAACGTGTTCAAACGGGTGCAGCCATTAGTGTTGACGAGGACTTTTGATTACACATTTTTTTATATATCTGGATTTGTTCTAAATAGTTTTTAATTGATAAATAAAATGACACGCAATAAAATCAGCCACATTATATCTTCTTATTCGTTTTATGGCGGATTGCAATCATAGCCACATTAACTTAATTAACGTTATATGTTTTGTGGATCGAATTTACTTTAGTTTTACCTTGTTACCTTTGTATGATTATGTAAAATATTATAAATTATTAGTGGTTTTGTACCATATTGTATTCCACCATAGTGGAATAATTTTCCCCTAAAAACAACTTCAAACAACTCATTTAAAAACTCATTTGGAACTTCTATTTTTTCAAGCTAAATAGGCAGACAATAAAATAAGACGATGCTAAAAATATATATATTTTTCAATTAAATTAGATATATAAGACAAAAAACGTAAGAACAACAACTGAACTGTTATTGTAATAGTGTTTTATTATGTTAGTTTGTATTTTTGTTGTATTTCATTTTTTGAAAATGTTATCTTGTAAAAGTATGATAACAATATTAAAACGAGGTGCATTTTAATCGTATAATTCTATTGGTTAAATTTTACACACGTACATTTTCCTACAAAATACCAATTTTCAAAGAAATAGAAAGCTTTATTTATTATTCAGTTTAATACTAAAGCTGAAGACTGTTCGTTTATGCTCTCTTTTCATTCATTCGTTTAAAATTCTACATTTTATTTATTATACATATTTATGTTTACTCATATATATATATATATAGAGAGAGAGAGAGAGAGAGTATTGTTGTATTTTTATTAGTAGTATTTTATTATTTTAAACTCTAGGGGGAACTGTAGGGAAAGCTGTAAAAAGGGACAATATATTAGTAAGGCATTCTGATGAAGTGCATAATAATCTTTAATTTATGAATAATAAAAGTGTTAATTGTTTTACTTCATCATGGTTGATACGACAGCTTTTCCTCCCGTGTAGTATATTTAAATTGTATATTGTTGTTTCTTAAAGGGTTAATAAACACAGAGCAGGTTCACGATGATGGGTCATGAGTACAGCAGCCGGTAGAGGGACGGAATCCTCTCTCTCTCTCTCTCTCTCTCTCTCTCTCTCTCTCTCTCTCTCTCTCTCTCTCTCTCTCTCTCTCTCTCTCTCTCTCTCTTCCGGGTTTGAGTGCGTCGCTGTTCTCCGGTCGTCTCAGTAGGAAACATGGCGGCCGTCAGTAAGTACTTGACAGCGAAGAACTCCGCTGCAGCTGGCGGTATCCTACTCGTTTTATACCTCCTAAAGCAGAGACGAAGATCCGCTGGACTGAACAGGTATGTGGAAACACACATAAAGAACCGAATGCATGAAATCAGATCACAAATGAAGTTCAGTGTCAGAGTGACCCCGGTTCAACTAACGTTACAGCAAAATGAGTCTTGACCAACATTATGACCATGTGTCCAAACCTAATGAGCTGTCTAGTGTACGGTAGGTAGGTACCTCACTAGGTTTTGAGACACATCCTGTATCATGAAATACAGTCTTTATCACTTGAAATCCACATGAAGTTTATTGAACATGATATTATGCTTGTTGCAGTCTCACTGTCCAACAATGGACTCATTCATAAAAGGACAGCGTTATTGGATAAATGTTGCCACAATTTGCATTTAAACCTTCTATATTCAAGAATGATTTTTTTTTGCATCATCCTCAACAGGAAGAAGGGTTCTTCAAATGATCTGAACAGTGAGGTAAGAGAAATGTATTGATTGATCTCTGCATGAACTAATAAAAACTATACACACATAATGCAGTGTAAGTTGCTTTAATGTCAGATGATTCAAGTAATATTTAAGTTGCAATCTTGACTATTTAGTTAAAGATCTGACTGGGACTATATTTCTGAGTTTCCTTTGACTTCCAACACTTGCAGAAAGATGGCAAGAAAGAGAGAGCTGCTGTGGACAAGCTTTTTCATCCGGATCTCACGGATCGTCAGGATTATGGTGCCGAGATTCTTCTGCAAAGAGGTGAGAATTGACTTCATGAAAGGTTGTGGGTTCGATTCCCAGTATATACCAATATACCCAAATAATTGCAGCTTTTGTGAGCATTAGAAACCTCTTTCTAAAACATAAAAACGTATAGACTCCAAACTTGTTGGATAATGTGCATGTTGTTAGATCATGCCTCCATGCCAGATAATTAAAGGTCCCATATTGAACACCTTTCTGGAGTTTTATTTGAGGTTTTTATGTCCTTAAGAATATATATCTGCGGTATAAGTAATTCACTTTTGACAATATGGGACCTTTAAGATCCAGCCGGTGCCAGATTCCATCAGAATAGTTTTTATTTCAACTGTTTTGTTTGGTACCAGAAAAACTCATCAGTGAAGTAGTCTAAGACCCAAAACCTGTTAACAGGAAGTCTTGTCTGGCACCCAAAATACCTAAAACTCCATGAACCGTCTTCTGTCAGCTAAGAAGTTGACTGAGGAAAAAGCCAGTGAAGAGCAGAAGCAGGAGACAAATTGATGATAAAAAGGAGCAGAGTTTATTGAAAAGTCCTAGTTGTGTATGTTTTAATGCTCAGACGTCGTCTGAAGAACACTAATTCAACAAGTATTGGATTACCAAAACTGCTTCAAAACAACATCCCATAAACCTTGAGTTTCCATAAACATTCCCTCGTATCTCTTATTCATGAAGACAAACAGCCCTTGAAACCACACAGTCATAAGACTAAACAACAATGGAAAAATAATATATAAAAACTACTATAATGTTAATGAATCAATGAAATGGGTATATAAATGACTATGATTATTATTACAAATGATTAAAATGATTATGAATATAAAAGAAAGTAAAACCCAACACAAATGTATGGCTGCTTTCTTGAAGCAAAAGACAAGAGAAGGATCCTCAGATCATTCATTGTGTAAAATGAAGGATCTTCGTTCTGCTAAATCGAACCATTTCAGCTCATTATTGTTTTTCATATTTATTTATTGTATGTCACAGACATGGTACCTGCTCCTGATCGCAGTGATGCTTGTGACTCGGACCTATTGTGACGTCTGGATGATTCAGAACGGCACTATGATTGAAAGGTAATGTATGGATCTAGATCTCAAACTATTACACTTTGCAAAGACGCCAAGCACCCAGTTATATATTGATTTAATGTGATTTGATTGTATTTTTGACATTTTACCAGTGGAATCATTAGCAGAGATATCAAACTATTCAAGAGGCACTTTTATTCCTACCTGACTGTCATTCCTGGGGTAATTTACTGTATCTCCGTGTGCTGTGAAAACTAATGTATTGTTACAGATGTGTCATGTGATTTACATCACTGAAGCAGTCCATTGTGTTTCCTCACATGCTCACCTCTCAGATCTCCTCTGGTCTGCAGTTTAAATGCACTTTTGTGTTTTGTTAATGTGTGCTTCCTCAAAAATCGTTTGCATTTATTTTCTTCATGCACGTGAAGGACAGGCCAGTGGGATGAGTGTTTATTTGCTTCTGTGTTAACTCTGACCATGTTTGCATGTGTTTGTGTGCGTGTTGTGGTTTGCAGTGCGATCATTGGTCGGTCCACTAAAGGTTTCAAGAAGTACTTATTCAACTTTATCACGGCCATGCCAATTGTAAGTCTCTGCTTTTATCAAAGTTGGTAGTAACTGTTAATAGTCAGAGTTCTGAGAATGTCTAAAATATGAAATTAAAACAGCTTCCAAATAACCACTTTAAGCAAACAACCAAACTAATATATGCTTCATGTTTATGTAGAAACATCTCTGAGGCTAGAACACATTTGTTTAATATCAGTAAAGAGCAGCATGCAAGAATTGTTTGACGTTGTTGCTATGAAAACATTCAGATTTGTAAATGGTTGCATTTCAATCTTTCAGATCGCCCTGGTGAACAACTTCCTGAAGTTGGGCCTGTATGAACTGAAGCTGTGCTTTCGCGTGAGACTTACCAAACATCTCTACGATGAGTACCTTAAGTAAGGCCCATCGCTGCCATGACATTATTCCAACTGAAATATTCTTCACGAAAACTCATTCAAATGCATTACTATTATATTTGCTCATACTGGATTAGCTATCTGTTACAATGTACTTAAATACAAATGATTCAAATGGATGCATTGACAGTAAAATTCTGATTAATCACTGATATTAAAATTCTAAATAATTTTGTGTAAACATTTTAGTATTTTTTATTTATAAAAATCCCTACATTAGAACTGCAAGTATGTAAGACTTTAATTTTAAGATTTGCTGATTATTACAAAAAATATTCTTAAAAAATAATAGCTGAGCACTATGTAAAAATTTTATTTGAATGAAAATATGTATAAAAATGTTTTATTAAAACAAAATTCTCAAAATGTAAAAAAACATTTTTTTTTTTTTGAGTGAGGGGAAAAAAGTGAATTTGTTGTGAAATGTGATTCTTTCTGAAGAAAATGTAAAAGTCTAGTTGCTAATGTCACTATCTTTGGGTTCACAGGGGATATACATACTACAAGATGGGAAACCTGGATAACCGCATTGCTAATGCAGATCAGCTGCTGACACAGGATGTGGAAAGGTTCTGTAACAGCGTGGTGGATCTTTACTCCAACCTCAGCAAGGTACAACACCCCTTTGTCCAAAATACCCATTTTACTTTCCCAATATATTTCCCGGCATTTGCTAAGTTCTTCTTGCTCTTCCCCCTCCAGCCCCTGTTGGATATCGGTTTATACATTTTCAAATTGACAACAGCAATCGGTCCTCAGGTGAGAGTGCACGACATTGTGCAAATCTACTGTAGATCAATGCCTTTGGACATTTTGAGGATCTTTTGGTCTCTTTGTACAGGGTCCCGCATCTATGATGACCTACCTGCTGATCTCCGGCCTCTTCCTGACCCGTCTGCGCAGGCCGATCGGGAAGATGACAGTGACCGAACAGAAGTACGAAGGAGAATACCGATACGTCAATTCTCGTCTCATCACAAACAGGTGACTTGTCTTACTAGTATCTATTTTTGTACTATCATTTTGTTTTTCTCACATTTTGATGCATGCACAAATATTTGTATTTCCTTCCCAGTGAAGAGATTGCCTTCTACAACGGAAATGAAAGAGAGAAACAGACGATTCATTCAACCTTCAAGAAACTGGTAAGTGTATGACTGTACAAATATGTGTGTGTTTATTATCAAAAGGGTTGCGTCTGTATTTACTGATAAATTACCGATAAGCCAATCATTATTTTGCTGATATTAAAATGTCTATATTTAAATTGCAAGTGATTTTAAGCATTACAACATCATAATGTACATTAGGACAAATTTATATTTATTTTGATTACATTTAACAGTGCTATTCAATTATTAGTGTCTTTTTAACACATTTTGTGGCAAAGGTTATCTAAAAATGTAATAAAGTAGATGCAACTAAAGTATTAAAGGTAAGGTTAAATACATGTGCGTACACAATTAAATATCCAATACTCCAATATTGGCCAATAATCTATAACACATATAATCTAGGTTTGCATCTTGATGTCAGAGTTTGTTAGTTGATCTGAGTTTGTTTGCAGGTCGATCATCTGCATAATTTCATCTTCTTCCGTTTCTCCATGGGAATGGTGGATAGCATTATTGCCAAGTGTAAGAGGACGTTTTATTATCTTCCCTAAAGAAAATATACATGATCATGGGCTGTAAAAGTGACTAAATTGTTCTGTCTTGTTCCAGATTTCGCTACTGTTGTTGGGTATTTAGTCGTCAGTCGTCCTTTCCTTGATGTATCTCATCCTCGACATCTGACCAGCTCTCATGCCGAACTGCTGGAGGTAAAACTTCACTCCTGATATTACGCTTATTCCTAGTCAGTGCCCCTCACTTGTTTTCTCATTGCATATATATCTTGGCATGTTCTTCTGCAGGACTACTACCAGAGCGGCCGTATGCTGCTGCGTATGTCACAGGCGTTGGGTAGAATCGTCCTTGCAGGCAGAGAAATGACTCGACTGTCAGGGTAAAAGTTCACACATACTCATCACATTGCACCATCTCCTTGCCATTCATTAATACATTTAATGCTATCAAATGACTTTGTTTTTCCCTCCAGCTTCACCGCTCGCATCACTGAGCTCATGAGGGTCCTGAAAGAGCTGAATTCTGGGAAATACGAACGCACCATGGTGTCTCAGTCAGATAAGAGTGAGCTTCAGAGACTCTTGAAATCCAAAACAAACTTCAAAGAGCCATGTAGTTGATTTTAATAGATTTGATTTCATGTTTTTTATGAGCAGATGCATCAGAAAAGCTCACACTGATACCTGGAAGTGGAAGAATCATCAATGCAGACCATATCATCAAGTAAGAGCAGCTTCCTTCAGTCCTTTATCTCAGATTGAGTGCTTCACTGTTAGGAGAAACAACTATGCTAATTTGAATACGTCATTTCTCATCAGGTTCGATCACACGCCCCTGGCTACACCTAATGGAGACATTCTGATCAGAGATCTGTCTTTTGAGGTTTGTTTCACATTATGTCTACAAATCGGATTCATGTATATTGGAAATTAATGAAATAGAAATGCTTAATATCTCACAATTTTGACCCTTATGTCTTTGCACCTTTGGCGTTTTTGCATCTCAAAGCTTTTTTCTGGTTAGCTTCTTATCTTTTTTGGCTCATATTTTACATCACTTTACATCTCACGACTGTTTCTCAGAATTGCACATTTATTTACTCAGATTAAGATGAACACAGTTGTGACTTTGTTCCTAGTGCAACTTTGTTTCTTGCAGTGATTTCATAGCATTATTTTATAATTGTTACTTTGTTTCTCATAACTCAACTTTGAACTGTTTCTGTTTTCCCATATTTGTGACTTTCACAATATGATTTTATATCCCACGGTCTCAACATTTTCAAAATTGCTACTTTATCTTGCAATTGTGACTTTGTCTTTCTTTATTGCTACTATTTCTTATATTGTTATCTTATTTTTTTTTTTATATCTCCAATTTGCAACCTTTTCTCGTAAATGCATCTCTGTATCTAATATTTGCGACTTATATTTCTCACAATTGTGCACTTGCTTCTTGCATTTACAACTTCTTCCGCAATTGCATCTTTCTCATAATTGCAGCTGTATAAACCCATATCTGCCAATGAATATTTATTTTTTTGCTTTTTATCTCACAATTCTGACTGTATTTCTCACAATTGCGAGTATATATCCCACAATTCTGAGAAAAAAGTTTATATCTTGTAATTCTGACTTTTATTTTTTAATTTTGAGTTAAAAAAACTACAACATGCAATCCTGACTTTATAACTTACTTGAGAAAACAAGTCAGAATTGTGAGTTTTAAACTTACAATTGTGTGAAAAAAGTACACACTTTTGTTTTGTTTTTTATTCATTGGTGGAAACGGGCTTTCATAGTATATTTCATGATTGACTTTAAATCTTGCAGTTGCAAATTGTAGCATTTTATTTTTAAACTTTATTTCACAATAACCTTAACCTTACTTTTTAGTCAGGGATGGAAACAGGCTTCCATTCTTGTTTGTACAGTTAATGTGTGTTTGCTCATCATATTGTGTATTGCTCTTTAAAGGTGAAATCCGGAGCCAATGTTTTAGTGTGTGGTCCCAACGGGTGCGGAAAGAGTTCACTTTTCCGGGTTCTTGGAGAGGTGAGAACTTCTGTGATACTCAGACTGAAATTCTGCCTTCGTTTTTGGGTTCTTTGTGAAAATTCTTCCATTTTATCTTCCAAATAATGGGTTTTTCGGGCTCTCTCTAGTTATGGCCACTGTTTGGTGGGAGTTTGACGAAACCAGAGAGAGGGAAGCTCTTCTACGTCCCTCAGGTGAAACTTTAACCTGATTGTTACAACACATAACCCACTTTACCCATGGCAGAACATATGAATGGTCCACAACAGCTGAATAACTTGCCTTTTTTGTCTGTTTTCAGAGGCCTTACATGACCCTCGGCTCATTGAGGGATCAGGTGATCTACCCAGACACCCATGAGGACCAAAGGAAGAAAGGCATCTCTGACCAGGTACTCTAAACTAGTTTATAAGAGCTGAAATGTTCTAAAAACCCTTTAACATGTGCAGATCCACCTATATTTATTTCATTGTAATCCATTTTCCTTCCATCCATTGTTTTGTTTTTGCGGCAGGTGCTGAAGGAATACCTGGATAATGTCCAGTTAGGACTCATTTTGGAGAGAGAGGGGTCATGGGACGTGGTTCAGGACTGGATGGATGTGCTCAGTGGCGGAGAGAAGCAGAGAATGGCGGTAAACAGACATTTTTATCAACCACAAAGAAAGTCCCATCCATGTACAGTAATGCAAAATGATTACAGTAACTGCAGGGGCAGTTCTCATGGGACAAGCAGAAGCCACTGGCACCGATAAGGGCTACATAGTGTCTCGTTAACATCCTGTTTTTGAACCACTTCACCACCATTTGTGTTAAAACATATTTTTAATGTCATTGCACGTCAGCACTTAGACTGAGTCACATCATGTTGGAATCATCAGAATTAGCGTAGTTATTAGAGATTTACCATCCATGGACTAAATATTCTATTTAATTTGTCATTTGTTTTCAATAGTTTTGTGGTTTTTACATGACACTACAGCAGTAAAGTGGGAGAGAACATAGTTTTTCTAACATGTATAAAGAGTTTTTTGGATCTACAATAATTCCAATAATGTTGAAATAGCATTAACTCTTCCTGACCTGATAAAAAAAAAAAGTATTGTTCCATAAAACCCTGATATCATCCATTTTATTTTGTCCTTGCCAACCGCAGTGAGTGACACTGTATTTTATAAGGTCACTTGGTTTCCAATGCGTAGCCCCGCCCTCACTGAAATCTGATTGGTTCAAAATATTGGTCCTCGTATAACCTACTATTCTATAGTTTATGGTCAGAAAGATTTTTTTTATGTTTAAAGTCTTCTACTCGCAAAAGCTGCATTTATTTGATCAAAACACTATAAAAACAGTAATATTGTAAAATATAACTAATAGATTTTAAAATGTAGAAATTATATTCCAGTGTTGCAAAGCTGAATTTTCAGCATCATTACTCCAGTCTTCAGTATCACATGATCTTCAGAAATCATTCTAATATGCTGATTTGCTGCTCAAGAAACATTTATCATTATTATTATTTTATTAAATATGTTTTGCTTTATATCAGGATTCTCTGTTTAAAAAACAGAGTCACTATTTATACAATTTTAAGCATTCTTGCTGAATGAATAATTAATAAATATAATAAAATGATCAAACTGAATCTTTAACTGTAGTATATAATAAACATCAAACACAGACAAATTCAGATATTATAGGACAAATCCTCAAATTCCACATGGATTTCCACTAAGCTCTGCAGTATTTTATTGTCAATATTATGCTAATTACATTTGTGCACTTATAAATGAGATGTTTTCCCCCCCATAGATGGCCAGGCTCTTCTACCACAAGCCCCAGTTTGCCATCCTGGATGAGTGCACCAGTGCCGTGAGCGTAGATGTGGAGGATTTCATCTACAGTCACTGCAGAAAGGTGTGCATTCCTCGAGTCTATCCCAAAGAGACTTTCTCATCATATTTCAGTGTATTTTGCTGAAATATCCCTTCATGTGTGGTTTATTCTTCTCGTTTCTCAGGTTGGCATCACCTTGTTCACAGTCTCTCACAGAAAGTCCTTGTGGAAGCATCATGAGGTGAGACCAGCCTTGCTTTCCCATCATCAGTTTTGACCAAAATTGACCGAATACTTAATCACAACATGTCCTTTCTTCTTTCCAGTTCTACCTCCATATGGACGGCAGAGGAAACTATGTATTCAAACCCATCACCCTTGAAACTGAGGAGTTTGGCTCTTAGAGGAAAAACAACAGCACTAAACTATCAACGGCCCTAGTGAGGGTCCCTAACTGTTTGCTTCTTAAAGGGACAGTTCACCCCAAAATTACAATTCTGTCATAATTTATTCTTTCTTCTGTTGAAACCAAAACAAGCTAGCTGTTGACGGTAGCCATTGGCTTCTCATGGAGACCATCAACTGTTTGTTTACCAACATTCTTTAAAAGTATATTTTGTGTTCAACAGAAGAAAGAAGCACATACAAGTATGGAAAAACTTGAACGGGAGTAAATAAGTCAAATATTTGGGTGAACTGTCCCTTTAAGGAGTCACCTGCCAACCTAACCTAGGAGTTTGTTTTTAATTATCATAACCTTTTTGGGATGAAATTGTGTTTAGAGATTTATTAACACTACTTTTGTCCTTAGTGATTGTATATAATTTTGTAATTTAAGCAGTCCAGTTTATAGGACATCTGTTAAGTACGCGTGAGAGCGTATACCAAGGAAATGTGTCTTTTTTGTTTAATAAATTAAATTTGTCTGTATAGGCTCACATAAATCAATGTCACCGGACTGAACCGAGCGGTAGATACACGATAATGATCTAATATTGCCTTTTTCTCATCAGCTAAGCCTTTCGTTAAGCTACTAAGTGGCCTTTCGTGCTCACTGCAGCATGGTTGGGTGGTCTTGGATGTGTGCGAGTTGTTTATGGTGCACTTTATCTGGTATGGTAATTTGGAAAACCAGGAAGCCTTGTACAACCGTTAGGTGTCTGTAATCGATGAGAAGTTGTCTATTCACTTGTTTACTCCAGCACTGTTGGCATTTCTTGATGTGGAAGGAATCATGAACGGTTGTTGTGTGTAAGAACTGTAAGAAGCATTATCGTAGCGCTTCACACATTAAGCAAATGAACCACTTTGCTGTATGTTTTCATTAAAAAATGAGAGATTGATACTATGATGTCTGTTAGTGGTCTTTTTTATCTTGAAGACATGGTTATAGATTGTGTTGATGATTTTATGTGTGTGTGAATTCAGTTGGACTGGTTTACTGCACATTATGGTTACTTTAGGAAATCTTTGAAAAGATGAATGTGGAACTTTAACACACTTCAAATGTAAGTGAAAGGTCATTTGTATTAGACACGACTTTGACCTTTCACCCTCCACGTGACAATGTACTGTATTTTTAACGTGTCTCTAGTCACCTGATCTTGGCCAAAGAAACACAAACTCAAATGTCCTATTGGCCAAAAGTGATAGAGAAATTCTATTTGATATTTTGGATTGGTTTCAAACCTCAATCCATCACATTTTATTGGTTTAAAAGTCTTTGTCCTTAACAAATACTAAGTACTATGACATTACCATGCAAACATCATTGCACATGTAGACTACCAGTCAAAGGCGTGGAATAATTCATATTTTTAAAAAGCATAACAGTACATTTGTGAAATCCTGTTACAATGACTGTTTTCTATTTGAATATATTTTAATGTTGTGGTAAAGACACATTTTCAGCATCATTACTCCAGTCCTCAGTGTCACATGATCTTTTAGAAATCATTCCTTTGACTGGTAGTGTGTATAGTATTTTTTAGTTCAATGGTAGCCTATATATCAGCGTAGTATTAACATCTGACACCATCACTGCACCACATGGAAGACACATTTGTTTTGTGCTGTAGGCAGAGCATGACTTTGCTATTCAGTGTGAGTTAATGATTTATGGGATGTGCTGGAGAGCTTCCACTGTAAACTAACTAGATCCGTATAAACCACATCTGCTTGATAAGGGTTGCTATATTACCAGTGGATTTACAAATAATTATATTACTAAAGATTTACCATGGCTGTTATAGTAACACTGAAAAACACTGAATAGAAAATTATATTTGATAAATATTTCAAAAAAATGTATTTGTGTAAAATATTGCATATTTTTGTTTGGTTAAATTTTTTATTGAAATAATACTGAACAAAGAAAAACAAAAAATACATATAGTATTATTATTATTAATCAGTCTTATGTTTGATTTGTAACAGGTAAGATTATAAAAATTACAATATAACTAAAAAGTTTTAAAATATACTATTATACAATAAATATTTGATATTTTGCTGTTGTTATCTTTTGCCTTTTCCCTTTGTTAGCAGATTGTGCCATTTAAGAAAATTAAATTTAAACATAAATAAAATATTTAAAAAAGATAGAGAGAGAGAGAGACGTGAGAAAAAGTTTGTATTATTTAATAATTATTATAAAATTTATTTTTATGAACATGTTTGGTAGCTGATAATGTTATTGAAGTAATTATGAAATATTACAATAAAATTCTTAAAAATCTTAATTATTGTATGTAAATTATTTACAGCAACAACTAATATAGTAGTAATGGTTGTTATTGTTGTAATTTCTGTAAGCTCTTTTTTTCTAATAGTCGATATTAACATTAATTTCTGTTTATTTTGCTGTTAACTGGTGAACGTTGGCCATCATGCGCTTCATTCTATAACTCTGAGCTCAATACAGGAAGCTTGTCATAAACCACATGTAGTTTCCCTTTAGGTGCAGAGAATTGAGTGTCAAGCTGTTTGTGGCTTGTCAGTGTCTGTGTGACTCTCAAACCTGGAACTTCACTTTACACTGTGACCGTTTGCAGGATCAGATCAGCCCTCTATAATATGGCGTGGTTGGCCTTCCTTCTTCTCCAGCCTTCAGACGTTCTACCCAACATGTCAGGCGAATGAACAAGGTAGAATATTTCTGATGTATTTTGATTTTGATATGATCTGTATTATTATAACCTTTAAGGAAGTGTATCTGGCCACATGATTACTGCTGCAGACAAACCGGTTCGGTAAGAATTATTCATGTGATCGAGTGTGAAATGTCACTTTGAGTCTGTTGAATATGCATTGATATAAACTCTATATCTACATGTTTTGTTTCTCTTCAGCTTCTCTGAAGTTCGTTGGGATTGGAGACTGGGGTGGACTTCCCATTTACCCCTTCTACACACAACATGAGTTTTACACAGCCAATGAACTGGGCAGAATCGCTGAGAGCTCAGGGCTGGACTTTGTCCTCAGTCTTGGAGATCATTTCTACTTACAGCGGGGTCAGAGACGTAGATGACACCCGCTTTAAGGTGAACGCCAGGTTAAGTCAGTTGTGTGATTCATCTCCTAAATTTCTGCTTGTGAAATTTTCACAAACCGTTTTGAGGGATCTGTCATGCAAAATGTAGGGTTTTCTCAGGTTAATGTGTATAACTGGCAGTACAGCTTCAAAGTGTGATGGTGTAACCAGGATCAGACAGGTTAAAGAGCAGACGTGATAGTGTGCAGGGTACTTCAGCTCAGTGAACTGTCTTCACACTCTCTGCTCACCTGATATAGTCAGTGTGACAGATGAATTGGTCCCTCTAGTGGCAGAAGAACAGAGTACAGTAAAGCTTTTGCCTTATTCATAAGTAAAACTGGATTACTCCTCATCAGTCATCACAACAAAAAAAGGGCACCTATTGAGCATCTGTGGGGCATCCTCAAACGGAAGGTGGAGGAGCGCAAGTCTCTAACATCCACCAGCTCGGTGATGTCATCATGGAGGAGTGGAAGAAGAATCCAGTGGCAATCTGTGAAGCTCTGGTGAACTCCATGCCCAAGAGGGTTAAGGCAGTGCTGGAAAATAATGGTGGCCACACAAAATATTGACACTTTGGACCCAATTTGGACATTTTCACTTAGGGGTGTACTCGCATGTGTGACCAGCGGTTTAGACAGTAATGGCTGTGTGTTGAGTTATTTTGAGGGGACAGCAAATTGACACTGTTATACAAGCTGTACACTACTACTTTACATGGTAGCAAAGTATCATTTCTTCAGTGATGTCACATGAAAAGATATGATAAAATATTTACAAAATGTGAGGGGTGTACTCACTTCTGTGAGATACTGTGCATCTCTTACACAAAGTACTGTGATGGTATTATTTGACAATACCATGGTACTTTCATGCATATATACCATGGCACTCAAATTCAAGTACAATGGTATTTACAATATATAACATTGTATTTCCAAATGAAAGCAAAAATACCAGAGTACTTTTCTTTGAATTATTTTGTATGAATCTGTAACATATGTGCCACAGTTACCATGGTAAAACATGGTAAAACAAGTTTTATGTAAAATAACTTGATTGCATAATGTGTTAATAAAAATATAATTACTTTTATAATATTATAATGTTACATAAATTACATTATTGTGTATTTTTGTAATTAATAATATTCAAGCTCTAATTATATAATGTTTTTATTCAGATTTACTAATATAATAATATTTTGTTAATACTATAATAATTATAATATATCATATTTAGTAGTAATAATATTTTAAAATGTGTTTTCTGAAGTTATAATGTAACTCTATTCTTCAGTCTACCTATGAGAGTGTGTTCTCTCACCCCGCGCTGATGGCCGTGCCGTGGTACCTGGTAGCAGGAAATCACGATCACCGTGGAAACATATCAGCCCAGATCGCCTACTCAAACAGATCTGAAAGATGGTGAGTGAGGTGAAAGGTCAAGCTCTGTGAACATGAGCATTCATTGACCACAGTGTGCTAATGTTAATGTTTGGCAGGATCTACCCCGACCTCTACTACGAGCTGAACTTCAAGATTCCTCACAGCAACACTTCCATCACGGTTCTGATGATTGACACGGTGGTTCTGTGTGGGAACACCTATGACGGGCTGGACCCTGTAGGTCCGGAGAACTACGCTGCTGCTAAACAACATCTGAAATGGATTGAGGAGAAACTTCAAAACACCAAGTGAGTTATTAGTACAGTACAGCTACATAAAAGCCAAATGCAAACAGTCTGACCAAAATCTAATAGAAGAACAAACAACATTGAAATCCAGTGTGGATAATCACAGGATGTGTTTTGCTTTTACTGGGCAAACATTAGTCCTGTATCAGGAATTTTAGGGCATGTTTTTAAAGGCCCTGACCTGCCACACTGCTTCCACTCCTCCATTGTCACATTCTTTCATTAATTCTCTCTCACTTCTTCACCGCCTCAGATCCAAATCACATCCTCTGAAATCCCAGATATGAGCTTGAAAGCACTCCAGGCATTCCATAATAAGATCGTTCACTCAGAAATGAAATCTGTCATTGTTTACTCACACTTATGTAACTGTAGTCGTAAACGCTGCTCTGTTTTCTGAGCAGCACGAAGAAGAAATGTTTCAAATATATTGATACATGAATTTCTAAGGCCTCTATATGTTCACCATGATCAAATCTTCACTAAAAAAGCTTGCCTTATGTCGTCTGTTTGATATCTTATGCTTTTTAGCAAGTAAAATGCCTTTTAGAATAATTTTAAGTGTCCACTTTCAGTTTTTTATGCAAAATCTTAGAAAGTAAATTTAAGAATAACATATTATTGCTGTTAACATTTCAATATTGACACTTTCTTGACTGAAGCAATTTAGGTTTATTTGATTTTCCATACATAATTTTTTTAAATCATGCTAAAATGTGAGTATCAATTATGATACATCAGGCTTTTTATGAATATTGATCATAAAAGCATTTAAATATCATCTTATTAAGACATTTTATTGAAAGATATTGTGTGGTAACTGATAGTTATGTGTATTTTATGCAAAAAAGTAATTTATATTATGCTATCAGAATTTCCTTGTACTTTTTGGCCATATAAATATCAGCATCTGCTCTAAATTGCATATTTTCGCTCAGTTTGGGCCTCATGAGTCATAAAAGACCGGTGTGTCAAATGTGATACAAAATAAAAACACTATTCAATAATCTGTCAATAAAATATTAATTCATATGACAGACAGGGTTAAAAAATCTTCATGCAGCAAGATTAATTGAGTGATAACTATTTTTGCCGTTTTATGACTCCAGCATTATGAACACAATACTGATTTAGTAAAAGGACAAAGGTCATGCGCCTGAGAGTTCTGTGTTTAATGTACAAACCGTTAACAGGCAGATTAAACTAAACTCAAACAGCACATGCCCTCACGTGCCCGGAGGAAATTACAGTGAAAACACTCACAGCTGTTTCCACAACAGAAGTGAAACAAGTTTATATTCATCCAATGCGTTTAGAATGAATGCATCTGTTAATCCTCAGGTCAGATTTTATCATTGTGGCCGGTCATTATCCAGTCTGGTCCATTGGGCATCATGGTCCGACCAAATGTTTGATATCAGAACTCAGACCTCTTCTGAAGAAGCACAGCGTCTCCTTATATCTGTGTGGTCATGACCACAGTCTACAGGTCGGTATCTTCAACATCACATTATCACGTAACAGAAAATCAAGCAACTATAACTTTTCAATAAAACATTCTATTAAAGGTTTACCCAAAAAATAATGTTCTGAAAATGTACTCACCCTTGGGCCAACCAAGATGTAAATGAGTTTGTTTGTTCATCAGAACAGATTTGGAGAAATTTAGCATTACATCATTTACTCAGCAATGAATCCTCTGCAGTGAATGGGTGCCGTCAAAACATCTGATAAAAACATCACAAGTAATGACTCCAGTACATCAGTTAATGTCTTGTGAAGTGAAAAGTTGCATGCTTGAAAGAACTGATACTGTCGAAACGGTTGCTTCCTGCTAAAATACGAGTCCTCTAACTATAATATTGCTTTCTCCAGTGAAAAAGTCAATTCATCTGAATCAGGAGAGAAATATGCACAGATTTTATGAAAGAAAACAAAATAGTTCTAAATAAATATGTTGGTGGATTTATGTGAGAGGATAACAGGGGATGGACTTTTTCACCGGAGGAATCGTCATTATGGATAATGGACAGATAATTTGTCCAGAAGCAACGGTTTAAAGTTAAAATGCATAAATTATGGATTTGTTTCTTACAAACATGCAGCTTTTCATTTCACAAGACATTAATTGATGTACTGGAGGCTTGCAGATTACTTGTGGAATATATTACATTTTATCAGCTGTTTGGACTCTTCATGCTGACGGCACCCATTCACTGCAGAGGATCCATTTTTGAGAAAGTGATGTAATGCAAAATTTCTCCAAATCTGTTCTGATGAAAAAATAAATTAAACTAATCTACATATATAGGAAGGTCCTGAGGGTGCATACATTTTCAGCTATTAATTTTGGGGGGATTATTACATTTATTTATTTATTTTTACAAATTACAAATTTATAAAAGCCTTAATAGAGTCTTTTATGGGTTCTAACACATCAGCATCATGCAATTGAACTATAACGTTTAGTTTTTAAAAATGTTTTCTGTTTCATCAGTTTATCAGAGAAGACGATGGAAGTTCGTACGCTGTCAGCGGAACTGGAGTTAATGCGGAAATTTACACTGACCACAAAAACAGCTTCCCGTCATCTTGGCAGCTGTTTTCCAACGCAGTCAATAAGACGACAGGAGCGTTTGTGTACTTTGAGGTCAACACAAGTGAGATGTTGATAAATTACATCCAGGAAGACGGGAAGTGTGTGTACCAGACATCCGTCCCAAAACGCAACATCCAACGTGTGACGTCATTATAACATTTGCCCCAGTCTGCTCTCAATGAACACAACAGTCACTTTGCCAAACGTTCTTTCTAATTGCACCAACAAATCTTTATTGTATACTTGTATGTACATTTTAATTTACTTTTTAGTTTAGCTTGCTATGTACAAAATAAAACATTTTTATTTCTGAGATTATTAGAAAAATACAGTGCACTGTGGTGTTGGACTTTGTATAGACAAAAATATTTATAAAAGATTAGAGTTGCAAATGTGTGTTTACAGTCAGATGGGATGTAATTCAAAAGACCAATTAGCTAATATATATATTCTTTCAGGAAATGAGACTTGCACTTAAAAATATAGACGAGTACAAATTATCAAAAATAATAGTCGAGTCCCATTTAATATAATTCTACTAATTTACAATTGGGGGCACCATTGAGTTACCTAATTGTTAGACATCTAAAATGAATTTGACTTTAAATATGAGTTTCAATATGAAACATGTTCTTTTAAGTTAGAAAATATGCATGCTGATTAGTCCACATGTGCAGTTTTGTATGTATAACAGTTTTATATAAAAATAAAAATCCACATCAGTACCATTCTCACTGGATTCACAGGTTTGTAGTATAATGATAAAGTTGATCAAAATGACAACAATAACCCAGATTTAACATTATTGTATGATTGCTGGTTAGCCATGTACAGTCGCAATGTGCTAAAACTTAAAACATTTTGCTCACAAATACAAATACAGTTTACCATATTAATATATATCAAATTCATATCATAAAATGTGCTCTGATTTTGATTCTCCCAAGTGCGTACAATAAAAACCCATCATAAACCATACAGTATTTCCATTAGTAAGAAAGTAGATGAAATCCGGCAGTGTTTATACAGTACAGTTCAGTGCCCACCACCTGACAGGATAAAGGTCTTGCTAAATAATATGTCTAACATATCTACATTTTGAGGTTTCACAGAAATACAATTGTCCCACTGTTTTCTAGTAGAACGGGACGAGTCCAGTTTAGATCTACCAAACAGAGCGTCCACACTCCTCCTCACACACCTTTCAATGGCAATCCCTCGTTTCCTGTGTTTTCTGCTCTCTTTCTTCTTCTGCAGCATTTCACGATGAAAGCAATGATTGCTGTTAATGCCACAATGATGATAAGAATGGCTCCGGCGATGACACCCACGCTGTACTCTGCAAAAACATTACATCATCGTCATTAAGGTCACAACACTTGATTTAAGGAGTTTGATGGACACCGCAGGAATTCTGCAGCTCTATTGGTCCCGAGACACCGAGATGATTCATTTACAATCCACCCAACAGACATATTTCTTATCAATTATGAGTGCTATGTTATCAATTATGAGTGCATTAAATGTCTCTGTGAATCACACATTCATAGAGTCCATATAAATCTCGGATATGATACTATATCAGCTATCCGACACTTCATGCAGGGATGCGTTACAGCCAGATCAGGGGAGAGTGTCTATTTTGGGAAAATGATTCACTCTCTATCAGACAGAACTCCCAAAGTTTGCATTTCCCGAGATTGTTGTGCTGAAAATCCCCGACAGAGCATGTTATCGTGTAATAAGCGCAAGCGTTACCTTCTAAGATAGATGTGTTTTCTTCTGGAGAGCACTGGGAGCTGCTGATCTCCCCGTGTTGCTTGTCTACAGTGCGGAAGGCTAGGAAGGCCTGAACGTTAAAACAGTAACTCACTCCTTGGTCCAAATCCGTCAGCTCAATGATGCTGCTTTTACTGATCTTCTCTTTCTGAAGAGGCAAACACATCAGATATGTTTAATATATATATATACTGCCGTTTGCATGTCGCTTATTCTCACCATGCTTGCATTTATTTATGCATTATTAACAGTAATAGAGTGAAAAATCATTACGATTTAAAACAAATGTTTTCTATTTTGATATATTTTAAAATGTAATTTATTCCTGTGATGCAAAGCTGAATTTTCAGCATCAATACTCCAATCTTCAGTGTCACATGATCCTTCAGAAATCTTTCTAATATGCTGATTTGCTGCTCAAGAAACACATTATTATTATTATCAATGTTGAAAGTTGTGCTGACGTTTTTGTTGAAACTGTGATTTTCTTTCCCCAGAATTCTTTGATGAATAGAAATGCAAAATAACAGCATTTAAATCAACATTTTAATAATGAAAATATAAATATTTTGTAATATTATAACTGTTTATGCAGTCAGTTTTGATCGATGCATTGCATCCTTGCTGAATAAAGCTATCGATTTCTTTTCAAAATCTTTCTGAAATCTTCTGAATGGTAGTTTCGACTTTTGGCATTTTTTGGTATATATTTTTAACTGTCATATCTACTGTGCTCTAAATAATATATCATGGTGTGTCAAATAAATATTTTTTGAATTGCCAATTTTGAATTAGAACTATAATCACCATCTGAGTAAAAAAATTCAAATTGTGAAATAAAAAAGTTGCATGTCTCTACCTGCAAAAATTACAACAACTGACTACACGTTTATTATTTAGTTGAAAAAAATTGAAGGAATTACTTGGAACAATTTTCACTAAATTTCACAAACAAACAGTAACAAATTGAATTAAACGTGTAATTTTGAAGTAGAAAGACTGAAATAGCATTTTCTTGTAAAACATTCATCTTTGTTTTATCTACAATTTTGAAAAGATGTTTTATACCGTAAGTCAGGATAGTAGTTTAGACGTTAAAAAGTGGCGAAAGAGCTCAGAAAAGTCTGTTTAGTTTTTATTAAATAAGACAAAAGAAAGATAGTACACTTTACAGACAACACTAACCTTTCCTGTGCTCTTGGCTTTTCTGTAGGTAACCTTATACTGCAGGCTGTCTCCGAAAACATCCCGAATATTCAGTCTCTCGTTCTCCTTATCAAAGAGAGTCGTGGGGACGTCCGTTACATGCAGAGACGTCTTCCTTTTGTCACTGCTTACTTCTATTCTAAACTCTGGCCTGCCAATGGCAGCTGCAAGAGAACCAAAGCAGAAGATCTTTATACTGTTCAATATCTTGACATTAAATAAAGGTGTGACGTTGGTTGTGAAAGATACTGACTGTCGTGGTAAGGGGAGAATTTCTCCGATCTGACGTGTGGGAACTCAACCAAATCGGAGGAGACGCCCCGCATGGGTTCAGACAGGATGTCAGCGCTGTAATAGGCCTTCAGGTTTTTTAGCTCTGCAGTCAGGTCACATTCAGTTTCCATCGTCTTGATACAGTGCGGCGTCCGTCCACTGTCCTGGCCGAGTCTGCAGTCATTTACACAGACATTTAGATTGTAAAGAAAACATTTGGAAATAATCAATTATATTACATGAGAAAAGAAGAGACAGGTTGGTGCCTGCGGTAACAAGTCATGGGTGTGGAATGCAAGAGTTGCCAAATCTGCCTCATGTGAGAGACTAATACAGAGCTTTTTATTCATAAAGAGCATCTAAAACCACTACAATTGACATCAAATCAAGTTCAATTTACCGTTTCAACCTGCAGAGGTAAATGCAATGCACTTTTAATTAAATTACTGATGGAACTTGATAGAAAATTGAGTAGAAATTAATAGAAAAGTTAAAAACAATAGAAACAAAATACATAATACATTTTTATTGCCCATACACTATGCACCTTTATCAGTTTATGGCCATTTACAGATGACACAGTGAGAAAGCTTTTGATATAATCAGTGAATTATGACATGATTGGTCAGAATCAATATGATATAAGTAATATTAGATAACGGCCAAGTCAAACTGATTCTTTCAACTATTGTATTACAATAAAACATATGCGACATATGAAGATCATCATCTGTATATATTGTACATTTTACTTGATATAAACATGCAAGAAGAAACATATCCTTTTAAATATCATTGAAACAATATATTTTAAAGTGTTGTAATAAATTGGATTTTTAAATTGAACCTGAATGAGTGTATTTACTTATTCTAGCACATTTTTTATAACTCTGATACTGAATCCAAGACAATGAAGGTTATGACTACTAACTGTAATATAATAACACAAAAGGAAGACTTACTCTGAAAATTCAACAGTGTAGGAATAATTCGTCGGTTTTGGGCTCCATGTTAATATGGATTTAAAATTGGTCGAGGACCAGGTTACGTACTGTGCTTTTGGAAAGGTTTCTATGAAACAGAAAAGCAAATGAATTAATACATTATTAGAACGATGGAAAGGTTTCAAATAACGAACACACTGAATTACACGCATTCCATCATTACAGCACAGGTACGTGACTCACCTGAGGCGCAAGACCTCACGAGAAATACAACCACGACCAATTCAAGCATGCTAAATCTCAGTCGCCTGTTGCTTTCCATACTGTCCCAAAGCGAAAATACTAATCCAATTACAGCACGGAGACCAAGAAAAACTCCTTTCTTCAGGTATGATGAAGATGAAGGTGAAACCTCGTCCCAAGTGGTTTATAAAGTCCTTGTTGTGTGTGTGAGCGCAGAGAAACCAGCCAGATGCAGCGACACGAATGAAGCCCCGCCCTCTGGACAAGCGGGCTGTCTACTTATGCATATTACCATTTATGGATTTCCGCACTCATACGGTTGATTACACAAATGACTAAAGAACTTTAGTGTTTAAAGAATGCAAGTTTAAAAGGGAAGGAGTATTTTACTATATTATTATTAAATAATGTGTATTATTATTTAAATTATTTATATATGAATGTGTATATATATATATATATATATATTCCTAACTGACCGAAAAAATAAAAAGTATATATATAATAAAATAATTTAATAATTATTCTCTGATTCTGCTGATATTCTAAATGCAAATTAAAACAATTAATAAAAATAATAAATAATACAAAATGTTCTTAATTTAAAGTATACATAAGTCATGTTTTTAATGACTGGAAAGCTGTTATTTTATTTTATAATATTTTATTACAGGTCAAGGCAAAAGGTCAAGGTTTAATGAAACGTGGAAATATTAATTTTTTCAGGTTTGGAAAATATCCATTTCTATATAAACACATGTTTTAAATTCTTATATATTATATTCTTTAAAATAAAATTAAAACAAAACAAAACAAAAGGGGATGAGACACAAACTCAATGCTGGTGTATGAATCATGCATTCATGACACAATCATGCATTGTCAGGTAAAAGGATTTTTTTTACTGCTTATGTGCATAAACTCCTAATGACCACCATGACAACACAATTACTCATGACATGCAAGATTTGTATTTCGGGAAGTAGGACTCCAGTTCTGTCCCAGTTTCAGGCGGTATGTGACGCTGGCACCTCTAGAGCGCTGAATGCCAGCAGGGGTCTTTTGCCCATTCAGATCCGTATGCAAATGAGCAGCTGGTACCTCACTCTGGTCTGTGGCTTTGCATGTTAAAATGCTTACAGGACTCAGCGCTTCCAGTGAAACTCACCCAAAACCACTAAAAGATAAGATCAGACTGGAAAAGGCCGGTTTTCCTGTAAGTCTCATCATTGTGTGAAGAATCTCTTTACGTGGTAATTGGCTGTGAAACTTTTAGGCAATTTGCTGTGCGTGGGGATATTTAATGGCTAGACTTAGGCTTTGTCATAAATGAGCTGTTTGAAAGATGCTTTATCAAAGATGTTTTTGTTATGGGGTTTCTTACAGGCCCAAGTAAAACAATAAAAAAAGCCCCCAAATCTGAACCTCTCCTTCAGTATAAGCCCAGCTAACAGGAAACAGTCTGAACTTCAGCTAACGTTCTGGGGAGGTTAAGTTACTGTATAAACAAACATTCTTCAGGTAACGTTAATAATTCAGTGCTCATTCAGTATTATCTGGTTTTTAAAGGAATAGCTCGCCAAAAAAACTCAAAATGCACTCAAACTCAGGTCATGCAACATGTAGATGAGTTCTTCGGAACAGTTTTAGAGAAATGTTGCATTACTTCACTTGCTCACCAGTGGTCCTCTGCAGTGAATGGGTGCCGTCAGGATGAGAGTCCAAACAGCTGATAAAAATCATATGATAAAATCATTTTTGGTTGAGCTCATCTTTTAATAATGTTCTCAAACGTTAGCACACAACATTTAGATATCATATATGGAACATTTTAGAAAACATTCAAAAATAATATTCCCATAATGTTTGCAAAATGCTAAAATGGAATGTTCACTCAACCTAGAATTGAACTCTCAGAGAACTTTGGAAATACAATTTTCTTGTAAATGTTAAAAAAAAATTCTTAGAACATAATTTTGCTATGATTATATGATATTTTTTCAACCATTTTTATTGACTGCAAGATTAAAATAATAAATCTGATGGATTATAAAAAACACACTCTGCACAGTTTGAAATACACCATTCATGCTGAGAGCACAAATAGTGCTGATATTTAGGGTTATAGGTTTATTCAAAGCATACGTCATTAATCATAATACATTTTAATAGTAATTTGATTATTTATTTAAAGAAAAATGGGACTATAGTTGACCACTCCAACAGACAGAGATAAAACTAATAAGTCATGATGCTCTCAAGACCCAGTGACTCAATTTGAATAGAAGTTCATGGATAGTTGAACTTCTTGAATATGAATATATGAGTAGTTTCAAGTTCAAGCTTCAATTTTACTTTATTTATAAAGCACATTTAAAACACAAGACTGACCAAAGTGCTTTATAGTAAGAAACAGCATCATAAATTAGGAATACAAAAACTGCAACCAGAAAAACACAAATTGTAAATGAAATAGGCAAACACATAATTCCTAATAGGCCAATGAAACAAGTGAGTTTTTAAAAGAGACTTAAAAGAGTCAGACCAGGGACCGTTCTGATCTCAAAGCCGAGGCCCAATTACTGAGAAGGCACGGCCCCCTCTCCGCTTGAGTCATGTGGAATTAAAAGAAGGCTCTGCTCGCCAGATCTTAGGCTTCTCGGGGATATACTGATGCAGGATTCAGATAAACAGATGGGTGCTTGATTGTGCAGAGATTTAAAAACAAATAATATGATTTTAAAATGTATTCTAAACTGAACAGGCAAGGGCCTACAAGAGCCAACTTGATCCCTTTTTTCTTTTTTAGAAGGAATCTAGAGGCGGCGTTGGGCCGAAACCGATCGCCTCAGTATTCTCTTCATTTAAGGATAAGACATTTGAGATGCCAAGATTTAAGAATTAACCTCGTCTAAGCAAGATGAGAGAGCAGTCATGGCAGGGGCTTCGGACAGGGGTAATAGTGGAACAGAGTAACAGAGGCCCTTGGTGAGGCGTTGCAATCGTGAGGGGTCCATAGCAAACTCAGTGCACAGGGCCCAGAATTCCCCGTGACGCCACTGGTCATGGCCAATGATCATTCTTCTTAAAAGGTAAATAGCTTTGTGTCGTCGGCATAAAAATTATACGAAACCCTGTGTTTTCGAAAAATATAGTATATGAGTATTGCATTCTTCAAATGCGCATGAAGTCATAATCCATTTTTTCTCGAATAGAACTGATCCACCGCGGTGTCTCCTCCCCATCATTGTTCCTCTAGGGTGTTTCTGACCTCTCTGTTTGTGTTTACCCAGATCGTCTCAAGTGCTTCTGCAGAAACCTGTGAGAGGATGTGAGGTCATAAACAATGGTCAGAGTCTGAGGTTCGGCTGAACTCATGTGCACTCGGTGAAACCCCACAGGCGGCTTACAAAAACATCCACACCTTAGGCACTGTAATGAAAATGAGGAAAACATTCATAAAGATTAATACACCAAATAACTGCTTTTGTTTGACCTTTCTAGAGATTACAGCAAGTGTTTCCTTTTGTATTTGACAGAAAACAGAGCAATTATTTATTTATTATTTCATTTTTATTTAAACTGTTAATAAACTCATTAATATATATATTTTTTAATATAACATAATATATAATATAATATGCCTTTTATTCAAAACATTGACAAAAACCAAACCTTTTATTGAACTAAAACAATTGAGAAATAGGGGAAAATCTCATGAAATATTCCTCATAACAGGGAGCCATTTTACTCATAATAATTTCTAGGAGTGTCAATAATTGTGGCCAAAGTGTATTTGAGAAAAACTATTATTTCATCGTGAGACTTTCCACCGATTTAAAAAAAATAATTGTTTAATGAAAGCTTAGGTTTTTTAAAAGATCAAAAGGATTAACAATGCAGATTTTCTTTATTCATATTTCCAAGGGTTACAATAATTCTGGCCACGACTGTAATTTAATATTCAATATCGATTGATAGCAGTAAATTAAACTGTTTTATTATTGGTTGATAGTTCTGATATATCATACATTTATGATGTTTGTGTTTGAAAGGATTTGACATGAAGAACAACATGAGTAAATGATGACTATATATTACAAAATTTTGACTAAATTATTACTTTTACAAGAGTCATGATAAAAAGGAAATCAGGTTATTTTACGCACACCCAAATAGACATGTTTCACAATGTTCCTGTATTTCCATGGAAAGTTTTGCTCTCCAAATTGGAAAAAACATCCTAATTTAAGATCAATAAATTATGCCTCATGGAAAGTCCCCTGCGCTGATGACAGATATTACTTTCAGAAATCCAGGACAAAGTTTCTTTTGTTTTGGCTTGTTTCTTCAACCTTTTCCCAGGTTCATATATATATATATATATATATATATATATATATATGTGTATATATAAATGCATCATTCATTCATTCATTCATATTCAAACTTAAATATATACTTCACACATTTTAGGAACCAAACCAAAGTTTTTTCCGTTTTTTCACAGATGAATTTCTTTTCTCGTAATCCAGGTAAACAGACTCCTGTGGCCTGATGAGGTGTTTTCTTGACAGAAAAACAAAGACGTTTTCTGTGAGTTTAACCCTTCTGTTTTGGCAGACGGTCTCCTGGCTATTTCTGGTTGCACTAAGACGTTGTTACACCTGGTTTAAGTGTGTCATCCTGAAATGTTATTATCAACTGTATTATTACTGTAACAAGAAGCAAAAAACCCCAGATAACCTAAAAAGCACAGCCAGTGAATAAATAATTCCATATTGATAGTGTATGCACTTCCAGAACTGTGAATTCCACTATATATATATATATATGTGTGTGTGTGTGTGTGTGTGTGTGTGTGTGTGTGTGTGTGTGTGTGTGTGTGTGTGTGTGTGTGTGTGTATATTATATTTACTCACACACAAGATAATTAATCTTGGTTGTAGAATGGATATACATGGTGAATGACACATAGGTCCAAAATTTGAGAGAGAGAGAGAGAGAGAGAGAGAGAGAGAGAGAGAGAGAGATTGCATTATCTCCAGGAAACAATTTTCTATGTATATAAAGTATATAACTTTTTTGGATAACACTTTAGAATAGGGAACACATATTTACTATAAATTAAGTAGACTTCTCCCTCAATAAACTCCTAATTTGCTGCTTATTAATAGATACTAAGGTAATTATTAAGTTTAGATATATATTATTAAGGGATCTAAAATATGGTCATGCAAAATAATTAATATCTGCTTTACATGTTCTAATTAACAGCCAATATACTAGTAATATGCATGCTAACAAGAATAGCAAGAATTGGTCCTTAAAATAAAGTGTTACCTTTTTGATATTCCTGTAGGATGCAGTGAATAAGATTACACGTAGCCTAATGTTCCTGAAACAGAAAAACAACTCTTGCATGTTCAAATGGCACAGTAGGAAAGACTTCAGGAAACAAACTGATTGCAATTAGAGAAAAAACAACGATCTGATGAGGTTTAGATACAAAGCCCAACGGTTATAAAAAACAATGCCAAAAATAAATCATTATTTACTAACAATAGCTTGGTTCATTATGAATAGACACAAGCTTGCAAACATTTTAAACAGCTCTTTCAAGATAGTGGACGAAACTGATCAAAAGTACATTCCCGGGTGAAAAGGCGTGCAAGGGAACTAAACATAATATCTCACTAAAGCAAGAATGTGGTCCACCCATTATCATTCTTGGCAGGCTGGCATGATCTTACTGCATGTTCTTGAAATCAGAACAAAACCAACATTCGCAGGAGAGATATTTAGTTTCATTTGAACCTGTGCCCTGTTCTCACTGTAGATGTTGAGTAATGTAAGGGTAGTTGTTGATTTATTTGTCTATTCATTGCATTACTTGGTTGTTGCAAATGCCCAGGTGGACCATCCTTAGGAACAATCTACAAAACATGATCAAATGTGTTAAACAAAGTACTTATTAGTAGCTGACAGCCATTCAAAATACTAAAGAATGAAACAAACGATGGCCAGAAGATGTGTATAGCATAGCAAAGCACTAACAACCACAGCTGCATAGCAACACCTTGGCAACCAGTTTCGCTTGTCTGAAACATCAACCTCAAAATCTGCTTCTGTTATTATCAGAAGGTCCAGATGCATTGCATTTTCCCACACTACATTAACTCTTTTGTTTGTTGGTGGAAAGTTTTTAGGTTATTATTCTGTACTCCATTCTTCAAGTGAACTCTGTAACAAAACAGGCACCCCTTTGAGTGTCCCTTCAGAAAAATCACATCTGGATCGGCCACACTCTCTTCCATGTGGCTAGATTGAGGCAGAATGGATTTGTACACTCAGAGGACTGTGGTTTACGAGCAAGGGCAAAAACATCCTGCCATTAAAGATGGTGAACACTATAAAAAGGTGAACATTAGAACAACAAACAGTTTGCTGAACTACAAGCTACATGGCTTTTCAAAGTTGTAAATAAAACAGATGTTTTACGAGAAAATACAGCACAATTTCAAGTTTGTATTCAATGTATAACTCAGTAGTTTAATTATTTGTGAAATGTACTATCAGTTTCTGAGTGAAAATAGTTTCTAAGTAAATCCTGCACTGTTTATTTCAGTGTAGTGAAGATCCTTGGTCAGAAAAGACTGACCAAAGGACCCAAAACACCAAAGAGTACAAAACAACATGATGATCATCTGCTAGCTGAGCAGAATGCAAAGTTACTGGTACGTCCACCCAATCATGTGACTGTACTCGAGCCAATGAGCAACACAGATTCAGTGTTATTCGTTCACCTTCCTTCCCTCATCATCCTGGAGAGATGTTAAAACTCCAGATTTCAGACCTCAGCCTGCTCTCTCTAGGATGCCAATTACAAAGACAGCTTTATAGAGAGTGAACGAGAGAATAAAACACGGCTCAATGAACGTGTGCATAGACGAGGAACAATGTACATGTTGTGTGTTCATATTTTCCGTACATCTGCCTGTCGTGATCAACACTGCTGAGCAATGGTTTGAGGATTTCCCACATGTGCCTTTAGATAAGCTGAAGCTAGTCAAAAAGACTGACTATGCAAGACTGTATTGCACTGAATGACAACGCTTTCCAGTAGTGCCATGAGTCAGAGACAGACACTGAAAACAAACGAAATGCCTAAAAGTGGAAATGACAAATCACGCCTCTAAATATGACATATGTATAGCCACTCAAACGACAAAAATAGAAACACAGCACATCTGCTTGAAGAAATACAAAATATTAAAACAAAATAGAAGCAGGGTTATTATCGTTAACTACAATTAAAACCATAAAATACAATATTTCTATTATTTGAAATAAAATAAATTTTAATGAAATTAAAAACAAAAATATTTCAACTAGTTGCCAAAATAAAATTTCTCATTTTAATTTAGATTAACTTGATTTGCTATAATAACTCAAACTAGACAAAAATTATTACACAGAATTACACAGAAAATAAACATGTATAACAAATATGTAATAAACATGTAATACAAATATGTACAAAAACTAATAGACATGAAAAAAACACGCTGCAAAATTACTGAAACTTTCCGTTTTTACAACCAAATTTTAAATGAAAACGGAAAATATAGTGATTCAAAATATTAATAAACTATAAAAGTATCTGAGTGATATTAACATTACACTGAATAGAAGATGAAAAGTCATTATCATGAACAAATGTATATTTCACAAGAGACACAAGAATAATTACTTGGAAAACATATTCACACCCTTAATCTTTGTCTCTGATTTGTTTATTGCATCATCTGATTATTTTTTTTCCATGCACAATTATCATTAAAGGAGTAGTTTGAATTTATCCTCATGTTATTTTAAACCTGTATTAATTTGATATTTCCAGAATATTCCATAATATTAGTTTAATATTCAAATAAAAAAAATGTGAACCTATGCAAAAGTAACCAAACAATAAGTCAAAAAATACTGTAGCTTTGGACAATAAACAGTTCAATTCATGAATACATGATTCAGTTTTCTGAACTGGCTCAACTGCTTCACTGACAAGATTTGACTTTAGGGAATTAATAATTCACAAAATACCACTCCCTGGGTCTGAGAGCTAAAACAGAGGTCACGATATGAGGACGAGAGTTTTTTTATTATATTTTTGGGGCGGGTTGTTCCTTAAACATATCAAACAGTGAACGCTGTGTTCAAAGCAAATACAAGATAAATTCTTTTACGATGACTCTGGGTGATACAGTAGACCAGAACAGAACAAACGTCACAATCTGTTCTCTCAGTACACGCTGTAGCTTGCTGGGAAAGCACTGTACTTATTTACTTATAGCAGATGTCAGAAAACATGCAGGTATGATTGTAGCTTGTGGAGGTGTTTGGCAGGATCATTTGATTCAGACCGCTATACAAAAAGAGACCAGACCAAACATGCAGCTTGTCAGATCTTAAACAATGTGGGGCTTCCTCTTCACTTTTCTCCTTGAATGCTAAATGCATTTCAGCTGTACAGTAACCCGCAAGCTGGGTTGAAATCTTATATGCATGCAATCAGGTGTGTGGGAACAGAAGACCTCGTTACATGTAATAATCTCCATGTCTGATCTTACTGAGCTTTGGTTAAAGGCACAGTGGTGGCAGTTCATAACTTGCTCTGTGGGGTAAAACCAGCAGCCTTCTGATTAACCGCTTTGAGCTTTAGCAGTTCTTATTAAATTATAAGGTTTTCATAAGATTTACTCACCCTCAGACCATCCAAGATGCACATAAGTATGTGTCTTCATCGGAACAGATTTGGAGAAATTTAGCATCACATCACTTGCTCACCAAAGGATCCTCTGCAGTAAATGGGTGCCATCAGATTAAGAGTCTAAACATCTGATAAAAACATCACAATAATCCACAAGACACAATCTGCATGACTCCAGTGCGTCAAGCAATGTCTTGTGAAGTGAAAAGCTGTGTGTTTGTCAGAAACAGAAAACATTTTTAATTTCAAACTTTGCTTCCAGCCAAAATAAGAGTCTTTAATCCGTAACAATGCTTCCTCCGATGAAAAGATCAATCCCTGTTGTCCTCACACATCAAAATCCACTAACATATTGGTTTAGAACTGTTTTAGTCTGTTTTGACTTTTAAACAGTGCTCGATCTGTGCATATTCAGACAAGATGACTTTCACTGGAGAAAGCAATAATAAGAAGAGGGCTCATATTTTAGCCGGAAACAACAGTTTTAAGTTCAAGACATCTTAATGACGAATGTCTTTAATACAAACATGCAACTTTTCACTTTACAAGACAGTAATTGATGGATTGGATTGGCGTGGATTACTTGTGATGTTTTTATCAGCAGTTTGGAGTCTCAATTTGACGGCACCCATTCACTGCAGAGGATCCCCATTGGTGAGCAAGTGATGTAATGCTAAATGTCTCCATATCTGTTCTGATGCATAAACAAAATCATCTACACCTTGGATGCTATGAGGGGAAGTACATTTTAATTTTAGGTGAACTATTCCTTTAACCAGCAGTTACTTCAAACAGTCATTAAAAGAACAGAGATCTAAGGACTTTGAAGATCGTGTAGTGTATGGGCATCATTACTTAAGACTAGAATGGCGATAAATCAAAGCTTTTGTAGGGTTCAAAGTTGCTGTACCACCCTCGTTTCTGACACAAATACCTTGTAAGAATTTACACGGTGACAAAGTCAACTCTCTGACTCATAACACGCGGATCTCTAGAAGGTTTCAGGATGTATCATGTTCACCTCCTCGAGATGAATAAACATGGCGTGACTCCTGAATCTCCAGGCATGCAGAGTAAGTGAGTCTCCTCAGACGCCTTCCAACATGTGTCTCATGGCTTGCTGCCAGGATGTTATATAACTGGCTATCTTCGTGAGATCTTAATGATACGAATGGGCAGGTCAATCTGGAAATCTCAATATTTTTTTATTATTTATTTACATGAGAATCATTGTATATCCTGTCCTTCAAAGTGAGAAAAAATGATCTGTTAGTAAATAGTTGTAAGTACATAGTGTTCATACAAACAAAGAGAGATGTTAACATTTGCAGAAAAAACCTGAGCATAATAAAATGTGCAACTTTTTAATAAAGTAGACAGCCATAAAAGGCAATGTATTTGCACACGTTTTTCACAAACATGGGGAAATCTCAGGATTTGTTTTTCCATTGCAAATATCACTTTAGGGGCTCTGCATGAGAGATGTGAACGTATAATTTTGAGTCATTTAATTAATCAAATAATGGCAAAGCAATATCTGACATTCACTGTTTTTATTTACTTTTTGCTGTTTGATGTAACTTTATAGAAATTGTAGAAAATGTAGAAATATAGAAATGTTAAAATGTTAAAGGAACACTCCAATTTTTGGGGAAATGGGCTCATTTTACAACTCCCCTAGAGTTAAACAGTTGAGTTTTACTGTTTTTTATTCCATTCAGTCGATCTCCAGGTCTGGTGGTAGCACTTTTAGTTTAGCTTAGCATAGATCATTGAATCGGATGAGACCATTAGCGTCTCGCTCAAAAATGACCAAGGAGTTTTTCCTATTTAAAGCTTGACCCTTCAATACCTGTTTTAATCTCACAGTCACGTAGCTAATAATATAACATACTGTGCTATAAATTCCCATTGCTCTTACACAGGCTTGTTATTTAGTTTGTCGGACCATTTGTAAAAACACAGAACTTGATGTAATGGGAAATATATTCACATATGAAACCCAATACAGGATGATAAATGTTTGACTGGACGTGTAGAAAGTGATGGCTCTTTCTAAAACAATAACTCTTAAAGTTGTTGCGGATGTAGTTCATGGATTAAGTAGTTATTGTTGCCAAATGAAGCATTGGACTTCCTCTAATTGTTATTATGGAAATGACATTAACTGTTGTCTGAGTCTGATATGTCATGTTCTGTGGTTAAACAAGCTCCTTTTCTTATCTTCTCATGATTTATGGGAAATTGTGATTTTGATAGGTTTCATAATTTGGCAATATGCCACTCAAACTGCAATGATTACACTGTATCTGTTCTTAAAAATGAACAGGACTCAGCTTAAAAACAAGTAGCATATGGACATGAAACATTGAGTTGGACTCATAACTTGAACATTACGTTTCAAATAGTCTTACAATAACACACATAAAAGAAGATGAGCAGTGCAACAATAATACAGTAATATGAATTAATGAAATCCTGAGGTCATTTCCACTACTGTCAAGTTCCAGTTGCATTTGTTAAGTCCACGGAGTTATTCAAGAGACGTGCATTTTAATGTGTGTGAAAGACAAAAGCATTAGAAATATATGACATAGAAATAATTCAAATAAAAATAAATGCGTTTCACAAATGTACAACCATTTCAACGTAATTATAATCAACTTGTTTAGAAAAGTCATTTCAACTTAAATGACATTGAACCAACATAAAACAACGACTTCCATATAACTTATAAAAAAAGTTGATATTGCTCTGCTTATTTTGATGAGTTAATGTGAATAAATTGCTGCGTTTGGCTCTTGAAAAACTTACGTATGTAATAAGAAAGAAACCCTCTGAATGTCTTGATATCTGGGAGGTGTTTTTGGACTTGGTTAAAATGGAGATATAGAAGATGCTTTAGATGTGTGAAGTTATGAAATGTAAGAAGTTTATAATATTCGTTATTATTTATTTATATGTTTATTATTATTTTATTTTTAACCTGTCAGAATGTTGTGTTGTGTTTTTTTGAAAACTTTGTAAAAAATATGTTATCCAAAAAATTGCTATGACTAACTGATCATATTATCATTTACATAATTCCTTCGAAATTCCACCAACGTTTGTGCTATTGAATAATTCAAAAAGATAAAGTGTTTGAACATGCAAAAAGGAGCATGTTTCACCAGTTAATTACATAAACCCAAACTGGTGTAACTCATTTAAATATAATTTAATATATCTATGCCCACATGGAACTATGTGCACATTAAAATAAATCTAGACTCATTTTGACAGCTATGATATATTTTGGCCTGTTTTACACAATGCATGTTGGACTGTTTGTGAAATCTGAGAACACTTTCCCTTTATTATATTTGGCTTAATTATGAAAGTTTCTTTTTGATACGTTCAATAATAGAGTTAAAAGAGAGTATATAATCATCAGTTTTACATATTACAAAATTGGCAATAAATCAGTCTAACAAAGCTTTGTTCACAGTTTATAAAAGCCTTTTGAGATGAACAAATTCATCCATCTTCTCATCTGGGAAAACAACAACTGTTTGACAGTGGCCTTCAGACCAGAGGTTCAGCTCTCTCCTGGGGTGAACGCGTTCCATGAGTCACAAACAGCTGTGGTGGTTCCTCTCGCAAGCCTTTAAAAATAGTGCGACCGGTTAATTACGGATCTTGGACATTTTGTATTTAAGACCAACAAAACACAGAAAACGGCCTGTGCCCTTGTAAGCAAACACAAAACACGTCAGTCTGAAATCATTAAAACAACATTTGAATAGTCTTTGTCATCAGAGCAGTATGTGTCTGGTTTGCTTATTAAATGGCGAGATTAGTGGAAAATCCTCTCAGCGAGTGAACAATGTTGGGGCTCCGAGGGGCCTCAAAGGGGCCAAGTCCCTCCACTTCAGTTGTGAATTCCTCATGGAACTTGAGTTGTCATCTGCTTTTTCAGATTACTGACTCAAACTCTAAGACTTAAAGATCAGATATGAAATATGATTTTTTATTTTCCAACCACATTCTGCTAACTTGTTACTTTGGTTAAGATGCTCTGAATGATTGACAGGTGGTTGCATAATCTCTAGATTTGACTCTAGAAAAAACTTGATGAAAAACCTTGTATACTAAATGTTCTTCATGCCTTCTGTCATCTGATCGATAGTTCAGGCCTTTTAGTATAATTCTAAAAAATGTCCACGTCATGGTGTGTTTTTGGGAGTAAAATATGTCATTTTAAAATTAAATTAATATTTCGCCATGAACATAACATTTACTGCACAGAAGCATCCTATGGAATTTTTACTTGATTATACATTCACTTTTTTAATGCTAAATTATTAGTATAGCTAAATAGTATCTACAGCAGGTTTTTGAGGAATTTTTATTTAAGTACATCTCTCAAGTAAATATATAAATTTGGTGTGAATATTCAGGGTGGCATCTGGGAAATTATTGTAAAACCAGTTCACACAATTTCTGCAGTCCCTCAGTCTCTAGAGCTCATGTCTAAATCACTTCTGTCCGGCGTTCAGCTTTTTCTCACAGCTTCAGACGCTGGTTTTCAAAATCTACCCAATTTCCTGTGAAGGAGGCTCTGAGTCCCTCATTTCAGCCAAATTCTATCTGGGGCCTTAACGGACACGTCTTCAGGGAAATGAACTGCCCTTAGTTTCACAATGGATTAGATAAGGTAGAATCACATAAACCACGTCCTTGAATGCCAGGTAAGAGCCAAAGCTGACATCACAAGCCCTGAATGGATTTGAGGAGTGACTTCTTTATCAGGCATGGACATAGATGGAGGCCTGACAGGGTCACTGCGTTCCAGAAGCTTTTTCATCATGGTTCATGTCATCCGCCGTCCACTCGGAGCTGCTGATAGGACATAACGTCACCGATCTGCTCGCTGCAGCACTATATTAATGAGAGACCAAGGGGAGTCACTGCTTGCTCATGTGGTGCATGTAGAATGGAGGTGGTACAGTATGTTAATGTGTAGGAGGGACACTGAAGCGTATTAAGATCACTCCTCTGTGTGTCACTGAGTTCATATGGAGGTGTTTTTCGCACTGTCCTTTGCTTATATTTTAAGCTCTGATTCACGTTTGTGAGGTCATTCAGCTGAGCTTCCCCTGCTAATTATATTACTATAAAAGAAACAAATGTTTCAACAGAGTTTTGAATGAGAGTTCAGAGTCGTCTGTATATCAAGTACCAGTGCCATGAAATAATATCAAAATGTCTTTCCAATGATTCATTCTCGCAGGCTTCAGTTATTCCTGTATCGACTTGCTTCTTTGTAGTGAATCAAAAACTCATATGAGCCGCTTGGTTTAGTGAATCAAAAACTTACGGCATCCGTAGCACGATTGCCAAATTGATTTACTTATTGAGCCGGTTCTTTTTAGTGAATTAATATAATACAACACTAATCTAGTTTACGAATATATAGTCTCAGACCGCCCACAGAACATTGACTAAATGTCTGATGCATATGGTACACTTATCTGGAAACACTTCAGGAGTGTCGAAGTCGTCGTCGGATTGGTTGAATTATACAGGATTTCCGGGGGACGTGTGTGTCTCGTTCTTTAACGTACCGCCGGGAAACCATGATGCCAAACCCCCTCATGAAAGAGGAAAGCCGTCGTGTTTACAAATGTGACGGCGAACGCTTATCAGGATTAACTTGATATTGGAGTTTCAAAATTATATGAAATATTTCAAGTTCGCGGCATATAATCTTTAAAATACATCCGAGAGTTTCACACACAATTCACAATTGTTATTGTGGCGACATTTCCACGCCCCGAAACGTGACGCTGAACGAAACGAACTGTGATTGGTTGTTTGACATGTCGGTCACATGGCCTTGGCCAATGAATGCAGCCATATATTCCAGACCTTCAGCCGTCAGTCTAAAGTCTGGCTACGCGAGACTAACGAATAAATGACTTTACTGACTTTGGTGGATACAAAATATACAGCCTGATAACTGTAATCTGATTCAAGAACAAATGATTTTGAGACATTTTTCTTTTCAAAAACGTGTGACCGGTGTACTCCGAATCTCGAACAAATCACTCTCATGATGTGCTAAGTGAATCAAAAACATACAGCATGATGTAGTCCGATTCACAAATAAATGATTTGGTTTATTTTAGTGAATAAAAATTACACAGCAGCCCAATTCACATACACATTCTTTTAATGAATAAATAGAAAAGAGAGAGAATGATTTTCATTTATTTGTTTCCCCATGCATTTTTTTGTTTAATAACGGCACTATTTAAAAACAATAAAACGACAACAGTATTTCAGGTCTTAGTTTAGTAGTTTTCAAAGTCCTTCAGCAATGATTCTAATCACTGAGCTCACATTCTTGGTGGCGGCTGGCGGGTGACTGTGACCTACTCACCCCACATCATTAAAGTACAACTAAATGCATTAAAGGTATTTATAACAGAAGCGAGGGACAAGGCCAGGCATGATACCTCTCCTTTATCAGTGTGATCCATCAGTCACCCCTGTCTCACAGCAGACAGGTGTGTCAACCTGAAAGTTGCTCCATCCAGCTATAGTCAAAGCAACAGTCACATGAACAAAGCCGAAACAAATAAGCAAGAAAGTTGCTGAAATCTTTTCCAGGGAATGATTGACTCACTATGTAACTAGTCAAATTAAAACTTGTTTCTGGTTACACATGCAAAAACTTGTTGATTGCACTTAGCTTAGTAAAGTGGGTCAATAACAGCATTAAAGCCACTGATCCTCTCCTTTCACTGCTAAAACTGTAGATTATTTAGTGTCACTGCGTATTGCTCCCCGAGCGCTGGATACACCCTGGTGTTTTTGCCAGATCCACGTACAACAGGAGCTTTGTGCAAACAGAATGTCGACCTGCAACAGGACTCTTGGCATGTCTTAATCCAGAAAAACCGGATTGGTTTAGTGTTTGATCTGCCAGTCCATCTCAGCATATTGATATTGGAGTCTTAAATTACAGTTGAAAAGTTAAACAACGACTAACTACAAATCACAAATACCACTTCTTTGTAAATAAATATGTTCATTTAACATTTTCTTAACACTGTACTTTATCTATCTATCTATCTATCTATCTATCTATCTATCTATCTATCTATCTATCTATCTATCTATCTATCTATCTATCTATCTATCTGTCTATCTGTCTGTCTGTCTGTCTGTCTGTCTGTCTGTCTGTCTGTCTGTCTGTCTGTCTGTCTATCTATCTATCTATCTATCTATCTATCTATCTATCTATCTATCTATCTATCTATCTATCTATCTATCTATCTATCTGTCTGTTTGTCTGTCTGTTCAATTCAAGATTATTTGTATAACGCTTTTTATGATACAATCATTGCAAAGCAAGGGGGGGGGGGAATACAATAGAAGTCAAAGGGGACCATCAACTGATTGATTTCCAACATTCATAAAAATATCTTCTTCTGTGTTCAACAGAATTTGAAACTACTTTGGGATTAATAAATAATGACAGATTTTTTTTTACTTTTGGGTGAACTATCCCTTTACTAGCTAAACATGCTAGTGCTGTGCTGCTGGAAGGAAGAGGTTGTTACTGAGAAACGATTGACTGAAATCAGCGAGAGTAATAAAGTCTGTGACATCTGTGTGAAATGGTCAGCTTCATATCCGGTTGTATGCGAAGGAAGTTGTAAGATGTTCACAGTAATTGTCTGGAATCTGATACAAAGGTCAGAGTCTCTGTACACAAGCAGCTTGTAAATTCTTGTGTTACTGATGTGAGACATTTTATAAACATAGTCACGTAAATCTTGCAACAGATGTTCTCTGGTGGGTGGAAGAGAGGCAGATATACATGTACGAGTTATATATGAGATCTTTAACATCAAAGCAGTGCATGTTCACACTAATTATCATCAGACTCTATTTTTGTCCAAGGGCCTGTGTTGTGGAATTTGAACTACAATGGCCTCGCAGTCTGTCCCCTTGTGGTACATTTAAGAATTATTACAGGCAAACATACCATAAATCATGGCCCATGAATGAACTGTTTTATAAAAGCCTATTTGGCTGCATTGCTGGGAATCTCGCTGTACTCAGATAAGGCATTAGATAAATAAAGTCTGAGAGCTGATGATTGAAGTGATCACAACAGAGTTATTAATCAGAGCATGACTGAGTCTATAAACAGGCCATAAACCGGGCAGTTCAATCCAAACAATTTCCCTTTGAGCCAAATATCGGCTGCAGTCGACTGAGAGGAAAGCAACTATGACCCTCTGTGATGTACAAACCTTGTGGAATTGTTCTTTCTTCTTCTTCTTTTGTATACTTCAAGCTTAAATTTCAATATTATCATATATTAAATGAACTGAATTACAGATATGAGAGCTGATTCATATTCAGGAAACTCTAATATAATGTTTCTTGTCCCTCGTCTGGAAAGTACCCATCCTCTTCCTCTGAGCCACAGCCCATCAAACCAGCACAAACCATGCAAGCTTGAAGAAACTGAAAGATGAGAGATCTTAACATCTTGAAAGCAGTTGTTGAACATGATGTCAGATGGTAACAGACAGTGTTGTCTATATAAATGCAGTCACAGCTGCGGATGGTCTGAGTGTGAGCTGATGTGAAAGGTTTTAGTGTCTCGTCTGATTACATTAATGCAGCCCCAAAGAGCCATTACTATTACATAATATAACCTCATCATGACAAACACACCAAGAAAGGTTGCGATCGCAGGTGGCAGCATAGGCCGTTAACTCAGCTGGAAGCAAATCTTTATAACAAATGAGCTTGTGACAGTGAGCCTAAATCATATTTAATGTCTGTCTGCCAGTTTACAAGACATTCAAGTGCAGCACTTCCACCGGAGCACCACAGACAAAACAACTGAGGACCATTTACATGAGACAACAAACAGGAGAATTTCCCAGAGAACTTTACATAAATACATTCACCGGAAAGATTCCGCGCTGCATGTTGTTTATTATTAGTTCTGAATTCAGGAAATGCCGTTCAAATTAACCTCATGGGATATCAGTTTAAGATTAGTCGCATTAATGCTATGCGTCATAATTATACTAGAAGTCGTCTTCTTGAATTAATGGTTTTAAAGTCTTATTTAACGTTATTGAAATCTGTTGGAACCATTTTATATCCCACAGATATGAGACAGCGGAAACCATTTTGGAGTGAAAAGCCTAATTGTACAAATGTGTTTAGGTCGAGGCAAGTTGTCACATAGGCTATGTATGGGTTAAATGTAAACATTTTATTCATTATATTATTTGTTGAATTTATATTTTATCATGTAGATTGATAGTTTTGTGTTGCATAACTGTTTACTGTTTAAATAAAAAAAAAACGATTAAAGCTCCACTGTGACAACTTACCCCATACTGAACTGTATTTTTTATAAGGCAATAACGTTGAAATTATTATTAAAATGATCCAAATAATAAGTGATTAGGTTCCTTCACTTTGAAAAGCTGCCAGTAGATGTCGCTCTTTCTAAACTCCTGAGTAAAAGTGTAAAATAAAGTTTGTCCTTCATGACTTTCCGTAGAAGCTGTACTAGTCATTTCAATCTCAAAAACACAACACTTCTTCCAGGTTTAGTTTATAAAGTAGTTTAAATGACACATTTAGTTTAACTGAGTTTAGTTCGGTAACTGATGGCATTGCTGGATGTTGTGTCGAGTGGAGTCATTCTCACGGCTGTCACGCTAATATTAATAACAGTGCTCATTTTACGATTATTAGGGATTTTGCGACATGGATATGAATATAAACCAGGACAGAAGGGCTCTGTGTCAGTCCTGGTGGTGGCAGGATCAGGTAAGAACCAATCTCGTGCATTTTGTTTTCAAATTATTGAATGTAAACAAATCATAGCGTGATTATAATTGCAAAGGGAGATCAACCATATCATGTAAAAATTGATATCATTTCTATTTTACACGTATACGATGAAGGAACCTCAAATGCAAATCTGTGTTTTGCTTCAAGAGAGCAACCAAATTTGTGTTGTGGTTTACTTTAATTCATTTATAATAATTAATAATTAAAAAATGTATTTTCCATTTGATTCCATTGATTTTTTAAATTGATTAGTCATTTAAAATATATTATAGTTTTTTATATAATAATCATAATTTAAACCACTCATATATACATATTTCATGATTTTTTTAAGTGATAAGTCATTTTTTCATTGTTGTTTACTCCTGTCTTAACTTAAATTAGCTTAATGCTTTGATTAAAGCTTGATTTAAAAGGTCAAATCCATTGTATTTGCCAACTAGCTATTTGTAAATTCATAGTAATTAAAATAATATGAAACACATTTATTATGATTTAAATATTGCTAGTTGGTAATAATAATAGTTCTTATTAATATTGACTTCTTTTGTGTTTCACCTAGGAGGACACACAACAGAAGTCCTCCGTCTGATGGGGAGTTTATCTCCGTCTTATAACCCTCGACACTATGTGATCGCAGACACAGATACAATGAGCGAAGACAAGATCCGAACATTTGAAGCGGATCAGGAGAAAAGCGGTTTACCCTCTCAGGTTGATTGGTCTATACTAAATATACCAAAAAATGACCATTCTGTCCTCTTTCCAAACCCATATGATTCCCTTTCTTCTGTGAAACTAATGTGGGGAATTCAGATTTGTATTGTCTTACTTTGACCAGCAGATGGCAGCAAGCACTTTCATGACTGTGGATTTGAAATGATAGATACATAGATCAACTCAGTCATATTCTCTCATTTGATCAAGTACACTGTATAATGTTCTTCTGCTTGTATTCTCACTAACCCTCCCCTGTTATGGTTTCCTCTCTTTTCTAATCACAGTTCACCATTCACCGGATTCCTCGCAGTCGGGAGGTGCGTCAGTCGTGGCGTTCCTCTGTTTTGAGTTCCCTCGGCGCTCTGATGTCGTCTGTCCCGCTGGTCTTCAGGCTTCAGCCGGATATGGTGGGTTCTCTCTCCTCTCATTCTTTCCCTATCATATCCTCCTCTCTTCTGCAGGACATTTGTGTAACGCCCCCCCCAACCCAACTCAGAAATAGCACATTTATAACATATTTATGAGATTGTGCCTAAGGGCAGCCCAGCTCTGTTTTAAGTATGATAAAAGCATTTTATTGAAATTGAATTGGATATTATTTAAATATACTGTATGCAAACATACTTGGATATGATTCATTTAGTTTGGATTATTGAATTCGAAAAATGTCCCGTAGTCAAGTGTCATTTATTTCTCTAGCACTTTAATGCAGTGTGCAATATAAGACACTAGTGTTATTATTTAACTCAATTATTTAGTTTAAGTTTAGTTCAGTAACTATGTCAATATAGCAAAGTTCATCAATTATGAAACAAGTTCAATTTAGCTCTTGGCAGCTCTACAATAGTGTTATTATTCTGCTCAAGTAACATGTACATGTATTATTAATGTGCTATATCGTTAATCTTTCTTTAATGCATTTCTAAAGTAAATCTCTGTAGCCACATGTCCTTCAGATTAACACTGTGGCATCTTTTGCCCAATCCATAACCTTGAGAATTCAAACATCCTGTGCACTGTTTTGGAAAACATAGCTTTTTATAAATATCTCCACCCTCTATTATTTATAGATCAGATCATCTCCAAAATCTAGTCCAAACTCTGTAGTTCACCTTAAGGTTCAGCCCGAGAAATACAGGTATAGTGTTTGCGTTTTTAAGTCAGCTCACACTTTTTCTAGTTTCTATACTAACTGTGGCGGGTAATCATTGGAATGGATTTAAATATGGTAGAATGTGTTTAACGCAAACTTATTTGGTAGCTGAAAACATTACCAGATTAGCCAAAAAGTCTGGATGAAAGTGAAACAGACTCTGTTTGCAGTATGTTCATATTGCGTGTTTCTGGTTTCTGTGAATGATTCATCAGTGCATGTTCAGTCAAGGAAGCCAAATGTTTGTTTTTGTAATGTTTCATTCTTCTGAATTCACTCCTTTTTTGACTGATGTCACCAAGCCTCATTTTTAACGCCTCACATTCAACCGTGTTACACAGAGATTTAGACTCCTGTATGATACAATCAAATCCTGCCCTACCTTATGGTCATTGAATATCATGTTTCACTTTGAAATATGTCACCTTTTAGAAGTATAATTGGCTTCAAATACTATTTCATGTTGACTTTAAAAAGAGGGGTTGGTATTGATTGGCATTTGAGATCTGCACATTCAAAGATGTGTGAAATGCTGTTAAACTCCTCAGGCTGTGCTGAAATCTCTAACCAAGATATTAAAGTGACAGTTCACCCAAAAATGAAAATTCCTCATGTTATTGAAAACCTATAATGGTGCAGTCAATGTGATCCCACATTTGGTGTTTGACCACCAAATATTGTTAATTTTCAACAATCTGAATATGGAGCCTCAATGAGGTCCCCATATCTCTGGGACTGAATAATATGGGGGCTTGATGAGGATTCAAAAATAAAAGTTAATTAAGGACTAGAATTTATAATCATATTGCGATATCTTATACTATTTGAGTTATAGGCATGCACAATTTGGAAAAAGAAAAGGATTGCACTCAGACAGGTATGTTCAGTGTAGTTTTTTGACCGAAGGAAATGACATGCATTTCTAGTTTCAACGTTATTTGTTCTTCAGACATTTCTCTTTAAAAGAAAAGAAGTATACGTTTTATGCAAAGTGACTCACATTTGGTTTTTGACCTCTGAAAATGTGTACAATTTACTCTTGGAGCCATATTTCAATTCCAGTATCTCTGGAACTGAACCATACAGGGCCTCAAAAATGAAGATGCCCAAAGGAAAGTGTGTTAAGACCCAATATCTAAAAGGGCATAAAAATATATTTGAGTTCTAGGCCTGCAAACTTGCTGCTCTTTCTCCAGTTTTGAACGGTCACCATTGGCACACAATGCAACAAAGATAGCTAGTCAACAGATTTTTCTAACACACCTACCAATCACTGTTTAAAAATAACACGATGATGCTGCCTTCTTTCTGAAGTCATTTTAACCTCCTGTAATTTGGCTCTGAATCTCAGGTGAAAATTGCCATTTTGACCCCCCCCCTTTACAAAATAGTGGATTACTCAGAAAATATACATCAATGACATTTAATTTGGTCTTTCATCGCTATACATGTTTACCTTTCTTAAGAAAAAAATATTAGCAAAATCAAAAGTTTGAGCCGGGGAACCCTGGTCGAGTTGACACGGAGTGACCCATCCCATTTAACCTTTTTGTAGTTCATTTAATTTTTTTTCAGTTAAAATTTATTTCAAGTATCAAAAACGTTTTTGGACCACATTGACTTTCAATATAAAGCAGTTGTTGTTGTGCATGTCACACAGCAGCACTGGGAATGTTTAAGCAGGTGATAAAGAAGTCTTTTCCTTCAGCAGATGATAAGACTATCACATTACTGCTGTATAAGCAAACACTAGTCCTGCTGTTTCTCTGCTTGTCTTCAGCAAGAAACAGAGAGAGAGAGTTGCTGGGAAAACTCTCAAAGACAGATGAAGAAGGTAGGGGTTGATTTAGTAAAAGAGAGAGGGATGGGTAGCGTTTAAACCCCTTTTCAGGAATGATCTGTAATCCAGGGCCTCTTCCTCCCTCCTCCTCCTCCTCCTGTGGTTGTGTAATGAAGGGTTGCGAGCGGATCAGCCGAGGGGTCTTGTTCTCAGGATGTGGCGAGACCTGACTGGCTCCTCGGCTCAGCTGCTTGACTCCTTTCCCCATGGAGGCGGAGCAAGCAGCATCGGGTTTCTGTGTTGCCGTGGCGACCGGCTGAGAGGAGGCGGAGCATGACTAAGCGGTCAGCACTGCAGTAATCGAGCAGTAGAGCTCAAAGGTCAATAAATCTGATCTCTCGCAGGAGACCATGCTATATAGTATTCTGTTAATCTCTAATTAGCGGCCTCTGTCCTCATGCTGACGTCATTTCCCACTTTTCCATTCAGCCAAGGATCATTTAATGGGAAAGAGGTTTGCAGATTCGTACAAACTTGTGTCTGTTGTCATGTTAGTTTCAAGGTAAAAGTTTAGATAAACTTACTTCATCTCAGAAAGAAATGTCATGTTTTGCCCTCAAATGACCTCAAATCAAAAGAAAAAACTACAAATGATTTTTTATATTATTTTTTTACATTTACTTTCAATATTTTTATCATAAAACTTATATATATATATATATATATATATATGTGTGTGTATATATCTTGTAGAATTTTTTTTGCATTGTGACATTCATTGCGTGTTATTTTAGTATTATTTTATATCCTATTATAGCATTTATAAATATGTTAAATTAGATTTTATTTTTATATTTGTAGTTGTCCTTTTCAATATTAGTTTTAGTAATTTTAGTACTTAATCTAAAAGCATCCACCAAGGCCACATTTCAAGGTTTCATGTAATATTTATATTTAATGCAAATTAAATTGAATGCAGTTAACAGCTTGTATAAAATTGTATACATTTTATCCATTATTGTTATATAATTAAAAATCTCCCTTTCTGACACCTTTATTTTTATTGTAATTCAAATAATTAATCATAATTATAAAAAAGTACATTTTTATTATCTATATCTTAATATTATATATATATATATATATATAATGCTGAAATATGACTTTTTTGTGTGTGAGATTGTCCTGCACATATTTTATTCTGTTTAATATATTTTTAGTTTTAAGTTTTGTTGTTTATTTGGAATGTGAAATTACAATATTAGTACCAGGTGGCCTTTGATCCGGCATTGCATGCGACAGCAGGATTTCCTTTTAGTCCAGCAGACCATGTCTAAGATCTTCTTTAGGGGGTCCGGCACCCCTATTGTGTCTGCGCGGAGAGGGATCGTCCTTCAGCATGACTCAAATATCAGCTGTTTGTTTGAACCAAACTTGAGCATGTCAGTGAGGGGCTGGGCCCGTTCGTCCACATACCACAGCGCAATGGGGGGAAACAGGGGGTCAGGTCTGAAATCCGGAGGTGAAGAGGAGGTGCATTCAGTCCTCTTTTAGCCATAAAAGGAAATAAGTGCGTCACGGGTCCTCATGAGCTCCAGATGTGTCAGCACAAGCCAAGTGTCTCGGCTTGGTTCCGCATGCCGCGAGGACTAGTTAATAGTGAATACTACTGTTCATAGTACGTCAGTCTAGACTCAAGTGCGTACATCTGTGTGACTTTAATAAATATTTGCTTTTGTTTGTTTACTTATAAGATTTGGCATGCGGCAAAAGTCTTAATTAGTTTAAATCGTAATACAGTTGCATAATAACCACAGCTTGTTTTTACGAAGACTGAAATATAAAACAACTGTTTATCGAGAAAAGTTTTAATAATTTGTTTTACATTAGCAATAAAACTGACAACACTGGTATTTTATACTTTGCCTCAAAATATACAATATAAAGGTTTAGGAGTAAACAAACAGGCGATGATATCAAAAAGATGATTGGCTCTTTTAATGGAGACTTTTGTTCACACTTCTTCTATATTGAGGTTCACCATTTCTGTCATTAATTTTTCATCTTTGTCAAGATTATCTTTCAATAATTAGATTCAAATCAGCAAGGAAGGTTAGTTTGCAGGTAGAAAATGCTCTAACAAACCGGTCTCTATCAGAAAGATGATTGGCTGTTATAGTGGAGAGGCGGGACTTGCTTTACTACAGCTTCTGCACTGTAAAAATAGGGCACAATGTACTGTGTCAATACACTCTAAAAAAAACAAAGGTGCTGTATAGCACTAAAAGTGGTTCTTGGCTCGTAATCATAGGGGAACCACTTTTGATGCTATACAGCACCATATCTTTAATGTCGAATGGTGCTATATAGAACCATAAGAGGTGCTATATAGCACTGTATTTCTTTAACAAAGATGGTTCTTTGGCTTGTAAAGAACCTTTAAAGGAGCTTAACAGGTTCTTTGTATGGCAGTGGTACTATATCTTAATCATCCCAAAGATCCACTGCTTCGTAAATTTACATTTATGCATTTACCAGACGCTTTTATCCAAAGCGACTTGCAGTGCATTCAGGCTGTACATATTTTTTTTTCATCAGTATGTGTGTTCCCTGGGAATTGAACCCACATCCTTTTGCGCTGCTAACGCAATGCTCTACCACTGAGCCACAGGAACACCGGTTGCGGTGGTAGCAGTGCCAAAGAACCGGTGAAGAACCACTGAAGCACCAAGACAGCACCTAGAGTGTCTAAATAATATGAAGTCATTTTCTGTATTGAATCTGTATTGCACATTTATCTGTCTATCGATCCATCTCCTCTCTCTTAGACTCGCTTTGACAAGTTTATACTTGAATTGGTGCTTAAGTTGTTTTGAAATATCTTGATAAAACAAACTATTCTGAAATCCACCTTATGCAATCAGAATGGCCTTAGAAATGCATTCAGTTTCTTAAGTGAGTCTAGTTGTGACACAAATCCAAAAATGAGACAATACGGGAAAACTATTTGAAGAATCTGTGTTGCATAGATTTTGTGAGGAGGGGGAGGAGGTTTGTACGATTAACAATAACAAATAACGGGGTCTGGACGTTGTGCGGTGGACGTCTCCTCACATTCCACACAGACTGCACACTGATCCTGAGTTTTTGTTTGACTGCATCTCCATATGTTTCATCTTAGCCTTATATGGAAATGCAGCGGATGGAGCTCTGTGTGTTTTATTTATTTAATGTTCATCCATATGTTTATGATAATTAGTGATAGATAGATCATAAACCAAGATCTGCATGTTAGAATATGCCAGGAAATGCACGTAGAGAAATGATGTTCATAAACAAAAAGTTAGTGTGTGTGTGTGTGTGTGTGTGTGTGTGTGTGTGTATATATATATATATATATATATATATATTACATAAGGTTTTTTGTTATACTTCCTGACCATTTACCATCACCCTCGTAATATGTACTTGCATAAATACATACTCTAAACACAAATTTACATCAGTGCATAATCCCAATCACACATTCCAATATACAAACTATAAAAAAAGTGGAAATGTTATAGCATGCTGCCATTCTTGCAGGAAATAAGACTGTATAGACGACCTTTTACTTTGTTACTGTTTAACAAACTCCGAATGAACTCGTCTGTCATTTATAAGCGTGACACCTGCAGTCTGGTCTGTGCTGACTCATCTGAAGCCTGGTTTAATCTCACCTGGATCTACTCTGTATGATGTGGAGTAATAAAGTGGTCCCACCTCGATGACCTCATTAGTAATTACTTCCTCACCTGACTGTGCAGCTGTGATACGAACATGTCTCACAGTGATGTCATCAGAGGAACAATGACTCCATAAGGCCTTTGATTTATGAAATTGTTTCAGCATTAGTGTATAATCCCCACTGGCTTTAGATAAGCAGCAGTTTAACATGCACTGGACATCAACAGATATTGATCAGATTTTCACTTTCCTCGTATGAAAGGGTCGAACTAGTGGTTCTGTTTGAATGTCCCTTCAGGGTTCTTAATGTTGGCCATGCTCTTTTTTATATTTAATTTTACTACCACATTTTTTATTTATTTTATATGGTTTATTATTTTTTCGTTAATACCACAATGTGTATCAATAAGATTTTGATCTTCGGAAGGGTGCTATATATTAAGATAGGGTATTTTAAGTTAAATAGATAATTTTGTTTTTTAAACTTTTTACATTTTCAAATATAAATGTATTTAAATCAGTGATGCAGAGAAAAAAGAACAAACCATAAAATAAAAAAATTTGACTTGTAAAATTAAGACAAATATACATGTTCTAGAAGGAATAGTTAACATTTACATTTATGCATTTAGCAGACGCTTTTATCCAAAGCTTGCATAAAAGCTTATTCAGGCTATACATTGTTTTATCAGTATCTGTGTTCCTTGGGAATTGAACCCTCAACCTTTTAAGCTGCTAACGCAATGCTCTACCACTGAGCCACAGGAACAGTAAAACAAAAAAAACATTGTACACCTTGAGATTTAGAAAAATGCTATTGTATTTTATTTATTTATTTATTTCCTAATTGCATCCATATGTTTTGGACCTTAGATTATATTTTATAGACTTAATACATTTTTATAAAAATCTTGATATACTTACGTTTTAGATCTTAGGTTTTGCAAAGACAGAAAACTGTTATTATGGAGAAAAAAAGCTATTTTTCAGTATGCCATGTGAAAATTATTATAAAGTCTTGTCTGTTAGCTTCTTTCCTATTTTCTACTCTTTTGGACATATATTTGTTTAAAGATTGCACTTTTGATGCAGCTATTACGATGTTTGCTCAGATATACATTTTAATTTTTTTTTTTTTTTTTAAGAAGTCATTGTTGGTGGAACAGTATTTAGCTGTTGTGTTTTAGTTCTTCGTACATTCACGATTACTAATACCAACTGTTTCTTTCGAGAAAATGCAGAAGATGCTAAAAAGAGTGCCTCATATCCAGTTTTCATTATCAGTCTGTCTTGTCCTTAACACACAAAGAGACTTGAGAAAAACAAGCTGTTTTCTTTGATGCACATTCAGCGCCCCGCCGATCCGACAGCCCCGAATGGTGTTTTTCTGACACTTGATTTATGTCGTGTTGAAGTTTCACATATTGGCCATTTAAATTTGCACCACTCTGATGACAGACTCAAATAGCGCTCTGACAGCTTGGCCTGTGCCCATAGCAAACGCTCGTCAATCTCTGAACACAATCCAGCAGCCTTTCAGAGCTGAAGTCAGCGTCTCTCTGTTGGGTGACAGTGATCTCATTCCCCGAAGTGAACTCGCAGGTGTGTGTGAAATGTAAATACAGGCCGAGACAGATCGCCCACCTGGTGGTCCGTCCCTGCCATCCCCATCGCTCATCTGCCTCCAGGTGCAGGATGGGAAATGGAGTGTATTAGACAGTTTGGAAAGGGGCAGTAAACCCAATCCGAGCAGCGGTGGACCTTGAAGCGTATGTGAGTGGAAACGTCCCTCACCTCTGATGTTCTCACTTGGGTCGTTGGGTCGCGTATCGGTTTCTGCTCTGAGCAGACAGAGGCTGGATTTTTCCAGCGTTAATGTGTCTGAGCAGTCTGTGTAAGATGATTTCTCCAGACCCCATGGCTCGTCTCCACCGAAGTCTGACCGCCTTCCTGTGCCGCTCGCTGTCTCCAGTTTTGAACCAGAAAGATCATATTTCTCCAAATCTGAGGACTCTGTACTTTATGTTGGCATCTTTCTAATGTTGTGTCTTAGCCTATTTAGGTCAAATCAATTCATTTTTCATTTGTATGCTATTTTCAATGTCCAAAAGCAGCTTTACAGAAAACCGTAAATTCCACAAGTGTGTCAACAAGTTCACCTCATGTGGTTGTCTCAGAGAGTGAACTTATTTACAGATAACGTGTTGAAAGTTGACTAATCATGGAACATTGTATTCCCTTAATAATATAAATCGAATTAGATCAGAATCAAAATAAAATTATAAGGTAATTATAGTGAGATTGGTTTGAAATAAGAAAAGTGACTACATGTTTATTCCTAAAATCATAATTTATATTTATTTACTCTTAAAATTATTACAATTTCATATACCTGTTTCTATTGGAGTATATTGTAAAATATAATTTATTCCTGTGATCAAAGCTGAATTTTCAGCATCATTTCTGCAGTCTTCAGTGTCACATGATCCTTCAGAAATCATTCTAATGTACTGATTAACTGCTTTAAAAACATTATTATTATCATCAATAAATATTATCATTTTATATTAATTTTGAAAACCGTTTTGCAGCTTAATAAAAACCTAATACATTTTTTTTCCGTCAATTTAATGCACCCTTTCTGAATACAATAATTAATTCCTTTCAAACTTCTATTTGAGTAATAATTATGGCCTGGTTTCACAGACAGGGTTTAGACTGAACCAGGATTAGGCTATAGTTTAATTAGGACTTTTATATTACTTTTTGTTATTTTTAATTTGTTTCTTATAAATGTGCTTTTAAAAAACATTACTGGTGTGCATCTTGAGACAAAGGCACTGATATATTTTAAGATCAGTCAGTGCAAGCTTATCTCAGTTGAAACCGCTCAGACTTGCATTTTAATCTGGGACTAGGTTTAAGCCTGGTCTGTGAAACCGAGGGTATAAGTATTGTTTAATTGGGACAACCTTTTATATTACAGTATTACTGTTTTGGCGGTAAGGTTCAATTTGTTTACATTGGTTAATGCATTAGGTATGATGAACTAATAATGAACAATGAGCAATAGTGTATATTTATAAGAAACATGGATTAACAACTGCTGTAAAAACAAGACGTGTTCATTGTTAGTTTATAATGCCTTAACTATAATGTTAATCTCTTTGAATCTGAATCTGTTTCTATATAGATTTAAGCGAGTGTATGTTTGTTTCAGGTGCTGTGTAACGGTCCAGGAACGTGTGTCCCACTGTGTGCCGCTGGGCTGATCCTGGGCGTCCTGGGCCTAAAACGAGTCTTGATCGTCTATGTGGAGAGCATCTGTCGTGTGAAGACACTGTCTCTATCCGGGAAGATCCTCTATTACTTTTCTGACTACTTTTTTGTGCAGTGGGCACCACTAAAAGACAAATACCCAAAGGCCATCTACTTAGGGAGACTGGTGTGATCCCTTTCTGTAGACGTTTGTACTGAGATTTCCATGCCATTTTGATACTGTTCTTCACATGCGATTCATTCCTATGCTGTTACTGACGTGCTGTAAACACAACTATGACAACTATCTCCGAGTTTAGTTTTTTTAAGCCAAGCGATCATGGTAGGCTGATAAGATTCCTGTTCTACCTTTTACGCCTTTGAAAAGTTAACGAAACTAAACCGAGATAAGTTTTTTACTCATGCAGGTGCTTCTAGTTGCATTCCTAGTTTGTTTTTCACTTCATGAACAACAGTATTTGGCTTTTGATCAGTTCAAGATTATACTGTCATTCGGATAAATGCAAGACTTGTTTTAAAAATAGACTGTGATACCTCATTCTTAAGCGTGAATACATTTTTTCTTAGTGTTGTTGTGAAATATTTTCCAGCTCACTACGCGTTTCAGTACTTCTTTGTCCTCCTGTGCTGGTATGTGGTTCTAGGAAATAGTGTGAAAAATAGAACTAACAGATGGAAAAGCTACAATTCTCAGCTGTAGTTTTTATTTTATGTGTCTATAATATCCTGCTCTTGTTTCTAGAGCTGAGACGGCACTCTAATATACCTGCAGCATGAGGTAGATCATAACCCGATGGTCTCTTTTGTCTCGCATAACAAGTTCATACATGTAACTTAGTCATTTACTTCTCAGCGTAAAGTTCTGCGACTGACGTTTCTGAACAGCTGCCGATGGATGATCCTGTCAGACTTGTCTGTAAGGTATGTGATCATGTACAATTTGGTTATTATAACCGTAGCATTGCAGAATTAAAAATCCTGTTCATTTCATCCAGAATAAAATATATTTCTTTAAGGAATATTTCACCCAAAAATGCCAATTTGCTGAAAATGTACTCGCCCTCAGGCCTTCCAAGATGCAGATGGGTTTTTCTTGATTGGAATAGATTTGGAGAAATTTAGCATTGCATCACTTGCTCACCACCAATAGATCCTTTGTAGTGAATGGGTGCCGTCAGAAAGAGAGTCCAAACAGCTGAGAAAAACATCACAGTAGTCCACACCACTCCAGTTCATCAGTTAACATCTTGTAAAGGGAAAAGCTGACCATTTATGGATCTTTTTGGGAGAAGGTTAAGACCAAACCCCAACAGCAAGAGTGATTCAGCATAAGAGTTATTATCTCTAGACTAGACTCGTATCAGGAAACACCTCACTGTTTCATATTTCACTGGTTGAGACATCATCAATACCTTTATTACTCGACCTTGCAGAATTTCCATGCAATTTCATTCTTATATTCCATGTTGGATTCAGTGTTTAGTTGACAAAGTGCTTCTGATAAAGCAGTCATGTTATCAGATAAATCACATTCTGGCATTTTAGTTGTTTTTTCCTCATGTTGTTTTCACTTCAACCTTTTAGACAAAAATAACCCTGACATTATAGCCCCACCCAGTACATCACACTCAAAGCACCAACTGGTCATTTAAAGCTACTTGACAATACAGGAAATGGCAAGACAGAAATTGGATGCAAACGCTTGGTCTGTGTTGTGTGTTTTATGATAAGACATGGTTTGATTTCCATTAATACACTGTGGTTACTAGCATTTTACCATACCATAGTTAGTATTACCACAGGGGTGTGTCTTATTTGCTTTTCTATTCTTCATTATGTAATATGGAAATCACTTTTGATTAGCTTCATTTAAAAAAAAAAAATGCCCCACATGTTGTATGTGACCCTGGAGCACAAAACTAGACATAAGTGGCACGTTATATTTGTAGCAATAGCCATTGTATGGGCCAAAATAATACATTTATTTTATGCACAAAATCATTGGGATATTAAGTAAAGATCATGTTCCATGAAGATATTTTGTAAATGTCCTACCTTAAATATATCACAACGTAATCTATGATTAATATGCATTGCTAAGGACTTCATTTGGACAACTTTAAAGGCGATTTTCTCAATCTTTTTTATATTTTATATATCCAGATATTCAAATAGTTGTATACCAGCTAAATATTGTCCTATAAAAACATACATCAATGGAAAGATTATTTATCCAGCTTTCAGATGATTTCAATTTGACCCTTGTGACTGGATTTGTGGTCCATGGTCACATATTAATAAACTAGTAACTAAGTGGTTTAATGTTAGTTTGGACCATTGATAACATTAACAAATATTATTAAATTATTGAATGTTTAACAGATAATTTATGCACACTCAAATAAATAGAAATTTATTTAAAATGTAATTTATTTCATTTTTAGCATTTTATTTGTTTTAAGTTAATCAGTATTATTAAGATTCATAATAATTATTTTTACTCATAGAATTGTTAATATAGAGAATATAGTTTCATTTTAATATATTGTTTGTATGTACCGCGTTCTGATCTGTTGGCATTAAGCAATAATATTTGTAAACTGATTTAAAAGTTAACCGTGAAATATTTATACTGTTATTTCTGTTATCAAACTAGCAAACACAGAAGCGAAGAAGACAAAGGAAGTATTATTGCACCATATAGCTGTAGATAAGCCACAGCTTTCCAGTAAACTGAAACGCGATCAATAGTTTTGGCAGGTGATCTGTTACTTTCGCCCGTGGCGCCCAGTGGAGCCAGAGAAACAATAGACTGTTTCATATGCAGAATCGATGCTTCTGATTGGCTCTAGCGGCGCCTCAGTCATCTAGCCCCACCCCAAATTCTCGATAGAGGTTAGAAGTTTTTGCGCGAGAGTGTCTGTTGTGTAAACTCACTGAGCGCGGATTATTCATGCACGAGGAGCACCGAATGATCTGTACTGTGATTTTACTGCAGCTTTAGGACTTTACTTCACTCACTCCCTGTCGGTCAGTTCCCTGATTTTAAAAGAAAACGCAAAAAAAGTGAATCATGACGCAGTTTAACAAAGGACCAGCCTACGGATTATCTGCGGAGGTTAAAAACAAGGTAAACTGAACGTTACTTCTTTGTTTTAAATATTCTTACATGTTGATACATTTGTATATGATCCGTTTTGGTATGCATTATAGAAACACAGTTCTGAATATTAGCCTACTATTCTTTTAAAAAGTAGCTAGTTTATTTTTCATTATAGGCTACTAGTGTTAGTTTGGCGTTTCTATGGTTTAGTTTAAATGTTTCTTTTTAAATTATTGTTTTTTATTTGTTTTACCTTTGTTTTATTTATTTTGTAAAACTTTCAGACTGTAATAGTTACACAAGTATTTATTGGAGGTTGAATCCAAGTGAATTTGAATTAAAAAGCACATTAATTATTAAAAAATAAGCTCATTATAATAACAAAATCTAAAAGTAATTGATGATTTAGATGATGTCTTTTGTTTAGCATTGATTTGATTAAATGGAAATGTGTGTTAAGAGTAATCATGTGAACAAAAGAAAATATTTTTTTCCTCAAATTGATCTTTGATTGTCCAGAGTTTAGAGATTGCCCAGTCAGAGATGATCTTCATTTTTTGTTGTATGACTGTCATAGACTATAATGCTTATTATTTCTGGAATAAATATGTTGCAAAGTATAAAAAAACACTTATTTGGAGCAGGAGGGTAATTTTAGGGAAACATTATGAAGCATATCTAATCTTTAATATCTTAGTAGTGATAACATAAGTATTAGTTCTTAGTGAATCATGCCTCAAAATGAGCAGACAGGATGTTGCTAACATACATAAAGCCAATGAATCAACTTAACCCCCCACACACACACACACATGCAAACAAATGTTTTAAGCATGACATAATTAGTGCTGAGGAGCTATATTAGACTTAAGTAATCTTAGGTTCTTCATGCCTGAACAATCCTGGTAGGTTTCTGTGTCTTTCATCTAACCACGGGAAGTAAAGGTTTCATCTTGGAATCTTAATCATCCCTAAAATGTGACGACAGTGCGGAACAGCTGTGATGTGTATAATCCTGTTTCATTCAGAAGAGTTCTACTACTGGCTTTGATCGGTCAAAGGGTGCATCGCGATAATGACATATTTAGCTCAATGAATGATTGCTGCTTTTTTAGCCAGATGCTTTTCAAGATGTTTTTCACCCTGAAATATAAATTATGTGAATATTTACTCATGTTGTTTCAAACCCGTGTGACTTAGTTTTAGTTACACAAAGGGAGAAATACTGGTTGCTCTTTCTTTGCAGTTGCAGCGAAGCTGGAGCTTTCAAGCTTTAAAAAGGATGCACAACACCAGTCATTATTCTCTGATCATTTTCTTCCCCGGTGAGCTGTAAACTGCTGTGCCGGGATCATTAAGTTAGTGATTTGAATCAAGAATCTAATTTAGTTCATCAGACTAGTTTTGTTAAACCTAATGAACTGATTCATCTCATAAGAACGATACATTCGTGAATCACTATGTCACTCGTGAACTATGTATGATATTTTCATGATGCATTCTTGTTTTGGAGCTTGATATTTTCAGTTATCATGCACTTTCATGTGATTGGAAGTTATTTAAATGATTATTTCAAGTTCAATTTAACTTTTTTAATAGCAGAAAGAACGTCATACAGGTTTCGAAAGACATAAGTATGTCACGAGTAAGTGATGACGGAAACAGAATTGATTTTTGGGGTTCTTTCTGCTTTTATAATGAAAAGCATGTGGCTAAAAGTACAACATTGATCCTGTCTACTTGCTAGTGGAAAGCAGTTCTAAACTAGTTCCATTACACCATTTCCTCTCTGAATCCATGACTTATTTTCCATTTTACCCGGCTGGGCACTGAAAGGCTTCAGGAAAAGTGTTTGCTTTTTTGCATGCTTACAGTTTGAGGTCAGTAAGTTTTGAAGATGTTTCTTATGCTTGTCAATATTGTATTTATTTGATCCAAACTACAGTAAAAACAACAATATGTAAAATATTCTAAATCAAAATAACTGTTTTGAATATATTAAAAATATACTTTTTCCTGTGATGGCAAAAGTTTCATCACATTTTCATCCACACAACTGCCGCTCACTGGATACTTTCTCTTTTTCGGACCATTCTCTGTAAACTCTAGAGATGGTTGTGTGTGAAAATCCCAGTAGATCAGCAGTTTTTGAAATACTCAGACCAGCCCGTCTGGCACCAACAACCATTCCACGTTCAAAGTCACTTAAATCCACTTTCTTCCCCGTTCTGATGCTCGGTTTGAACTTCAGCAAGTCGTCTTCGCCACATCTAGATGCCTTGTGAATTGCTGCTATGTGATTGGCTGATTAGAGGTTTGTGTTACTAATCAATTGAACAGGTGTACCCAATAAAGTGTCCGGCGAGTGTAAATTATGTACACAATAACTTTTATTTTGGATGCGATTAATCATTGCCCTGAACTAATTTATTTATGCAAACCTTCTTCTTTAATTAATTTTAATTCAACATTTATTTGAAAGATAAATCTTGAAGTTTGTGCATATCTTTTGTCTTATATAAACAGAAAATGTAGTGGCTCATAACTTTTTTATATTATGCATTGATATTAATGACTGAATAAATAATACAATTTTATAAGAAAAATAATATGTTATTCAAACAAGAAATCAGTATTAACCTACGAGAACGTTCTTAACCGTGTTCGCTTCAGACCTTTTATAAGTCATGCTCTTTCCGAGGACTTGTTTATCTCGTTCCTTGAGTTTCATCAGCACTGAAAGCCGAGAACTGTTTTCCTGAAAGCTGAACTTTGGAAATGCGGGAAGTCAAAGCTCTTACAGTGAGGTTTAGAAACATCAGTACATCAGCCTGTAAACATCAACGGATCACCTCGTCAAATATAATTATTCCTTAAAATAAAACTCACAAATGACATAATGGGAAAGGATGTTTTCCCAATCAAATGAATGACCCTCTCTGGTTATTTAACAGCAGACACAAGGTGTCGATCATTACAGACTTCTTGCCGAAATATCATCTTCTGCTCAAGTCCAGCACAGTAAAGATATTGTTCAGGCTGGTTTATTTTTACACATGGAAGATTCAATTAGCAACCTATTTTATCATGACCATTCGTGTTGCATTATATTAATCATATCAGTTGTTTTTGCCATGTTGTTTTCCCCAGACAGTGGGTAGATGGACAACCATTCAGCCATTGGATGAACATTGGTAGCTCTGTTGTTTAGTAATTAAATACATTCTCTTGTATGTTGCTTCCACAAATTTTCCATCTTCAGAACTTTGAATATGGAGTTACATTTGCAGAAATTCCCCCTAACATGTTTGGATGTGGTTCAACAGACACTTTGATTCTCTCAGGCCTGGGAAAAGTGTTTTCAGACTGTAATAAATGCATATTATTCTTGGCTCTCACGCTCATCTCATTCTGCATCTATCTTAGCGTGCAAGTCTGTGTTGTATTCTTGGAAATACACCAATACTAAGCCCGCATCGTGTCCTGGGACAGGACGAGGGTCAGAACAAGGAGGTCACGGTGGTTCTTGGGTAAACCCAGACCAGGTTAACCTTGGGCTTTGATCCGTCGCTCTCTAATGCCACATTGCATGTTGATCCTCGGCGTAAAACACTTTTACTGTCATACTGTGACTGCTGATGGGCAGGCGGCCCAGTGAGGGGCAGTTACATTCCCTGCAATGTGCTGATCAGCTACATTTTCCAGGTTTGGTTAAGGCTCTGTGAAGTATGGCCATGGTTGTTAACCCCGTGTTGGCATTTTAGTAGGAACAGGAAAGCGTGTTTCCTGATGCGATTGTTTGGGGTCTATTGTTCAGCAGGATTTTATAACAGTGTAAACATAGACTTGGCTTATTTAAAAAGATTATCAACATTTATTGAAAGTTTAAAAGGCTTTTATCCAAAATTTGCCTATGAACTGAACCTTTTGCACTCCTATGCATTTAAAAACTTTGTGAAAAAATGTGTAATTCTATCATTGAAATTTTGAGTGGTAATTAAGTCAACAATAATCTTTTTTTAATATATATATACTTAGGTGGAAGACTTATCAGAACTCCCTAGCTATTACCAAGCAACCACATAACAATGCTGAAAAATAGTGGTTCCAAAAATTACACACATTTTCTTCACAAAATCAAGTTTGGATGGGCTCTTTTGACTTGGACACCAAGCAACCACTCAGAACACCATAGCAACTACCTAGCAACAAACCCCTCTACAATCACCTAGTAATGCCCTAAAATTGTGGTTCCCAATATTACATTATTAAAATAAAATGTAAAAAAAAACTAAGTTTGGATGGGCTTGTTTGACGTAAGAAAGTAAGTAGCCACCTAGCAACCACTCAGAACACCCTAGCAATAACTTAGAATTGTTATTCCAAATATTACACACATTTTCTTAATAAAATGTTAAAACGTAGTTATTCAAGATTTGTTTTCATCAAATACACAATTATACTGTATATAATCAGCAGTGAAATGTAAGTCAGGTCTGCTCCATGCTCAGTGTAATTAAATGTAACACAAACACAAGCGAATATACGAAGTAAATGACAAAGAATAAAGTAAATATTAAGAATAAAATATAAATTGAAATGTGCAATAAAGTAAAAAGTGTAGGACAGTATACTATAGACTTAATAGTGTGTACTGTAGACTTAACAGGAACACAGTGTGTGTTCCTGTGTGGCTCAGTGGTTAGAGCATTGCGTCAGCAGCGCAAAAGGTTGTGGGTTCAATTCCCAGGGAACACACATACTAATGAAGAAATGTATAACCTGAATGCAATTGTAAGTCGCTTTGGATTAAAGCGTCTGCTAAATACATAAATGTAAATGTAATAAATAATAATATAAGAATGTGCAAACAGGTTGTACAGGATATAAACATAGCAGCAATACGGATGGTGGAGAATAATGAATATCTTACTGATTATTAAATGGAGTCATGTTGATGTTATGAGACTGAGTTTGAGTTTAGGTGCCTGATGGCCTGGGGTAAGAAGCTCCTCCTAAGTCTCTCAGTTTTTGCCATCATGCTCCGGAAGCGCTTGCCAGATGGCAGTAACATTAAAAGACGATTACCAGGGTGATTTGAGTCCTTGATGATTTTAGCAGCTCTGCTTTTGCAGCGTTTGAGGTAGATGTCCAGCAGAGAGGGGAGAGCAGACCCTGAGATGCGCTCAGCTAAGCGCACAACTGTCTGCAGGGCTTTGCAGTCCTGATTGGAGGCGTTTCCATACCAAACTGAGATGAGAATTAATACACTTTTTTTATGGCCCCTGAATAGAAAGTTTTCAGGATTGCTGATGAGAAATCTTTGCCTGGCTTTCTTAAACTGTGTTTGAATGTGTGCAGTCCAAGTCAGGTCCTCTGAGATGTTTACACCGAGGTACTTGAAGCTGCTCACCCTCTCCACAGGGGTCCCACTGATCATAAGAGGAGTGTAGGGCAGCTGCTGTCTCTTCCTGAAGTCCACGATCAGCTCTTTAGTTTTGCTCACGTTCAGAGAGAGACAGTTGTCCTGGCACCATGATAAGTCTCTCTACCTCATCCAAGTATGCGGTTTCATCATTGTTGGAAATGAGGCCCAGAACCACAGTATCATCAGCAAATTTAACAGTAGAGGTGGAGCTGTGAGAGGACACGCATTCGTGTGTGAAGAGAGAGTAGAGCAGGGGACTCAGGACACACCCCTGTGGGGCTCCTACCTTCAGGGTGATGGAGTTGAACTGGCCTACATTCACCACTTGAGGTCTGCCGGTGAGGATATCTTGAATCCAGTCGCAGAGTGAAGAGTTTAGGCCGAGGTCTGTGAGTTTAAAAGCTAGCTTGATGGGGACTATAGTATTGAAAGCTGAGCTATAGTCAATGAATAGCAGCCTTACATTGTTCCCATTGTTGCTGTCGATTTGTGTAAGGGAAGAGTGCAGGACGTGAGAGAGGGCAATCGTCAGTAGATCTATTGGGCAACTGGACAATAGTTATTCAGGCAAGAGGGTTTATTGTTCTTAGGCACAGGGATGATGACAGATTTTTTAAAGGAGGTGGGAACTAGAGGCTGACATTTTTTCGGGAATCCCACGGGATGGGAAACAAAATCGCTACGAATCACGTGATTGGGACGGGAGAGGAAAAAATTTTATCGGGAGTGGGCGGGACCGGGAATAGTAATAATACCCAACTTTACACACAAATATACCTTTTATATAAATAAACTATAAACTGTATATTGTAATTCTGAACTCAATTCTAGTTGCCCTGTCTCTTTATGCTCTCTTCCTGGTTGCTTTGGTGTGGCTGGTTAAGTGAATGACGCAGTCCGTGATGGACAGATTGTTAACGGCTGGTCTATGTGGTAATACACTCGGGCAGGACATCCAAACACTCACCTATCATTCATCAACCTCAAATATGGCTTTTCATCTGAAAGATGTATGTAGTAGCAACTTTACATGGCCGCTCAATATGATGTTAACCTAGAGAAATGTGCGCTATTGAAGTGTTTGTGTGGAAGCGCGTTTGCTGCAAGACAGGCTCCGGTGCGCTCACTTGCTCTTAAAATCTCCGTCATTTTTGGTCATACAGATAAAAGTAGCCTAATACATCTTTCGAATCTGTAAAGACTCTACGTTTATTTGTGTGCACTCAGAATAACAACGAAACGTTGCGCTTTTAAGCAAACAGGATGCGCTTTAGGTCTCATGTGAACTTGAGCGAGAAACTTCGAAACTCCGTCTTTGAAAAATATATCTATATGTAACACCCCCTCCCGGGTCCACACCACCACAACTCGTTCTTGCTCCGAGCGGGTCGCGAACCCGGGATTCCGGCGCGGGAGGCGGGCGCTCTAACAAGGAACGCTAAAGGTAACAGAGCGCTTCTTTTTGAGGTCAGGGGAGTGAGGTTTACACACAGCTCTTACTGGCATACATCTGTTACATATAGAGAGTGAAATGTATATATATAAAAAACACAATAGAAGACGTGTGTGTTAGCATGGATGATTTACATGAAATTTAATCTGTGCAACACTGTGCATAAGATGGCTTTCAGTTCAATATAATAACAAAAAACTACATTTTGGGTTTTTATTCAACTAATAAGGTGGGCACGCTGTGATCTGTACTATATTTTTACTGTAACTGACAGATTTCGGCGAAAAAAAAAACAACAACACGTGAGTGGGAGGGAATGGGAGTCATTCTTCCGGAAGTGGACGGGACGGGATTTTCCCCCAGTTTTTTCGTGGGATTGGGACGGGAAGAGATTAATTTTTTGGGAGTGGGACGGGAGAGGTTTGAGAATTCACTCCCGTGTCACCCTCTAGTGGGAACCATAGAGGTAGCGAGGGACTCATTAAAGATTTAAGTAAACCGTTCACTCTCTTTAGTTCCCTCCGAACCTTGTCCTCCGACACGATGATTACATGATCATCGCTGCTCTGTCTGCTGCTTCCTGACGCGCTGATCGGCAGAGTCGCGCTGCCGCCATTACATTCAAAGCGGCCGTAGAAGGTGTTTAGTTCACCGGCCAGCAACAGATCTGCTCTCACTTCTGGGAAAGATTTATTTACAAAGGAACAGATGGTCCTCAGTCCCTGCCACATGCGTCGAGAGTCATTGAGCTGAAAATGAGACCCAATTCTCTCCCTGTATCGGAGTTTAGCAGCTCTAACTGCACGTCGGAGAGCATAGCACAATGCTTATATGTTTCCCGACAAACCACCGGTGTTGTATGCGGCAGTGCATTGGTTAACCGCAGCTCGGATTGTTCTGTCCACCCATGGTTTCTGATTTGAGAATGTCCTTATAGTTACTGTTTCAGTAGCTTGCTCGGTTAGCGTGTTGACAAAGCTTAATGCTACATCCGTGAACTCGCTGACATCAGAATAACTCTCCCGGAACACGATGATGGGCTTGTTTAACTGAAGCTAAGTAGCTTCCTAGCAACCACTCAGAACACTCTAGCAACCAATCAGAACACACTAGAATCGCATTACAATCACTAGAACAAACTAGCTTTTATCTAGAAATGCCATAGCAGTGTGGTTGCTAATATTACACACACTTTCGAAATGTAAACATCTAGTTTCAGGACAAATGTCTGTCACTTTGTGACTTAAACAGTTCCTTTTCAGATCTGAAAAACAAGTTGATTTCACATGTATAGTAGTGGAAATCTTTCCTCATTGTCTGCTGGGTATTTCCAGAGCACTTGTTTAAATATTGCCTAGTACTGGCTGGACAAGTTGCTTGGATGTGATTAAACAGGCACGCTTGATTTCAGCACAGTACTCAACATTAGTCAGAGAAAATAAAGTCAGAACATTTGTTCGTTTAACAAGTTTGTTTTTGCAAAGTAAGCTATTGTGATGCCATAGTAAGTTATGCATGCTTCTGAATAATTCATTCGTTTACTAATAGAGAATTGATGCTTATTTTTTTAAACCAAATAGGATTTTGTTGGAGGATTGTAGATTAATTTGTATGATGCTAAACTTTTTGTTTCTGTTTTTGTGTTTGTGTTTGTGTTGCCTAAACCCAAGGTGAAAATGTCGTCCCTCCCCTCCTCCATTGTCACCACAGTTTTATCGATCTCTCAGGGACTGTTTGTCGAATTGATTGCATCGCGTTGCGAGTCCTTTCACTCCCTGACCTTTTTTTAGTCTGATGTTTGCTCGCTTTTTGTGCTGTCATCAGTAAGCTCTCAGAATTATGAGTGGGGGAGGAGAGCTAGAGCTCGGTCTCTAGCGGGATCGGCCCACAACCTTCCAGAATGTTCTTCTTCTGCAAATGCCTCTAACAACTCCATCAAGGGTCACTTTTCCACATTTCTCTCTCTTTTTTCTACCACTGGCTGGTTTCCCAGCGGACTGGAAAGAAATAGAAGACAGACACATGGTTCTTCAATCTTTGCTCAGTTTCTCCGTGGAGTTCTTCTGTTCTTCCCCTCCTTTGTTCAGTCTTGATTTTTTCCGATTCATGTCTAATATTCAATGGTTCATTATATCAGAGATATAACCTTCTTTGTCCCCTGCAATGTCTGAAATCATCCAGTGCTCTTTTGAACTATTCAGAACATGCCAAAAGTCATGCAGTTCTTCAAAGATGAGAGACTGTGTACGGTTAGCTTTTTGTCTGTCATTATAGGAGAAAAGTAATCTCGGCTGACCTCAAATTGCACAAGGGGACTGCCACAACACCCCACACGCCATTTTTTCCTAGTGGTCTCACATTCTGACTGCGGGGCTGCAGTGTGGGGATGTCTGATTGATCTTCAGCTTGCTGAGAGGCCTTCTATGGAGGTAGCCATATCTTCAAATATATAATAAAATGGGCACAAATGAAACCATTGTATAAAGTGTGTGGATATCATATCTCAGATGATATGTTGGTAGTAGATTTGCCAAGATACCAATGCGATTTTATTATGATCTCAGTACAGTTTGAAGCATCTTTCATATATACTGATTCTAAATTAGTATCATATTCATAGATCATAGCATTTAAATGGTATTTCAAGGAATACCATAGTATTTCCATACCTACGGAGCAATTTTTTTACTTAATTTGAATATTAAAATGACTTGCTGATATTAATGACGTTTAGTTGAATAATAATTGGGTTGAGTAATATATTTTTTAAATGAATACTTTTATTTAGCAAGGGTGCATTAAATTGACCAAAAGGGACAGAAAATAGATTTATAATGTTAAAAAATGATATTTCAAATAAATGCTGTTCTTTTGAACTCTTTATAGATCATTCATCACTGATGATAACAATAAATGTTTCTTGAGCAATATATTTTAATGATTTCTGAAGCATTGTGGGACTCTAAAAACTGTAAACATTGAGTAATGATGCTGAAAATTGCAGTGCCATCATTGTAATAAATTACATGTTAAAATACTCCTTAAAAAAAGTACCTACCCAAACTTTTGAACAGTTGTGTAAATAAAGCACATATGTTACCTGATCAAATATTTTTCACAGTGACTCCGAAACATGGAATTTTCATGGTACAAGACCAAAAAACTGTGAATGCTAATATTTGCCTCCACATCTGACAAGGAAAAGCAGGTATTGCAATTAACCTAGAAACATAAGCCAAACACTAAGAGGACTCTAGCTAGATATCTCTGTGAATACTCGAAGGGTTAGTACTGTGTTTGTGCTATAGATAAGATTTGAGATAGCAGACAGAAGGCCATGAGGAAAGCTGTTATCATGTTTTGGTGGGAAAGGAGACATATTCTATCCTAAACACCTCCTGTTGAGAATATCTTATCCACCCTTTTTCCTTGTTGGTCCTTTTGTCCTTTTCTCTTGTGATCTGTATGATAGCCGCATTTAGCTTTGTCTTTGTAATGTGTGACCCTGAATGCTGAATTTGAAATGGAGCCTCTGTGATGAACGCCATTTCCTGGAACTTGTATTATTAACTACTTTAAATGGGTTTAAACTTGCTGTGTTTAAATTTAATTATTTAATATGCCGAAAAATGTTTAACTCTTTTTGAAGGGTTATACTTGAAGCTAAAGTAATAGTTAGCACTCATGAAGAAGAAAACGAAGTTTGTATTAATGAGAAGTGCTAAGACATGTTTGACTTTTACTATTACTCATGTTATAGATTTGAATAACCTAACTAACTTTTTAAACTTTGATGCCTCAAATAACTTTTCTAAGATTCACCTCTTCACCAAATGCACAATAAACAGACTAAACAATCATTGAAGGAGCAAATGAAACCATCTCACATTTCGCATCAGGCATTTTGTAAAGATCTGCTGTTAGTCAAAGTTGTCCGTTCTAAGCACATTATTCAATGTCAGCTGGTCAGCGGTGTTATTTACAGTCAGAAAAGTCCTGAGATGAGAAAAACAGCTAGAATATTTTCATACTGTGATTCTTTGTGGGAATTTTATGCTCTGTTGTTGGCATAATCACACGTCGGTGTTGCATCACATGCTTTGAACGCCATTCTATTCACAAAGGAGAAAGCCAAGCAAAGCCAGAAAATAGTTTTTATGGGCAATCCGATTTAATTAGGCTGCATTTGATGATTTTCCATTTGCTTTAATGCAACTTTTAAAAGACAAACAGGCCATTTAAATGTTTCAAACTGTTGTTTTGGTGTGTTTGAAGTCAAACACATTCTGTGTGAGGATCAACAATGTGTATTGACATTAGTTTAGATAAGCATGTATGCTGACACATTACAGTAGAATCTAAAGGAAAATTGTCCAGGACATACAACTAGGATCCTGCAGAGCCGGTTTGACTCATAAATGACTGATGTGTGTTGGCTGACTCACTGATTGGGTTATTTCTTCTTACAGATTGCACAGAAATATGACCTACAGAGGGAGGAGGAGCTTCGTTTCTGGATCGAGGAGGTGACTGGAATGCCTATCGGAGACAACTTTCAGAAAGGACTCAAGGATGGCATCATACTGTCCGAGTAAGTTGGTAAACATAAAGATAATTTGGCCATGTGGGCAAGGTTTCCCTCCTAAAACAAAAACAGTTTTAACCAGCTTATAAGCTAGTTTGCTGGCTTTAGATTTTCTCTCAGGCTGGTCTGTTGGTCGGTTATTGGGAACATTTCAGCTGGTCAGACTTGGAGACCACTTGTCTGACCAGCTAAACCAGCAAAACATTATTCGTGGGACTATTAAGGCTTGTTTGATCATCCTGGCCTGACATTATGACATTGGCTCAACCGATCGCATACATTTTGGCTGAGACTGTCTGTTTGGGTGACCAGTGGCAGAAAACCTGTATGAAAACAATCATTATTTTGGCAACTCCATTGGGTGATGCTAGTAGAATCGAAATTACTTACTTTACACCTTTATTGTGCCCATAGAATATGCTTGCAAAAAGAAATGAATTTAAATCATTCATTGTTTTTATTCTTTTCAGACTGATAAACAAGCTTCAGCCTGGATCGATAAAGAAAATAAACCATTCACAGTTAAACTGGCATAAGGTAAATATCTCGTAAGCTCCCAAGGTCTTTGCTTTCATCCAGATTAGCCCGCTTGAAAAGTAAGAAGCACTTTTCTTTCAAAGTGACTTACAATACAGCTTACAAATAACATTGTTGGCCAATACTAGGACAGGCAAAGCTGTTTACAACTGCAGATACATCTTTAGTTTATAAAAGCTCTAGTATCAGAACTTCACATGCTGTAAGAATAAATGGACTCATTTATGCACTCTTTGACTCATCAACCAAAACTAACTCTTTTATCTGAAAATGAGGTAACCAATGATGTTATGGAGAAACATACCCTTACTGTTGTCATTGTCCCCTCAGCTAGAGAACCTTGGGAATTTCATCAAAGCCATTCTAGCCTACGGGGTGAAGCCCAATGACATCTTTGAAGCCAATGACCTCTTTGAAAATGGGAACTTGACACAAGTCCAGACCACACTTCTTGCTCTGGCCAGTATGGTACGTCTGAAAGTCCAAATTCTGCTCAACCTGAGTCTTACATTGACAATTTTGTAAAGGCCTTATTGATAAAAAGTAAAGTGATTTAAAGAAATATTAAAAATAAAGGATTTACTTGAGTAAATATTGACATCTGGTTGATAGGTTTAATAATAATAAAAAAAAAAATAACATTATGACAGTCTAAATGATTTCTTCATTTTTCAACAGGCAAAGACCAAAGGCATGGAAACAAACTTTGACATTGGTGTGAAATATGCAGACAAGCAGCATAAACAGTTTGATGAAGAGAAGATGAAGGCTGGCCAGTGTGTCATCGGACTTCAGGTTATAGACACTATTCCTGGAACTTCCTGAATGTTTTGGCATGAATCGTTTTTTTGGCATGAATTCCGATCATTAATCATTGAGAATTGGTCATTGAGCTGATCCTTTTTACCGGAATGGTATTCAAGGATCATTCATTGTGAGGTTTGAACCTACAACATTTCGGTTACAAATTCAGATTAAAAACAGCAACTCCACCAATATCAGTGTAAACATGCTTCTGGAAGTGGTTTCTAAAGAGAAAGGTTGATTGCAGGACCAGATTGATTGGAGAAAATTCTAGTAAGACCATCTCCTGGGGTGTTTTAAACCACTTTTAAAGTGTTTCTGACTTTTGTTTCAGATGGGAACCAACAAATGCGCAAGCCAGGCTGGTATGACCGCCTACGGGACCAGGAGACACCTTTACGACCCCAAGACGCAGACAGAGAAACCCTATGACCAGACCACCATCAGCCTGCAAATGGGCACCAACAAAGGAGCCAGCCAGGTACACCCAAACACAGACATGCATCAACAATATATCAGAGAAAAATGATCAAAAATGACACATTTATCCTGTGGCTGTCTCTCTCCAGGCTGGCATGTCTGCCCCAGGAACCAGGAGGGACATCTATGATCAGAAGGCAGCTCAGCAACCAGCGGACAACTCCACCATCTCATTGCAAATGGGAACCAATAAGGTAGCCTCTCAGAAGGGCATGAGCGTGTACGGCTTGGGACGGCAAGTTTACGACCCCAAGTATTGCGCCACCCCTACAGAGCCCATTATTCATGTCAATGGCAGCCAAGGTACGGGGACGAATGGCTCAGAAATCAGCGATAGTGACTATCAAGCAGAATATCAAGAGGAAGAGTACCATGGCGAATACCAAGATGAGTACAGAGGGCAATACAACGACCAGGGCATCGACTACTAGAGAACGCTGCTGCGCTGTTAGTCAAAGCAGTATTAACACGAGCAAGTCTTTTGCTATGCCTTTTGCTTCTCACAGTTACCCCTTCCCTCTCAGCGCATGTGTTTGGGTAAACAATCGTGAGTGGTGATATCTTAAATCTGCCACCTTAAGAATGGTGAAATTGATCTTTTATAGTTTCTTTTATAAAGTGTTTTTTATGAAGTACGGAGAACTGTAAAGATAATTTTCTAGTTTTGCAGTACAATTCTTTGTTTTACACCTTACAAGCCTTGTGTTTTGAGTTTATTTTGGCCTTGCATCTCGGAGCGACACGTTATCGCTAGTTTTAAAGCTCATCCGCCATTGAAATCCCGCTCTGCGCCAACTGCTATGGACTGAAAGCCTTCCCGAAGACATTCCATTTGAAGTCATTCCGTTTAGAATTCCAAATGCCTAGTATTCTTACAAGCTTACAAATGTTAGCGTTTTAAAGATTAGCTGACTGGACGACCAAAAAAATTCCACTATTGCTTAGTTTTTGTGCCATAATATGGGAAAATCCCATTGTATTTATTGCCCTGCTTTTCATTATAAATCCTCTGTCATATGGTTCTTTTATGAATAAATTCTATGTTATAAATAAAGTATTGAATGTCTACTATTATTTTGACCATTACTGCCTTTAATAAAGCTGCTCGGTTATCTATAAATGTAACTGATTTCAGTTTAATTAGGATGGAATAACACATTTTCTTCTTTTTTCCTTGTTGTTCGACTGGTTCTCTGCTGTTGTCCTGGTGAGGTGTGGTTTCTGGAATGGTCCTGATTTAGTTATTTGTTTTTGCTCTTGTATCTTTTATGAGACTGAATTGAAGTGGCACAGAGCCTCAGATGTGCGCTGACTCTGCCCAAGTATCACAGCGCAGCCATAAATCTTGTGTTTTTGAGGCTACCCTCAGAGGCGTTTGGAAGCTGCTCCTTGTGTCGATAGCCCAGAGTTTCTGGAAACAGTTATATAACTACAAAAAGCAGCGAAAACCAGAATCTAAAGTAGAGCAAGTCAATGTTCGTGCACCAGTTCATAGAACTACTGCATTTTGTGCATATGAATATGTATGGGGTTTTTAATTAGTTCCAGAAAAGCACTTGTTCGCGTCCTGGGAAATGAAAAAAAAAACATGCTCTACATCTTTTCATCATTAAACTTTAATTAATTTGATGAAATGAACTTGATGACATTACAGTTCAGCCGACATCCATGATCCATGATTTGGAACGAGTTGCACACCACTGAATTGAATTACGCTTCCCATGCCGTGACATTTCTGCATTCTTATTGGCCGCAGTGTCAACCGAAACGTCGACGGAATGGTAAAAGTGTGATGGAACATTCCAGAAGTATTGGACCAGTTTAAGTTGGGTTGAGGCTGCGGACTGAATCGAGAGCAGAAAAGGATTTATACATGCAGCAAATAACATGTTAGAGTTGCATGTTGCATTCTGGGTCATTTCAAGATATGTAACATAATGCCACATGGCAAAACATTATTCTGTTTCCATATAATATGTAAGAATTCTCTTCAATGCGTAGTCACTCCAGTGGTAGCAGTCGTAAATGAAGAAGCAAGTCTACTAATATAAGTAACGTGTTAGTGCTAAATCTGGGTGTCAGTGAACTCGGTTGAACTGCTATTGTGTAAGTAAGTGGATCCACATATGAGGGGAGGACCACATAAAACTATATCCGTGTTTACAGGATAGTGACCAAACAACCAATCGTCTTCATGAGAAAGAAATGGCATTCACTCAAGTGCTGCCCCTGCCCCCCCTGACTGTGTTACTCTGGGATAATCAGCGCTTTGTGCTGGCTGCGGAATTCGGGACAAAAACGCAAGACTCAATTAGAGAGAAGGTCCGAAAAAGACTGTTACCGCAGCAACCACAGAAAGCCTTTAAAGGCAGATGGGAACTCAACCGGTGCTGCAGCTTTTGTATGCTGCGTCACGCTGCTAACTGTGCCACCCTGGTGTCAGTTTAGGAGCCCGGGGCCAAAACCATGTGCAGTCTATGCCAGAGCTTCAGAGAAGGTCATGAGGTAGTTACTGGTGTTTGCTAAGGCAAGTATGACTATTATTACTGCTCATAGAAATCCGTAACACTAAGTATTTAACTTCAGCATGTAGCCTAATTCCCCCCTTTGTGCTTTGGACATAAATTATGCCTCAACTCATGAAAGATGTTGTCGAAATGTGTGCAAATACTTTTCTTCACTAGCATATGTTAAAATAAACAAAAAAGACCACAGAACAACCAAAAAACATCCAGAACATTTTAGAAATGGCACAGCAACACCCTGTCAGCCCCTCAGAGAGTTATAACCCACATAGCAACATACGTGGACATGGCAACCCGTCAAGAACGCGCCCGAAAAGCAGACTTCCAAACATTAACAAAACACCACGGTTCTGTTGTCGATGGTTTAGTTAAAATCATGGAATATAGCGAGTATTTGGTCACTGTATTAATACTTTGGTCAAAAATAGCAGATAGCAAACGTGCAATACTGCATGTGTCATTTAAGGGGATTGTGGTTGTCACTTCTTGCCACCAAAAGTGATGCAAGAAATGAGCTTTACTGAAGCTTATGTTTCACCGAGATATAAAAGAATCTCCCAAAAAGAAATAGACTATAATAAAGGTGGTCAGCTGTTTAGAGGCAAGTTGTGAACCTAAAACAAAGAATAAAAGATGTGTGGAAACAGCCTGGAGTTCATTAGCAGATCAGGCGAAGCCTCGCTGCAACCTGGCCTGGAATAAACAGAGGGGGGGAGAGGATGAGGAACAAAGATATACTGATCCACAGACAAACATGCTCCGAGGAATTGTGACTGCTGTCCAGAAAAAAGGCCTGGTGAAAGATCAGTGAGAATATGTGGGTAAAGATTGTTTGTTTGTGATTCTCCAGCCCAATATAAGACATGTTCAAGCTAAAAAAAGCTTTCCGTAACAAAGCAGCCCGTTTTCCAAAATCTGGCTGCGTTTGCTTTATAGGAATTCATTATATCCGTATAGGATTGCCTCAGTTTTTTTTAACCAACCATTTCATCAATTTAAATGTATATTTCACATTAACATGATCATTATTGTAGGTGAAAGATTGAGAATTGGGCTTTAATAAGAACCACAGACGGTTTATAGCTGCTTTCCCAGTTAAAATTGCCCTGGATACAAGCTGAAACCATGTGTCCGTGACATCTGAGACTTCCTCACATGCCTGTGGATATTTTTTTAGCAGAACGCTCACATTCCCTGGCCGCTCAGAGTCTCTGAATTTCAGAACGAGGAGTTCAGTATTGATTCTTCTCCTTTCGAATCCAACCAATGGCGTCTAACCATCTCCATTTATCCCCCAGATACTCAACTCGGAAAGGGATGGATCTTTTCTCGACAGAGAGGAGAACAACCGTGCTGTATGTTGACATGCCAAAGGTTTTCTTTATTAATTCAAAGGAGTTTCTGTTATAGTGCCTCCCGTTAATCTAAAACAGCTGGATTTGAGTTGGGAATCATATTTTATTTTCAAAAAGCCCAAAGTAACTTACTGAGGCCCAGGTATAGACAAAGGTGCAAGGTGAGAGCGTTTCTGTTTTCTGGATTACCTGTAAAATATACCACATATTTTATGACATCAGCTTCTGAACAATACAGGCCACATTTCTCCAGCATGACGTGAACCCTCTAATATTTAGTCAGCTTATAAAAAGAAGGTAAGACTTCCTCTGTTTTACAAGCAATTAGTTAACTAGTTTGTTCTATTTACAGGCGGAAAACAGTAACAGGCCTGAATTATAATCGTCCCAGACTTCATCAGGGGCTCACAGTGGAAACCACACATGGAAAATGTTACCCATTTTAAATAAATATTTAATATTAAATATATAGTATATAAAAATAAATATAGAAGATTAGATTAAATATAGAAGTTTATAAAAATGTGAGATTTGTGAGAAAACAATAATACAATTAAAAATTAATTTAAATAATAATGTTTTTTTAATTCCTTGGCAGAAATAAGCTTCCATAGATATTTAATAAAATATATTTAAGTCAACATGAAATCTAAATGGCCTCCAATTTACCTAAATGTACTCTCTAATCACACTTTCCTGTGCTATTTTAAATAAATAAATAATCTGACTTTATTGATGCTGATGTCTGAGTAGACATTGGTTAATGTTAGCCAATAGGGAATGCTCATTTTAATGATCTTTTTAAGAAGCATTTTTCGTTAAAGGCCTAAATGACTCTTAGTCTATATCAGAAATTAAAAACTTGACTTATTTGTTTAATCAGCATGTTGGTTTCTGGGTTCTTAAAAGTTTCAGCACAGATGGTTTTCTAAAGTCTTGTTTGTAAAATTATTTGTAGAACTTAAAAAAGTTCTGCAAAACCATTTTTGGTTCTAAGAGCCTTGTGAATCTAGGTGTAATGCAATGGTGCATGTCATCCTAAAGCAATGGAAGCACATTTGCAGATGCATTAACTTTAGATTTACAACAACACAGGCATTTACAGCCCTGGGGATTATGACATGTTCTCAATTTCTATAAAAGTTCTCCAAGATGAATTGCCAACCAGTGAGGAATGTCCTCGCACATCGAGAGGGAAGAGTAGCGCACATGTGAACAAAATCTGAGACAAAGTGGTATAAGGAAATCGGCGCTCACTTTGGCAGTGAATCAAATGGAAGAAAAACAGACCTTCCTACTGTACCTTTTTTTTGTGTGTGGCTGGCTGGCATCTTGCCACAAAGTCCAGTCTGTTGCATGAGCCATTTTGAATGACTTTCTTAAAGAGGAATTCGGCTGAATAGGCCAGACCTCACTGGTCTAAGCAATACAAAGGCTCTGGGACATTGGTAGTAACATAACTACTTCTATGTATAATACATTTTCAAGTATCTGTACTTTACTGGAGTAGTTTTATTTTGAGTAACACACACACACACACACACACACACACACACACACACACACACACACACACATACACACATACACACACACACACAAACAACACAACACAACACAACACAACACATGAACCTGTTCAACACAACACAACAAACATATTTTTCAGACTGCTGGATCCTGAGCTGGAGTCGATCACTGATTCAAATGATCCGTTTAGAGGTTGTCTGTGAACTGAACTGAGCCTGTTCTCCTTAAAGGTGGAATGTTCAACACGTAAGTTACTAATGTCTTTTAGAATTAATTATTGTAATGAAAATAATATTTGAGTAAAACTGTCAGTTGTTTGTGAAATCTGCTGTTGATCTATTTAAGCACTTATTATTAGTCATACATACATTTAATCTTATTATAAAATAACTCATGATCCCCGCTGTCAAAATGCTATGCATTTGTTCAGCCATACTGCTAAGTTAAATGTTTAAACAACAAGACACAATTAAAGATACTGTGTTAATCTGATTACTGTAATTACTAAAGACGTCTCATCTGGGATGTGGAAAGTAAGTGAGAACTCGGTATCAAATCTGTGCTTGCATTCTGGTTCCTGTTCAAAATCGCATTCAGTCACTAGGGGTGCACTATGCAGGCTGAGTGCTCTCTGGTGGTGAGTAGAATCAATTGCATTTTCATAATTTGCAAAAAAAAAATCATGGGTTTTATGTATAATCTGTTGTAATCTGTTGGTACCTGTACAGATGCTGATTCATACTTTCTCTTGTCCTTACACTGCCGAGACTGTCTAGCACCTGCCCGTGGTCCTTTAATATATAGCATTTTATTTGTGGTGCAAATTTAGCATGCGTGTTTTATCCACCAAGTGTGAGGAAAACCTGTTTGTTCTAGTCAATATCCACCACAGCGGGCTGTTTGTTGGTCAATATAATGTGAACTTTGGTTAGCATCATAATCCAAGTTTGTGAAAAGTAGCTTGAAACGTTTCAGTTGTCTTTTGTAAAGTGGCCTGGTGTGGGTTGAAAATTAACTAAAATCACCAGATATATAAAAAATTATTGTTTTATGGCTCTAAAATGAATACAAATATTGTAACATTCTAAAAGAAACTAAGTTCTTGACACTGCTTAATATAATTTTTATTTAGATGAAAGCGATCAATCATGGGAAACCCCTTTTACTTGTTGTCCAGCATATTCACGAATGGGGACAAAAATAGATAAATATATCCTAAAAATAACTGAATAATGAGAAAGGTGATTGGAGGAGAGTACTGATGGATGGTGCTTCATTAAATAGTTTGCCATGTGGTTGGAGTGCAGTGGTGTGTGGTTCTGACCTAGCTATTTTTAGCTCTGTGGGACAAACATGGCTAATTTTTTTCCGGATGATCATCTAAATCCGTTCTCCTAGTGACACTTACAAAAAAAGAAATAAAAATGACCAAGGGGAACCTTTATATGGGGGCGAATGAGGTAATTGTTCTGTTTTAATGATTACTATGAAATAGTATAGTATAAATATCCTTTATTTAAAAAATTTAAATAAATTTAAGTAATGTTTTAGAATACCTTAATTAGAATTATAAATGTTTAAAAATGAGAAATTCAGTGAGAGGTATTCATGAATATTGTGAACGAATCGGTTGTGCACTTGTGTCTAATGAATCTTTTAGGTGAGCGAATTTTTCTCGACTCTTAAAGGGATAGTTCACCCAAAAAGGAACATTCTGTCATTAATTGCTCACCCTCATATCGCTCCAAACCCATAAGACATTCGTTCATCTTCACACACACAATTTAAGCAATTTTTGATGAAATCTGAGAGCTCTCTGACCCTCCATAGACAGCAATGTTCCCAGTCCCATAAATATAGACATCGGTAAAACACACCATGTGACATCAGTGGCTCAATTTAATATTGCGAAGCTATGAGAACAGGAAGCTACTTTTTTTGTGTGTGCAAAGAAAACAAAAATATCTTCTCATCTTCTGCCATTTTGAGAGAGGAGAGAGATTCATAGAGCCTTTATCCTGAACATAAACATCGCTGATTACATTTAATTCAAAAAGTTTTTGCGTAGCTTTTCATAATTGAAGTTTAGCCACTGATGTCACATGGACTGTTTTGCCGATGTCCTTACTATGTTTCTGGGACTGGGAACATTGCAGGGCCAGGGAGTGCTCACATTTCATAAAAAAATATCTTATTTTGTGTTCTGAAGATGAACAGGTTGGAATGACATAGAAGGGTGGGTAATTAATGACAGAAACTAACTGCTTAGCTTCTGTGGGCAACCGGTCTTGGGCTACAGGGTGATATGGCTGTGGGCATCATATCATATTTTTTACGAATCACTTGAGAGAATGATTCAGTCACTCACTTTTTGTGCCACACTGTAGTAAGAATAACCTGCAGACTAACTCTGAATGAATCTTGTTATTGAATGAATTTAGAAGACTCGACTCGCCGATGAATCCAAATTCCACCACAAGAAATGACATTATCCGTGTGTGAATGTCTCTTTAAGAATGAAGCTGAAATTGGACACTGTCGTTCCCGCACCTCCACCACATATAGCCACCATCAACACACCAGTTTCACAATCATCATCTTCCTCAACATGCTCTCGCCGACGCGCGCTTATAAAACCCTCGCGCATCGCAGATTGAGATTATTATAAGGAACACCCGTTTGATATGACATCATGCATTTCATATCGCCGCGGTGAGAGGAAAATCTTGCATGTGTCTGATTGACGAAAAACTAGGATGTTATTAGCCCATATGCTTTCAGACACCATGCACAACTAGCCAAAACACCATTGATGATCGATAAGAGGTAAGCATATGGTTAACGCATGTATATCGTTATATTAAGTCAAATGTTAATGCACAAGCGTTGTGTTTTCAGCCAGCATTGCGGTGTGATTTGGCCTAAAGAAAGCAGCAGGCATGTTGGTCATAACACGAGTCGATTTCCGTCCATCGCAATGTTTTTTAACGTTACATAGCTTTAGTAGAGATGTGTGTTACCAGGCTGTCAGTGCTGAAGTTCGGCGTTTGATGTATATTTGGCACGCGTTCATCTTCATAAAATGCTCATCTAAGCACAAATGTACACATATATATATATATATAATGTGTGAGCATTTGTTACACAAGCAATGCGTTTCAATGCAGCACACCAGCAGGAGTTAAATGACCGAGTTTATTGACACGAAGTCTACAGTAACCTCTAAAAGCCTAAATCCGAGTTTAATATTTATATATTCATTTAAATGTGTGCGAGTCTATGCGGAAGATACATGTCAGAATGAAAACATTTGTTCAGGTTTGCGAATAGAAAACATTGATTTTCTCTGTATTTAATGGAAATGTTAAATGCGGCACAGGTTTTGAAAGTATTTGGCATTTTTCATCAAGAAATTAATTTCTTTCTTCTGAAAACTACTGTCTGCTGAGGTCTTTTATTCTGCTCTTCCTTATTTTAGTTTACTTTCAGTTTTGAGAGCTACATGTGCATAGTAGCTATATACAAATACCAAATGGAAAGTATTTATTGATTTTCTTTTTGTTTAAAGCGTGTCATGTTCTTAGAAATGTAATATTTGTAGTCATGTTTTGTTTTGGAAAATGTTGATGCTATTTTCAAAAAAAGAAAGGGTTTGATTTTATTGGCTCTTAAAGGTCAGGTGGTACAAATTAAGCAATGTAAAAAAATATTTTATTGATAAAGTCAAAAACATTTGTAATTAATAGATCTGCACTCCATTGATTCATGTTATGAAAGTTGACATCAGATACCATCATTATACCATGGTACCTGCCACAAAGCAAATTTTATAGTGTATTTGCGTCTATTAAATTGAACAACTTTTTTATTTAATTATATTTAAGTTAAGGCCTAGAAACCACAATTTAAAAAAAAAAGTGGTTTTCAGACCTGAATTTAAAAAAGTAATCTAATTAAATTTTTGTTTCTGCATACATGTGTATGTGTGTGTACTTCGTCGATTGTGTCCGGCCACTTTTGCACCGCAGTATCCTCACGGGTTTAATAAAGCATCCATTTAGCTCTCCATCCATTCTGCTGCTCTGAGACTTGCTTTGCCCAGCCAATCTTTCATTCATAAGGCAGCACTGCTTCTCTTAATATATGATGCATTTACTCCATGCACTAAAGCATGCCAGCAATGCAGCTTTGTCAATGCTGTGATCTGCCCCCACATGACAGACAAACCTGTGCACCAGTAAGGAAAGCCTGTTACCCAGTCATACATTTCTGTAAGTTTTTACTGTTGACTTGTTTCGTAAACTGCATGTTCACAAATGAGAGGCATGCACATGCAGCAGAAAACGTGTGATCATACGTGTTTCATCTGTGAAACCTGCTGAACTTCCTGTTCCCATTGCTCTATGACCTCTGTGGATGCCTGCCTTTCACAACCAGCATGAACCCGTATAGCAACTTTAAATACACACACCCTCACCCCTCCTCTATTTGTGCATGTTGCCCATTGCGACATAAAGAACATCTAAATTTAGTGACTGCATGTTTTTTACTCCTATTGCCCCATGAGGAGGTGTGCTGATGTCACAGTCTTCGTTTAGCTGTTTGAACGTGTTCTGAAATGTTGACTGGTTCAATTATTTATGATCTCTTTATGCTTTTATGGATGCATTCAACAGATACGTTTACAGATTTTCAACCAGCTTTGTGTATTTCTCTGTCTTAATTGTAGTAGTGGTTGACTGATGGATTTTGTGGTGGCTGATATAAAGTTGATGTTTATGATATTACACTGTTTAATTTAAATAACATACATACTATTTGCTGCAATTAAATGTCATTTATTTTACATTTTTACTAAATAAAAGACCAGGCAATGCTAATTTTACATTCAGTGCAGAGACATATGTTGTAAATGGATATAGCACAGTATAGTTTGTAATCGATGATTTAAAAATTATGCTTGCATCTGCAATCACATGCTGGATTTCTTAGCTCTGTCAAAATAAAAGTCCTATAAATTGACCGGTAATGAAAATGCAAAATATTGGTCAATATGTAGGCCTTGGCAATACATCAGTGTACTAGCTTCATGCGCTATGATTCCTGTTTATTTGTCAGCAAAATCCTGACCACTTCAGGGCTTTTCTTTCTAAGTTTTGTCTAGTAATGTAGCAGAAATTAAAACAATTATTTTGTGTTTCTAGTGCATAGACACAGCCAAGTTTTATTAAACACCTATCTTGCCAGCAGTGAATTCCCTCTTTAATTGTTTAAACTAATCATAGACACATAGGCTGAACCAGTGGCATTTTGGGATGGAGGTTGGAACCACCTTTTCGTCCAGTCTTTGGGAGACTAGTGCAGGGAAACCTACAGTTCGTTACTACTAGTGGTGCAGAAATGGCACACTTCACCTTTTGGGATGTTGCTTATTTAGGGAGGTGGGATTGGCTATTGTTTGTTGTAGCAATAATGAGCAAGTTAAGGCATGTGAGGAATGAGGAAGAGTGACCAACTTCCTGTGTGAAACTTTTTTAATCTCCTTTCACGACTGTTGGCTTGCCGTTGGAAGTCTGCAGTTGTTGTGACATAGAAACGAGACCGTGTATGCTGCAGATGACGGTTTAACGGCTATATCTGCCATTGATGTGTCAATGTTGAGTGGACATGTCTTATCTGTTTTTTTTTTATTACCGTTTTTCTTCTGAAAGTTTACATCAGCAGCTGAGTACTCTTCAGTGTAGATGACCTTGAAGATAGTAAACAGATTAAAAGCCACAAAACTCAGATTTGATGGTTTTCAAAACTGTGTCAGTTTCTTCTCACTGCACTCTCAGTGCAATGGGTGCATGTTTTGTATTTTTCTCTCATGCTTTGAAAGCTTTTAGCCTCAGGTAAGAGTGCGATTCATGGTTTCCATTAGCTGTTATGGGCTGAGGTCATGAAAGTAGATCAGCAGGAGATGTCATGAGCACTTGGATGCCTTGTGGAAGATGTCTTGTTAAACAATGCTGCTTCCTTGAGGTTTCTGGAGTTTCCCGGTGTCAAGGATGGATAAATAAATAAATAAATACACACACACATATATATATATATATCACACTGATATTAGTAATATTATGACATACTATTATATTCATTATTTATATGTATTGTGTTAATTTAAATTACAATTTAAATTATTTTCATTTTATTATAAAATGTAATTTATTTCTGTGATGCAAAGCTGAATTTTCAGCATCATTACTCCACATAGTCCTTCAGAAATGATTATAATGTGCTGATTTGCTGCTGCAGAAACATTTTATCTTTATTTTCAATATTGAAAACAGTTGTGTTGCATAATTTTGTTTTTAAACTTTGATGTACTAAGATTATAATAATTTAATTTATTTAAACTTCTATCCAGCAAGGATGCATTAAAGTGATCATAAAGAAAAAAATATATGATCTAACCTCTAACTAGAGGATAGTTATATAGTTCAACATTAACCCAGTGCCTTTTTCTCAATGATATGGATCATCAATGATTAATGATACACCAAAATAGGTACAAACGTTGCCACTGGGATGCTACCTTTTAAGAAGGTGCTTATTTGTAACTTATTTACCCCTAAAGGGTGCTTTATGTTAACTTTAAAGATACATACAATAGTACCTAAATGGTTCATATCAGTACCTAAATGGTATATATTAGTACTATTTGAAAATGTACTGCTCCAGTTACATCTTTTGTACCTTTTTTCCTGAGTGTAAAGACACTTTCTACAGGAAGTGAGAAAAGCGCAGGCGAGCATGAATGCAATCGACTGTATGTCTTTTGCTCTTCGAGCTGATTCACTCCTGCTAAACCCAGTTGAAACGCTGTGATTATTTTGGCCCAAGGTTTATCATTATGGATCACTGCGTCCTAACTATCTGCTTCAAAGGGGACAGACTTGTTTTTCTGATGTGCAATGACGGCACCAGACTGGAAGAGGAACTGTTTGAACATATGATGAGGAGAAGGTTGACATTTAGATCTAAGCTTAAAATTATGTGTACATGCAGTACTATAAAGGATTACGTCTTGTGCCATTTATGACAACAGAAGCCTGCTTTTGACTCCAGAACAGTTGTGCAACCGGTACATGTTTAACATGTCTGAGATTGTGGACAGTGTTTTAGAATGTCATAAAACTATTGCATCACTCCTGGCAGCGTAAATATCAACTAATCATGCTTTAAATAAAGTCTGAGAGGACTGATACTGTGACACTTCCCACAGCCTTTATTACTTTTATGTGCGTCAGATAAAGACGCAGGCTTTGCATCGGCTTGTTTCTCCTCGCTAACACAGTAATGGCAGAGGGCATGTCTGTTAAACATTTACTTTTCTCCTGGAACGGTGAGTTTTCCATTGTGTGGTTTCAACAGGACATTGATGTTCGTGTCTTCAAGTGTTTTTTTCTGCTCTTTCTCTTGCAGCGGGGTCGGGTGGCCATGGACCCCTTCAGCCAGCTGATCCTGCTCATCTCGGTGGTGAGTTTTTGCACTTTCCAGTGGCTCTTTCACAGCGTGAGCCCCTGGGTATCGTCCAGAATCAGCCCTGACTTCCTCAAACTCGCCCACAAACAGAAGATCGAGTGGAACTCAAGGTACACAAACACGATTTGTGTCGTCTGTTTCAGTGCTGGAGCTAGTTCTGCATTTCTCTTTCCATGTATTACCTTCTCATGTTCAGTGTTTCTTAAGTACAAAAGAGTAATTGTATGTTTGATTCACTAAAAAGAACTGGCTCACAAGAGACATGTGTTTAGGAATCAGACTACACTGGTTGCAATGTGTACTTCTGATTCAGATTCAGTCATTTGGGAATAATTTAAACATAGTTGCACTGTATGTGGTTGGTTTGCAAACAAGGTCCTGCTCAAAAGACTAAGTTGTTCAGGAATCATTTAGAAAACAGGTCAGACTCTATGGTTTCATAAATCACCACAAAACTCAGATTTGATGGTTCTCAAAACTGTTTTCAGTTTCTTCTCACTGCACTCTCAGTGCAATGGGTGCATGTTTTGTATTTTTCTCTCATGCTTTGAAAGCTTTTATTCATTAAAATAACTCACTCAAGATTAATTAATTTGGGAATCATTCAAATATAACTAGTTATGTGTTTGATTCACAAAAAAAGACTCATTCATATAGAACCATTTGGACAACTGGTCGCACTGTATACTTTTCTTTCACTGAGACGAACTGGATCATAAGAGTCATTATGAAAATGGTTCTGATTCACCATTCACTAAACTAAAAACAAAAAAACAGTCTCCGTAGAATCATTTGGAACATCTCAGCTTATTGTACGGTTTTGATTTAGTAAAACAACCTGCTGGAGTCATTTGTTTAGGAATCAGGTTGCACTGGTTGCACCATATGTTTTTTTTAATTCACTGAGAAGAACTGGGTCAAAAGACTCAATTATTTTAAATGATTCCTTAATGAATGTTTTTGATTCACTGAAAACAACTGGTTCATAAAGAATCATTTGTTTTGGAATTATGCTACAGTGGTCATATTATGTGCTCTTGATTCACTAAAAATAACCGACTCAAAAGATGGAATCTCTTAGACATCTCTTAGACATCTCTTTCTGGTTCACTAAAAATAACCGACTCAAAAGATGGAATCGTTCAGGAATCTCTTAGACATCTCTTTCTGGTTCACTAAAAATAACCGACTCAAAAGATGGAATCGTTCAGGAATCTCTTAGACATCTCTAGCTTTCTGGTTCACTAAAAATAACTGACTCAAAAGACTCAGTAGTTTGGGAATCAGATTAAACTGATTGCACTGTATTGTTATTATTTACTAAAAAGAATGCACTTAAAAGGTTTGCACTGATTTATAAAAGCCATTTGTTTAGCATTCCAACTCCAATACAATTATACATGCAATATCGTCAAACTATAATAACCGTTCTTAACAGGCTGCATGTTAAATATCCTCACTGGATTCACTGCGGCGCTTCAAATATTTCCCTGTTAAACGTCTTATCAGAAGATTACGCTGTGGAGAGCAGGTTGTAAGCTGTCGCTCAAAATCACTAACGTATGCGTAAAGAAACTGGCAAGCGATAATGCTCATTTCAGCGGGCTGTCAAGAGAACAGCCAGCTGGAAGAGATCTTTAGATGTAGCACACACAGTTGATTGACAGCAGTCAATCGCTCCGTATTCTTTAGGAGAGGCAAACCACTGTTAACACTGTTGTCATGTGATAAAACCTCTGTCTTCTGTGTCTCTGCAGGACTGTGTCCACGCTCCATGCCCTGTTGGTTGGCATCTTCTGCCTCTACATCCTGTTCTTCGATGAGGCTGTCAATCAGGACCCCGTATGGTGAGCGCTTGACCGTCACGCTGCATGCTGGGAAAGCGCTGCTCTTCACAGACGAGCAGGACGCTTTCAGTAACTGTTTTAAGGGGATCTTGCAGTAATCTCAGTGTCTTGTCCTCATCTTTACCACAACAGGGGAGATCCTACTCTGGTGAAGATAAACGTGAGCATTACTACAGGCTACCTCATATCTGGTGAGAGCTTACGGCAGATGTCTGATCTGAGCTGCATCATGCATGCAAATGCAAGACATTTTGAGGGGTTTATTGTAATATTGAGTCTGATTTGAGAATTGAAGGTTGTTTTTGTTCTAATGCTCTTGATTGCTTTTTTTGGGGGGTTCTAGTAGATTGATTATATTTAAATTGTTGGCCTGCCCAGATTCACCAAAGAAAGCCTCAGTAGCCACACTTCACCATCTCTGACCATGTTAACCTGCTTGCAGATGATTCTGTAAATTCTCTATAAAAATATTATGATTTTGAAGGATGATTATTATTTCTGTTACAGTTTCACTTGCATTTATTTTGCTTACACTTAGTGATTGCTTGGCTTTCTTCTCAATTAGTTTAGTTTTATCCTTTGTTTCATTTTTTTATTCTTGACTTGTTACAATTATTTGACCAATTTAATGCGTTTATGTACTTAATGTACATAAGCTTAAACTTGACTAGTTTGAGTAACTGATGGAGAAAGTCTCAAATAGCGTTTTTTTGTAAAGGCTTTATAATAAAAATACTTCAGAATGAACAATACTTAAGTATGAGCAAACAATTAACAGTAGTATTTTTATCAACTAACTTTAACAAAGATGAATTAAATGCTGTAAAAATGTATTGCTTATTGTTAGCTAATGTTTTAATATTAACAAATGATGAATGTATTTTAGTCTCAGTTCTTCAAATGTTATATATTTACATTTCTGAAAATAGTTTTTATGGGGTTTCATGGTATGCTTTTTCATTTTGTTAGTTCATGAATTATTTGTTAATTTTCTCCCAAAAAATAAATAAAATAACGTCCTTCCAGCCATCAAAAGTATTCAGTGTTGGCAGAGACTTTATGGAATCCTCTGAAGCAAGGTTAAGATGAACACAGAGAAAATTGTTGGTGCAAATGTCCCTATATCAGTGTTTCCTTGTGAGATGTGGGTATATTATTAGTAGGCCATATTGTTGTAGTTATTCTTATATTCCTTCTGACTCTTATTGTCCTTTCTCTGTGTTTTCCAGATCTGCTGCTTATATTTTACTATTGGAGAGCAATAGGAGACAAGTTTTTTGTAATCCACCACCTGGCAGCATTGTATGCTTACTACTATGTACTGGTGAGTTCCCTGTTGTCCCATAACAGAACATGCAGGCAAGATGGGAAAGAGACAACCAAGAGTGAGCAGTGGTAGTGTCAGGTGTGCAGCTGGTGCTGAAAGCTCTGTTCACTGGCTGACGTTCACTTATAACATAACACTAAACTATAGACATAGAAACAGGTTGACCAGAAGCTGAAAGTCAGTTGTTTTTTCAAAATGATTCGTTTCATTTGCATCCTATCCATTAATCCCATATGTGGCCTGTGACCTTCTCTTTCGATTGTAAAATTATTTAAAGTCCAGAAACATTTAATTGTCCTTCACTTTACTTTTAACTACTGTACGCTAAGTCCTCGTCTGTAGAAAGAAAATATATTTGTTTTTATATTAGAGATAAGTAATGTGGTTGACTAGCTATCAACAACTAACTTGTTAATAATGTAAGTGGTTGACTAGTTTATTTGTATACAATTTAAATGCTTTAAATAGCATGTTGACTGCATGCAGTGCTTTTTATAATTTATTCATTTATTAGTTTGCACAGTACAGTTGTATAGAAAAAAATTAAGCACTGTCAGTGTCATTGCATTCAAACACATTTAGGCTGATGCCTTTAAAAATAAAATATTGTCCAGCTTTTATGCTCATTCTGTCCAGTTTTGTTGTGCTCGGTCTAGTTTTGAACACTATAACCTCTCTTTTGTAAACAACTTTTGCTCATCCCTATTTCGCATATCCCTTGTTAAACATATAGTTGCCGTAACCAGCCCAGATCTTTACCCACTAGACTGCACCACTGAGGCCACTACTGTTCACTCTTGGTTCAGTTGTACGATTACCCTCTAGGTCACCAGGTTCTGTAGCTGACTATGATTATAATGATGATGATGGTATTTTTTGCATGGAATGCTCATTGACGGTTATGCAGAAGTCCATTTTCTCCTCCTCAAGTCTTCTTCTACCTCTCTGACCCCCGGCTCTCGGCCCAGACTGCAACAGATTGGATTGTGTGCATGTTGATGCTCTCTGCTCCTGTGGTGGCGTTGGAGGGTTTCAATGTGTGCATGCTCTGATACCTCCCCCTGCTTTGAGCCGATCTTCCTCCTAATCTCTCTCTCTCCTAACACCTAACATCCACGTCTCAGCTGCAGGATGAGTAACAGCCAGAAAGCGCTTGTTTGTGGGCTGATCCACACTCATGATATGGGAAGGTTTTGCTGAATAACAGGTTCATCTGGTCCTCAGCTGAATGCTAAATAACTATGCATTTAGTTTACATGTTTCACAGGTTATTCCTTGTGCCTTTTGATAGAAGTTAGTTAAAAATGAACCTAAACACTTAAAATAGCATCGGTTGATGTTCAATTGTTTGGTATGGGTCATTCTGTAGAATGGTTTTAAAAACAATAATGGCAATAATACCAGACAGAATTTGTGGTTAATAATATTGATTGAATATACAGTACTATATTATTTCTTAAGATCAGCTGTAATTCTGCTATTTATCTTGATCAATTATTTAATTTTAGTCAGAAATATTGTGCACCTCAAAACATATAACAGGCACTCAAAAGGCACTTGTTTTGCAGAATGACCATGACACATGCTGTTTAGTGGCCTTGTTTATAGCCTTAACAAGTTCATTTCTGAAAATCGGCGCCACTAAAAAAACCCATTCCTAAAAATGCATCTGGGGCATCGACTGATGCTATTAATGGCTTTACTGTTGCTTCTATACCCTACAGTTGCCTTACACTGATTTAATGCAACCTTGAGGATCTCCTCAAACCTGAACGTGCATGTTGCTGTCAGGGTGTAGACCATACTGTCACTGGTCACTTTTATGACTGCCATTTCAAGCCTTTTTCTAAATTATTACAAGATAATCGAGATCATTTAATGTGGAGCTGGAAGTCTCTGTTGGGTCTCATGGAGTAATTAAGTCTGTTGTTGGAAATTTCATTCGTTGTTATTGTTTCCTGTGTTTAGAAATGCTATTAGTGTTAAAACCAGAACTGTTTTAGTGTCTTTTTTGTTAATTACGGCAGAATAAACTCCAATATTTGCCTTATTTTTAGAACCGCATAATAAACCCCATCAGTTTTTTCAGTGTTTAATCATTGTGCTTCATCTTGAGAGCAAAGCTTTCACTATATTTAGCGCTGACACGTAACCTTTAATGGTCTATCACACTGTTAGAGGCATAATTATTTTTAGAAGTAGAATAAAAATCGAATTAATTTGTCAGTGTCGTGCGATTTGTTTCTCATAGTGCATGTCCAACGAGTCTTAAATGTTGTTGCTGCTTCTGTGTCGTTCGTTCTATTTGCATTTTTTCTGCACCTTTTTTCCAAGAATCTGTCTGTCTCTGTCCCACCTAACATGACTTCTTGAATAACGCAGCCTCACTTCCTCCGACCAGCAAAACCCTTCATGCAAAAACTACCAGTGTCACTGTTAGTCGGGTTAAGAGATGAGGGCTATAGGCTTGGCTGATCTAGATGGACTCTCTCCTGTCTTGTCTGTTGTCCTGCTGTTATGGAACTCTGAGCAGTTACTGAAGCCCAGTTACAGTATGGACTTACCAGTGCCTAGGGGTACCAGCATGCTTCTGCTAGCCAACCTGATTAGTATTTTATTCTTCATTTTTATATGGCCCATTTTGCAGTAAGTATGCTAATGTGTTTTAATTGCAGCCCTCAAGGTAAGGGTGTTATCGAGAAGCCAAATGTTTATTCTCTTAGGAATGATAATGTCAAAACTGTTTTTTGGAGAGGTCAAAACGTTTCATTGGAACCGGTCTGAATAATCCTCGCTTTGCAAGGCAAAGCTATAAAAGGCTTCATTCTCTGATAGAATGTGCATGGCTGACGATGCAGTGAGATCTAAACATCTGAGACCACGTTCAAAATCTGTATTTAACCTTGAAACAAATTATTAGCATTTTTGATTTATTTTTTAAAAACTTCTAACACTTAGAAATTAAAATGGTCATCATTGCTTCTGTCCCCACTTGTTCCAAACCTGTACGAGTATCTTCTATTGAACACAAAAGAAGATATTATGAAGAATGTTGGTAACCAAACAGTTGACGATTACCATTGACTTCCATGGTTACCAAACGTCTTCAAAATATCTTTTGTGTTTGCAACAGCTTGAGGGTGAGTAAACGAGAAGAGAATTTTCATTTTTGGGTGAACTATTTCTAGGTCATAGTTAAATAAACTTGACGGTGATTCTTTATACAGATGGTTGGAAGCACAATATGTTCTTTTAGCTCATGCTGAAATATTTGCTCATCAGGTTTTACACAAACTTGTGGAATCATGCTGCTTAAGAGCCGCTGTCGTTAAAGCAAAAACGAGGACAAATTAAATGCTAAGAAAATCTGAAATTTGTACATTTTATAATTGAATGTTTCACTATAATTATGTAATAAAATACATTTTAATATAAATTATATTCATGTCTATAGATATAATTTGTAGTTAGGAATTCAAAATAGAAGATTTTCCACTAGTGGTTTCAGACTTTTGGACTCTACTGTATGTGCCTGACGATATGTGGCTTATTTGAAATGCAGGATGTTGTTATCGATGTCTCCAGTTTTGGTTTTTAATTTCACAATTAACATTGTTATAGTTTTGTAGTCCATTTATAGAAGTGTATAACTCGTGTCTGTGTCATTGTTTGTTTGTTCTTCACCTTGTGTTTCCAGGGTCAAGGAATGTTGCCTTATTTTGCTAACTTCCGTCTGCTAGCAGAGTTTTCCACACCGTGTGTAAACCAACGGTAGGTATTTGACTAAGTACAAAATATTTAATGGGCGAACTTTGTAGTTAAAGACAACATGAGATCTGAACTAACACTATGTACTTTAATAAGTGTTTCTGGTTTTATTGTGCACTATTTATTATTAGGATTTAAAATTATTATTGTAGGCATTTATGTATATAAGCTAATGGGCAGCGAAAAATATTTATCTATGAGATCTTGGCTTAACATTGTGTTCTAATTGTAACCACATTTCCAGCATTATTTGTTATTTGTCCTTACCAAAATTAAATGTATAATTAGACAAAAGCATAGCCAATCTGCACACGACCAAGGAGATTTCACTGTGGGTTCACCCAAAAGGAAAATTTGCTGAAAATGTTCTCTCCCTCAAGACATACAAGACCTAGATGAATTTGTTCCTTCATCGGAACAGATTTGGAAAAATTTTGCATTACATCACTTAATCAACAATGGATCCTCTGCAGTGAATGGGTGCCGTCAGAATGCGAGCCCAAACAGCTGATTAAAAACATCACAATAATCCACAAGAAAACCACGACACTCCAGTCCATCACTTAACATCTTGTGAATCGAAAAGCTGCGTGTTTGCAAGAAACAAATTCTGCTTCTGGCCAAAATAGTCAATAATAATGCTTTCTCCAGTGATAAAAGTCCATTCTCGGTTTACTTCCAAAATCTTCCAACATATCTGTGCATATTTCTCTCCTGATTCAGACAGTACCAACTGTTTGACAGGGAAAATAAATATTATGGATAGAGGATTTTAGCCAGAAGCAATAATAAAAAAAAAAACTTAATGTTGGGTTTGTTTGTTACAAACTCACTACTTTTTGCTTCACAAAATATTAATTGATGGAGTGGTGTGGATTTCTTGTGGATTATTGTGATGTTTTTATTAGCTTTTTGGACTCTCATTCTGACGGCACCCATTCACTGCAGAGGACCAATTGGTGAGCAAGTGATTTAGTGCTCAATTTCTCCAAATCTGTTTTGATGGAAAAAAAACTAACAAACTCATCCACATGTTAGATGGCCTGAGGGTGAGTACGTTTTAATTTCTGGTTGAACTGTTCCTTTAAATGTTTCAAGTGCAATTTCATGCTGTCTTTAATAAGAAATGACACAAATGTTGTGATGGTACTGTAGATTAGTTTACAGCATGTCACTTTGCTCACCTGTGTTTTCCAGCTGGTTCTTTGAAGTATTAGGTTACTCCAAAGCCTCCAAGCCCAACATAGCTAACGGGGTACTGATGGCGGTCGTGTTTTTCCTGGTGCGGATTGCTGTCATGCCGGTATACTACAGCCGAATGTGCTCCGTGTACGGCACGGAAGCCTTCTACGAGGTCTCCTTCGGTGGCCGAAGCGCTTGGATCTTCTCCAGCATCTGCCTGGACATCATGAACATCATGTGGATGCATAAAATCGCCCGCGGCTGCTACAAAGTTCTGCGTTCCAGGCGGAAATCTAAACCCGAGAGCCAGGAGAACGGAAAAACCAATTGAGTGAAAACAAAGGGCATTCGAGTTTTACTCACAGACATGGTTGTTGTCTTATTGACTGTCTTCATGGGACACTATGGTGTGATAATGACTTCGAAAACCACCCCAGAGCAATATTTCAGAGTTAAGACCCGAAATTCTGACAAAATGGCAAATTGAGATCTAGTACACAAGAAAAGACTGGCCGCCCACTTTTATTTTGTTTGTTTTGAAACTGTACACCAATAGTGCAAAAGATGCACTGTTCGAGATCACCGGCTGTACTGTATTTTAACCAAATTTGATTTTCATTTTAAACTGTGGGCAGGTAAACCACATTATTTATTCATCAAAGCCCAGTCCCTCGCTCTCAATCACTGTACTGTGCAAAGGGGCCAAGCAGTCAGTCACCTGATGTTCACGTTTACTTCAAAGCCGCGTATATTGACTGTGAAAGATTCATCCACACAACTGCACTGGACTAAACGAGGAAAATCAGCAACCTGGATCAGTGTACTCGAGAAGAATCTCTTGGAAAAGTAATGTCACATACTTGTGATGTATTAGATATTTTATTAAATGCACCGATGAGATCCAACTGTGGGTTATATAGGCAAAATATTTTATACATACAAGATATGAGCAGTGATCGTGTTAATGCGGAACCGTTTTTAAGAATGAAAACCTGTTTACACTCGCTCTAGATTCAGTTCAGATTTCGCTCCGCTCCCATGAAACGGACATCACGCTTTGTTCGCACTGTACAGTTAATTGCATGCGGCAATGTTGTTCTCTGAATGTTTGCATTGTATATAGAAGTTTTATTGAACATACGGTAATTATTTGAATTACGTTGGTGTACAGTGTATCCGATCAATATTGAATTAAATGATCAATTTGGAAAAGGTTTTAAAAGGAGCGTAGCTTGTGAATGTTCGAGGACTTTCTCAACATCGGATTGTTTTCCTGCATCGTACCTAATTTATTGAACCAGTTTTGCACTGGGACAGCATGGTAATGTTTGTACGACATATTTATTTTTTTAACGGAAAGATATAAAAGTTGTCAATGTATCGGAGTAGATGTACAGCATGTGACATGAGAGAATTCACAATACAGAGATACTTTTATGAATTCATTTTAAAGTTCATTGTCACCATGTATGACGAATTTAGTGTAGAATATTCATACTGTACACGTGCATTCAGTGGCGCATGAGTTTTATTGATTTTAAATGTATGAAAGACCCGAGATGGCTTACAGTGATTTGCGTGGATACAATTTTAAAGCGGTTCTGTTTTTAATGAACTAAGTACTTGAATTTTGAGAGCCAGACATATGAATAATTGTCTTTACTGGCACAGGAATCCATGTTGTTATTTTGTTTTGTTTGCCTTAGTATTTAATCACTCAAAATGCCTTCTGTTTCGTTAAATAAACCTCTTTTATTTACTTCTTTTTGTACCTCATGGTTCATTGTATGGATGTATGACACTCACTTTGATTGTTTTCGTTCTCACCAATGTTCCAACCAAACGTCAAAAGTATAGAATGGCTGTTCTCAGTCGTACGCACAAGTAAATGATGGCACAACAACAGAAAAGCCCCAGTTGGGCGAACAGACATGCATTGTTACACTGTACAAGTGTAATCTGAAACAAGCAAAGGAAAAGAAGGGACGAGTTAATTCAATGTAACTTTCAAAACCTTGCCAGGACGCACTGAATTCTGAATCTATGAACAGTTAAATGTCATTTAAGATGTCTTTTTTTTTTGTCAGAACAATATTGCATTTTACTTTTAGTAAAAATCTTTTCAATGCATAAAGTTCCAAACCTTCAGTGTTCAGCATTAATGTTTAATTTATGGTATGTGAAAATGCACAGTATCATAACGTTGTGTGTGTGTATTACTGAAGCGTTCCATACACTAATGTCAAAATAAATGGTTGCCATGTAAAGGTTTACAGTTGTTACTATGGTGAGCACAGGGATCATCTTCTCATTATACCGAAGGGAAGTGCATGTATCTGAGGAATGACACAACAGCTGTTTCTGAACATGTTTGTTCTTTCACGTGTCTTAATTTTTCACTTCCGTTATGCCATTTGCCTCAATAAAGCAATATGTTCATTTTAATCCATGCTAATTTTGTATGTCCTTTTTTAAGGTGAATCATTTGTTTTGGTTCATTTCAATATCTTGCTTATTAATTTATTATAATTTAATTGATTATTATTCCAACTGACTTTCAGTTTTAGTGCACAGAGATTACAATTCGCTGAATAAAACAAATAGAAGAATTAAGATTCTAGCAGCAAAATGCACATTTACGTAGTACCAGCCAAGCTTTCATAATCTAATTAATATTTATGAGCTACGCATCTCTGCTCGTGCCGCCCCGCGCGCAGTGCATGCCGGATAAGCGGAAGTGGTGCACGTTGACATTGCGGAGCGTCCGATCCATATATTACACACACAGAAAGGTGAGTTTAGCTATCATATTTATAAACATTTAGTGATCGATATCACTATGTTAAGATATTAAAAAAGCTGGTTACGTTTGAAATAAGGTGTTTTAGAGAAATATGTTGTTTGGTGTTCATTGACATTGTTTTACATCACTGTATGATGTTGTGTAACTTATTTTGTAACTCTTACACTTTGGGTTTTGTAAAGTCAGGAATTTTTAAATATGGTATACAAATGATCAAAACTATTAGTTTGAGCTGTTCTCTCACTGACGGTATAGTATGTTAGCCCATATATCTCTTAAAATAGTAATTACGTAAAACAACATGCAAGGTTGTTCTGAATCTCTAGGAAATGTTTTTTTTTTTCAAACAATGAAACTGAATTGTGACCAGCTCCAAAATGATTATAAAACAGCAGAAACACGCTACAACAGTAGTTCATAGCACGTATTTCAGTCATATGAAGCCTTATGAAAGCTTTGTGTGAGGAAAATATATTTGTGCATATATTCATATAACCTACATAAGATTGTACTGTTTTATAATACTTATATAGTCCGTTTTTGTGACATAAGTCTATTTTTTTTGTCAGAAGTCCTACAATTTAGGAACAATGTGAGGATGAATAAATGATGAATTTTAAGAAAAAAAAAATTTCTGTGAACAGCATAACACATGTAATGATGCTACAGGATCTACTTGATCTTTAATGTCCTTGGTCTATTGATCTCTTCAGGAGTGGTGTTCATCATGGGTGCATCTGTATCCAATCTTGCCCCAACTATTCATGCAGAGTCTGCGACATCAGCGCCTCATTTTAGTGGGTTGTCCCCACCCCCTGGGTGTCCCATGCATCAAGAGCCCCCTAAAAGTGAGTCATGCACCATCTGTTATCATGAGCTTGATATCAGTGGATTGTATGTAATAATTATTCCGAATGTGTAATATAAACCCAGGCTCTCCGCCTCCTGAGTGCCCCATGCATCAGGCTCAGACGCCTCCAGCCGGCCCTGTGCATCAAGAGAGAGCTTATGAGTTTGTCGAATGTCCCATGAAAGCTTCTGAAGGAGCCATCGATCCCACAAACATGGTGAGCATCCTGTCATTAAGATTAAGCTCTTTGAGATTATTTTGGCTTATGTGTGTTAATGTTGCTTTAATGTGTCCCACAGATGCCCCCTCCAAATCAGGTGCCCGCCCCGGACCAGCCGTTCCCTCTGTCCGTTAAAAGAGAGGAGTCTAAAATCCCACGATCAGACGCAGGCAAGAACTGGGTTTATCCTTCTGAACAGATGTTTTGGAATGCCATGCTGCGGAAAGGGTGAGTTTACCCTTATGTTTCTATTCCTAAATCTATGTTTTACATGTCCTGTTCATGTTTTGGAGAGCTCTAAGTGGACCAAATATGCCATTTGGCTTAGCTTCAGGAAGCCCGTGAATGCTTTAACTTGATTACCTAGATAGAAATAACAGTACATTATTTCCCAAGGTCAATAAACTCCAACTCCACACGGCATCCAATAGATTAATTTCAATAGAATTTGATGTAGCATGTTTTTTAAGTTGTTTTAGAAAAGTTTCTTCTGCTCATCAAGGCTACATTTATTGCATGATCAAAAATGCAGTAAAAACAAGTAAAATTGCGAAGTATTATTAAAATTTAAAATAATTGTTTTCTATTTTAATACATTTTGAAATGTAATTTATTCCTGTGATGGCAAAACTGAATTTTCAGCATCCATTACTGAGTCACATGATACTTCAGAAATATCTTTACTGTCACATTTGATTAATTTATGCATCCTAAAAGTATTAATAAAAAAACATACTCACCCAAAACTTATGAACGATAGTGTGCAAATATATCTAATAAGTGTTTCATATGAATAAAAATGTCTTATAAAAATCCATATTTATTTTTATATGTAAATGCTTTTAGTTTTTTCTTAAATGACTATTCATGAATTATATATGATTTACATTATTCTTATTTGTTTTACTTACTAAAATGTTTTCTTATATAAAAAATATAAATAAAACTTATAGATATAAATATAGATTTTGTTTTAAATAGAAAATTTATAATAAAAAAAATGTCTTGCCTCAGTCCATCTTAGATTATTTAAAAAAAAAATATATATATTTTACTTGTTGCTGTGCATTCTGAGATTGCTTTATGAATATGCAAGATGCTGCCTTATATTTTGGATCAAATTTGGTATTTTGACAGGCAAATTTGGTTGGGAAATTTTGCCATTTGTTTAGGGAGTGCCTCTGATTCCTTAAAATGCTTTCTAGATAGGCAGCACACTAGTGCTGGGTAACGATTAATCGTGATTAATCGCATCCAAAATACGTTTTTGTGTTAATGTATGTGTGTGTACTGTGTATATTTATTATGCAGCCTATATATAAATATACACGCATGTATATAATTAAGACAAATGTTATGTTTATATATTAAATATATTTATATATAATATAAATTATATGAATATAAATATATGCATGTAAATATTTTCAAAATATACTGTATGTTTGTGTCTTTATGTATACATAATAAATATGCACAGCACACATACATGTATTATGTACACAAAAACATTTATTTTGTATGCAATTAATCCCGATTAATCGTTGCCCAGCACACTGTTTGGAAAGAAGCTATTGTTTTGATACTATGCAGAAAAGACAAGAGCATGTTTTGCACATTTTGAAAGGAAAATCTTTCTTTTTTTTGTGCTGAATTGCTGTAAATAGCTAATTGCTGTTTGTTATTTTGCTAGGTGGCGTTGGAAAGATGACAGTCTTGCTCCGGATGACATGTCTAATATAATCAAGATCCACAATCGTAACAACGATCAAGCCTGGCAGGAAATCCTGAAGTGGGAAGCGCTGCACGCCAGGTGACTGCAACACAACTCTCGCGTTCACATGAGCAACGACTGTTAAAAATATTGTTTTTATTCAAATAAATTAGTTCTTTTTTTCAGTGAGGATGCATTAAATTAATGAAAAGTGAAGTAAAAAATTTTGTTCTTTTAAACTTTCTATTCATCAAACAATCCTTACAAAAGTACTAAGTACTACAGGAATAAATTACATTTCAAAATATAAAAGTTGTTTTGAAATTGTAATAATATTTGACTACTTTTACTGTATTTTTAATCAAATAAAATCAGCCTTGGCTAGAATAACAGACTTCATACTGTATTACAATGTGCTCTAGTTATGTGTTTATATTGTTAGCAGGAATAATAGCGACTGATAATAAAGTAACTTGTGATGCCAAACACATTTTAATCAGATAAAAGCTTCGTCGTCACCTCTGAAGCCCTGTTGCTGTCAGATAAGCGAGGTGATAATATCGTGTTAGTCGCCTTCTGTTTGTCGTTTGATGGTCACTGGCAGCGCGATCTGCTTTGTTTCTACAAACTGTCAAGTATTCACGAATCATCATAGCGCCCTTGATTACTGTTCGTTTCAAACACATGTTTGTTTCTGGCAGCGAGTGTCCATGTGGTCCATCTCTGAAGAGATTCGGGGGCAAAGCCAAAGAGTTCTCGCCTAGAGCCAGAATACGTCACTGGATGGGGTGAGATATCAAAATAAACCACAAAGGAAGTGTTTAAAAAGCTACAGAGTGCTTGATTTCTCTGTTAACTTTCTCTGTAGATATGAATTGCCTTACGACCGACACGATTGGATCGTAGATCGGTGCGGAAAGGAAGTCCGGTATGTCATTGACTACTACGATGGGGATATTATTAAAGACACCTACCAGTTTTCCATCCTGGACGTGCGTCCGGCCTTCGACTCAATGCAGGCCGTCTGGGATCGGATGAAGGTGACCCTGTGGCGCTGGACATCGTAGAATCCATCTTTAAACCGTTTTAAGATTTCTGCATCACTAGAAGACATCACAGACTATTCGGTTCCAATACACTAGAATCTGTGTGCTGTTGAGTTCTGACTGTAAACATGACTCTTTGCAAATGATTGCACATTGAGATAGTTAAAGGTTGTGAGTGTGCTCTGCTGGAGAGCACGATGAATCAGTGTTTATTTTTTCTTCTGAAAGGGTTTCTAAATGAATCATCTGCAAGTGTTTTTTTCTGCTTGTTGAGTGACGGTTATTAAACTGGAAAGCTTGCTATCTGATCTTATACGGAGGTTAAACATATCCGCTGGTTGTTTTTCTCTCTCAAAGGCTGGATTATTGAGTGTTTTAGTTCATGTTGAGAGCGATTGGCAGCTGTTAGCGTTTGTAGTCAATGGTTTGGTGGTCGTCATCTCTTCCATATTCATTCTTCCATCAGATTTAAGATGTTATTTCTTGTACCTACTGTTTGGTTTTATTTATTTTGAGCAAACTGTTTCATTACTGTGAGTGTGAATGCTGAAGTGTTGATAATTATGTTCTCTTTTGAGTGAGTGTTTCTTCAATATCTTCCCCAATTTCTCTGATTAAATATCAAGTAACCCAGTTCACTTGTTTTAAATCTGACCTGCAATAAAATCGAATTCAAACTTTCAAAGTCTGGTTATTGAGTGTTTTAGTTGGCAGTCTTAGTTTATGAATATGATTGATCCGATGAAGCATTTGAAATATTTTTTTTTAAAGCCCCTGTTCAGCTTGTCATCTCTTACATATTCATCCTGCAATCAGGTTCAGCTTGAAAATGATGTAATTTCTCATACCTACTGTTTGTGTGTGTGTGTGTGTGTGTGAGAGAGTATGCTAAAGTTCTGCTGACTGCTCTCTTTGAAAGAGCGTTTCTAAAACATTTTATCCCTAATTTCTCTCATATTTGTAACCCTCTGACCTTCCCAATTTGAATTCCAGCAAGTAAATCAACAGTCTTAAAGTACGTGCTTCACTTTCCAGAAGACACCAGTAGGTGCTGCACTTTCCTCAGACAATGCTGTTTCTTTTACTACTGTTCATCAGTGATGATAACTACTAGATCATATCCATAGTCACCTATGATTTAGAGGAGGGTCATAGAGGTTTTACCATCTTGCTCAAGCACAAATCTACTTGTACGAGATAAAATAGTCATGAACCAGTGGAAATGATTGAATAAACTCAGGTGATTGGCTCAAAAAGTTGTTCCATGAACAAAGCAACATTTGAACAGTGAAAATGACATATAACCTGTAATATATATGTAAGACAAATCACAAAATTGCATATGTCATCATTTTGATAATTCATTATTTGTATAGATTTTGTTGCAAAATATCAAATTGCAGTCTTGTGGTGTGACTCGGATTAAGTGGATATTGCATTGTGTTGATTTGTCATTTTTATCAATTCTATTTCAAAATATTATGGTGTCTAAAACTACCAGCCTTCATTGCGCTGATGTCGGTTTATGTAAAACTTAAAGGTTTATATCGGAAGCCTTTCGGCTTGCTGTAGTCCAATAATGCACACTGAACTGAATGATATGGATTCAGACCATTTATATATAACATATTCATTTGTCAGGCTGAAATGGGAAGTTTATGACTTTACAAAACGTTTTATTTCATTAACTTGTGTTATTTGAACTGTAAAGTTGTATACCTATTATTTGTATTTATAAGTTGTTATATACATTGGTGTTGTTTCAAAGCAACACTGCTACTTAAACATAATGTCACAATGAGAATTTTCAGAGAAAAGTTATGCGCAAAATGAAAAACACGTTAAGCATTACAAGGCCACACAGTTTCCTGTTATTAGATGTTTTTGGTTCACGGATATAAACAGGTCTCAAGACAAACAGCAGTTTCAGATGACGTCTTGTACAGTATGTTTATCCTAAAAGGTGATGAAGTTCCTCCCGTGAGAGCTTTTTAAATCACCTAGAGAAGTGTGCTTCTTCGTGTCTGTGAGTAGGTGTGGGAAAGAAATCTTCTCTCATGGCCCAGAATAACCTCATCCTCTGGGAAAGGTTCCTCCTCTCCGTCCTTTACTGATTTTGGTGAGTTTCATGAGCAGTTTTAGCTGTGACTGATCATTACGCTGTGTTTGAGGGTTCGTTGCCTGCTTATGAATAACACGTGTGTGGTGACAGAGATACTGTATGTTTGTATTTGGGTTTCTGTTTGGCAGGGAACCAGAAAAGCCCCTTGTAGTGCACAGAGCAGATCTCCAAACAGCCCGTGGCAGTGGAGTCTGGAGGGGGGGGGATTCAAGCCCCCTGCAATCCTTCCAGTCTGTTTCATTTACATACCAAAAGATGCCCAGCTGTGCCAAGTACAATAACCAGGCTTTGTCTAGATTCCAGAACTGTAACATTAATTTCGGGAAGGAGTAACAGTTGGAAAGTGTCTATCTTGCGGGTCACTGCTGGTTCTGACATGGACGTTCAGATGTTTTTGCTTCTGTATTGATTGTACTGCATCCAGAAAGATGCTGATGGAAAGCCTTGTGTGTTGCAGATTCAGTCCCACTTATTATTAGTAGCTCATTTATGATAAGCTTGTTTGAAAATTGTTAGATTAAAACCATCCCCGCTTTCATTGCTTGAAAATTTCAAAATTAACTGAAGTAAAATATAAAATCTTAAAACTTCAGCAAGTTGCCATTTCTCATTTTTTTTTTACGTTGAAATACTAAAATAACTAAAACTTAATGCAAACTATATAAACATAAAAAAGGAAACAAAATAAGAAAAATGACAGACACAAAAATTATACAAAATGTATGTAAATTTAACAATAAAATTCAAAATATTGACAAAAACTATAATAGTATATATCAAATGATAACACTGATTGAATGTCACTGTGAAAATATCCTATACACATTTCTGTCTGGTTATAAGATGAATGCACATCTTCAATTTGTGGCATAGTATTGATTAACACAAAAATACATTTCTATTTGTCCCTCCTTTACAATACAAAAAGCAGAAATGTGTGCTACAATGAGACACTTACAATGGACGTGAATGGGGCTGTACATGTTAAAATACTCAGTTTTAATAGTATAGCCACAAGACACAATAAAATTGAGTGTTCAAATGATTTAAACAGATCTATAGATCAAATAACAGTAGAATAATTAATTTAAATGATAAAGCTTTGATAGAATTATCAGCTTCACATATTTCTGCTTTTATATCCTCCATAAAGTCAATTCCATTTTAAGTGCTTCAGTGTAGATTTAAATTCTATATATATATATTTGAAAATGAGGGCTTAGTAATTTTATTTTATGGTATGGTAACCAACATTATGCCTCAGATGCTGTTGATTAAACTTAATTAGTATTAAACCTGTAGAATTCCTGTAGGCCACACTTAAAAATGTATAAATGTAATTGAATATCAATCCAGGTGGCATTTATTGTAGGAGAGATAGCGCAAGCACACTTTCGTGTTATATAATGCAGACATTCATACATTTTTAAGTAGTGTAAGTGTCCAAATTGTCTTTGGGGTGACTGCATATTTATACAAAACGTGAATATGCTCTATCTTCAACAGTGAGAAATCTGAATCTTCATGTATGTTAGTGTCTTATTCCTAGTTGAAGCGTAATTGCTTGTTTATAAGCAGCTGTTTTAAATGCAAATCCCTTCCATGATTTGCATCCGGACCACTTCTCCCACACACTTTACCGTTAACACACAGCCAAAAGATAACACACTGGAATTGGTGATTGTGTTCTGTCTACATGCTAATAATAAAGAAAACAGCATTATGCTGAAACTAAATGAATGCATGCAGGGTGTTTAAAGACTGTCAGTCGAGGCCTGCAACAGGAAGACAACAGTCCCACAGGAAGCTTTACTGCACTTAAGAGTTTGATTTGAAAGTGAAATGCAGTAACCATGGAGACAATTTTATGACACCCCAGCACCAGTTTGCACAATCAGTGTGGGTTTATTCAGCATACATCATTTATTTTCTTTCGCAGTTATATTATCATCAGGGCTCTTCGATTGCACTTCTCTAAATTCCTTCCCAGTAAAGGTTTCAGTGGTCAAAATGTTGAATGAAATTAAAGAAGCAATATTTATTTCAGGAATTGTTTTAGTAAATGTTCACGAACAGAACCATAATAATACCTTGCAAAATTCATCAAAATAACATTACATTTTAAATAGTCTCAATGCTCATTAAATCAGACTGGTGATTTTCTCATTTATTTGGTGCTTTTTAAAATAGTTTCAAAGCAGATGAGATGGAAACAGATTAACAGTAAAATGTTATATATGCCCCCATACACACACAGCTTTTGGGGAAACAATACCTCTTTATAATTGATTAGTGACTTTTTATTCCTTATTTTGTAATGTTCAGTCTTACTGGTGGATGTAGTGCTGAATTATGCATTTATAATAAGCAGGTGCATATTGGCCAGTTTAGAAGGACATTTTGGGATCTTTGTATTCAGTTTTATATCTTGTTTACATCTTGTATTTGAAGTGTATAGCGAAACAACATTCATGGCATAATTGGTTTGCTTGTAGAGGTGCGATTGTTAAAGCTGTAACACTGTGGCTAATTTCCTCTCTGGGTAAACTGCTCAAAAACAAGGTAAATATAAGAAATGTGGTCAATTCTTCTAGCCAAAGACATGTAATGCCAAGGCAAAGCAGGACCTCCGAAATGAGATAAGATATATTTATCCTTGACACAAGAAAGTTAGGGGGGTATTTTAGGCATTCACAACATCAAGAGGTTCCGAGCGGCCCTCAGGCTGTTGAAATCCACCTCCATCAACATTCAGCATTCAGTCTGACTTCATCACCTCAGATAATTTATGCACCCAGCACACCGCCAGAGGGCTTTTGAATACATTAGGAGCCACGACTGGACCTCACACTGTTAGTTTGTGTGAGCACCACAGGTCATGCTCTGAAAGGACCCTCGTTTGTGGCCAAAGGATTGGCACGGATCCATCTCAGACGTTCCCTCCGGGGAGATTTGATACGCAGCCCGCTGGAAACAGAGAGAGAGAGAGAGTGAGAGCTTTCCATGAGGCCAAATCAAACCGGTTTCAATTTGTGCCGTGGGCTTATCATCACAGCAGTGGAAGTGATGAGTTCTTGACTTTTATAGTGCAGTCAACCAGTACGCTGAGATAGGCAGGCCTTCTGCATTGTTTTTTAATGAGCTCTGATGGAGACAGGTAGAAATCGGAGGGGCTTAATAAGTACAGGGGGAAAGCAGCTCATGCATAATAACTAGTGCAATGATCAGACGTCCCACCCTCCGCTCGGATCAATAAACTCACCCTCATGTGTGGCGTCTTATCGCTTTCCTGTAGCTCAAATAGTAGAGCATGGTAGCAATGCCAAGATCATGGGTTCGATTTCCAGGGAAACCAAGAGCTGATAAAATGTTCAACTGTAACTTGAATGCAATGCAACTTTGGATAAAAGCATAAATGTAAAAGTAAATTGCTGTGATAAAAGATGAAATATCAGCAGCTGTGGAATAATTGTTTTGTCTTCGATTGTTTGCGCCATGGTGACCTCATTTTCTGTCCCATCACGATTGGATGGATGCTTCATCCCGTCTGATTGGTTTTGCTCATGACTGGCATCTTCACCGACACTAATTATGTCTTAGATTAGTTGTCATTAAATGTAACCCGACATTTGTAACCCCCCCGATTCATGTGATTCTGTGCAAGTGAATGTTTCTGTAGCCTACTCTAGTTCATTTGGACACTGTGTGTCATCAGATTTAAAGGGTTAAAGGGTTGTTAGGGTTTAGGACATTAAAGTGCATTAAAGTAGTCCATATGAATCGCACGGCATATTTCACTTTTTTCTGAAATCACACGAAAGATTTGTGTGACTAGAATAGAAGCAGCACGCTTAGTGAATAAATATTGAACCAAATCAATGATTCATTGAAAAGATTTGACTCAAATGAATCATTCATCGAATCAGATATTGCTACTTCCCTCATGAACACATTGTTGTAACAAATAACAGTAATAAAACATTTGTAGGATAAATGTTTTGTTCCTTATGTTTGTCCCCAAAATTATATTCAGATGTAGCCTATATTTCTCACACTATATAGATCCCTCCCTTATTAATTGTAAATATATGTATATATGCACTATTTCTAATAAAAATAATAATACAATTTTAAAAATTGTATATATATATATATATATATATATATATATATATATATATATATATATATAATATATATCATTTTTTTCAATTATGTCTTTTTTATTTTTATAGCACTTTACTGTTTTAAAAATAATTTCCAGTACAGATTGTATATTCTGTAAACATTTTTTATAAACAGTATATCATTTTTTCCTTTATTTAATAATTTTTTCTTCATAATGTTTCTTTGTTTCATTTTTTTATCTTTCAAAATTATAAAACTTTTTGTATTCAAATTTTAATTATTGTCAGTGTGGTCTCAGAATCCGTCGACCCCACTGTACACATACAGTATATACATTTTTATGTATGATATATAATTTTTACAAACAGTAATATTCTCAGTGTAAGGTATTGAGAAAGCCATATTAAAGTTTCTTTTCCATTGATCTCCACACCGAGCATTCGTCTAATCGCACTATCCGTCTCTTTCCCGGCTTCCAGCGTGTTTTAGTTAAATGAATTCTTGATGTTGAATTAGAATGAGCTCTTTTGGGTGTCTGAAGAGCACAGTGGATTAATTATACCCGTCTCATTGTAATGGCCGACCATGGAGCTCCTATCCGGCCATGAGTGGTAATAGCTTTTGATGATGATCTTTTATCCAATTACTGACTGGTGACCTGTGAGTCTACCTGTGTTTGCAGGCTCAGGTTGGATTCATTAGCGGGATAAATCCGCTCCTGACCCGCTGAATTGGACTGCATTTTGGGGCCACGGGAGGGGACGAGCAGCTCGTGTTTTCTCAGGAAAAGGAAACGTGAGATTGACACCCCTCCCCCTCGTTCACAGATATCAGCTCTGTGGCTGTGATAAATGGGAACGGCTGAGGGAACCTCTGACCCCGTTCAACAGGGACCCGGCCTGATAGACAGAGAGAAGACAAACAGCACAATGGAAAGGAGGAAAGACACTCCTGCTCCCTCAGGTTAGGAGCCCCGGTGGCCCCTGGGAGGAAAGATGTACACATAGCCATTTCCGAGCACGGCTGCTATTATCTCCGCAGGTCTTAAATAATAACAGTGTGTGTGAGAGACAGAGGCTGCGGGAAGATTACTGTAATCAGACCATACAGTACATGAACGGACGCCCTGCGGCACAGCAGTAGGTGGGATTCTGGGATGTTGTCTTCCCGGAAAGATTTGAAACTCAAAATGAACCTTTTCTGCTACGGTTCAACTCGTTTTCTCGACTCCGCGATGAAGGAGAATGAGAACTTCAACTTTAAAGTGTAGCTTTCTGATGTTCTCTGTGAAGTGATGGCCTTTGAAATGATGTGGGCGGGTTATTATCGTGCTTTATTAAATGTTTTGATATGCTGGAGATGAAAGGAAAGTGATTACGGTTTTAAAATTAGTATTGTGTTTACATCAAGTTCCCATTCTCTGTTCTCTGGCTTCATTAGTTACATTATTAGCTTTAATCTCATTAAAAACATATCATACTGAATAAAGTGTTTTAAAAAAGTCATTTCTGCAGTAATAGCCTCAAGATATACAGTGACCTCAGAAGTATTTGGAGAACTGAATCATGCCTGGAATGTATGAATGTGACTGTATTAGGTAACGAAATATTAAAACAAGTGGCATCTGCAAACCAGGGTTGTTGCAGTTAACTAAAACTAAAATTAAATAAATTAAACTTCAACTGAAATAAAATATGGATTAAAAACCTTAAACTAATTTAATTTCAGTAACAATTCTAATTCTAAAACTGAAATAATAAATAAAAAATATATAAGCATATGAAAACAATTTAAATGACACAAACACACAACAAAGTTACTAAAACTTTACCAAAGATTGTAATGAAAACAGAAAACATAAATTAATAACGAATGCAACTATTAATAAAAACATCTCAATTATACTAAAATAAAAATGCTAATAAATAAATAAATAAAAAGAGACTTTCACTTTTTTATTACCAATTTTCACTTTTAGTGTAAGTGCGTGTGCTATCTTTCTTTAAAATAAATGAAAAATAGATGAATTCAAATAAATTACTGTACCTAAAAAGAAAATGTAAAAAATGTTTTTTGATATTGGGTCAAATGCAGTGACATTCCTTCAGCCAACTGTACAGCCAATTCAATAAGTAAAAAAATTAAAGTCTCATTAGAAGATTTGGTTTAAAATGTGAATTTGCTTCCAGGAATAATACGATGGTGCTGAACTACATTAGTCTGCCTGATTATAAACTGAATGATGCTTTACAAATCCTCTAAATACCAAAACATTTGGTCCAAGGTGCAGTTTGGAGGGTTTACAAACTTCCTCTCAAAATTCCATCTATTTTATTAAATCCATTTTAAGGCACTCCTTAAATAATCTGGAAATATTTGGCAGCGTATCAACTATATTTCACAGTGTTTTTATACCAGCAGTGTCCTGTGGCTAAGTGCGTTTACAAGTCAGTCCCCTGCCCTTGTCAAATTAGCATTATGGTTTCTTAATTACAAAAGCAGCCAGATTACAGTAGCTCATTAGCATGCACCCTCCTGCACTCATGAATAATGGATCAAAGGTGTGCAGATGTCTTGTATTCACTTGCAGGTTGTAACCAGGCAAACACCTGCATTTGCTAAAGGAGGCTGGATAAAGAAGATCTTCAGAATAGATGCAGTGTAGTTTATTGTTGATATATTAAAGATTATGTCCCATGATCAAACCCTGCCACACTCATCTGTCTTGTATTGTAGAAGGTAGTCAAATTAGACATATGCCATGGTCAGGTTGCATTTCATCCTTGAAAATGAAGAAAATGTGCATACTTTTTGGCACGTTTAATGCATATTTAGTATTTTTTATGCAAGATTCAACACATTTGCTTGCTGAAGTGTCACGCATCAGCCACACGAGGACACCATTGTCCTTTCACAAAAGTGACTTGTTTCTCTCTGTGGGTGAATGTATGTCACATCTGATCATAAGTCTCTTTAAATATAAACTCAAATTAATGAGAGTGGATAGACACATTATGCACTGATTTATCCTTAATTGGACTTCTTTAAATAACACTTACTGTCAGAATGTGTATAACCCTGTAGAAATGTTTATTTCTGCCTTCCTCTGCTTTTGCATGATGGCGTCTTGTCTGCGAATTAACCGAGCTGTCATTAGTAATTTTGATAAAGCCTTTCAGATGAACATTTCTTTATTTGTCTCTTCCGCTTAGGCTTTTCATTTTGACTTCATCGAGCACACTCTGCTTTGCGACGTTATTTGGTCGTGTTGCAGATTATTTAAGTGCTACAGCAAGCATCTTTCTTGGCTCTTGAAATGTATTGTGATGTTTTCTCACACTGCATTGCGCTTTCTCTGGTTCTTGGCTGACACATGCAGTGGCCTGTGTTTGTTTGGCACCGTGCCCTCGCAAGCCCTGGGTCTATTGCGTTTAGGCCAGAAATCTTGACCTGGTAATTCCCAGAGCATGCAGCTGAGATCAGGCGAGAGAGGAACGCAAGTGAGCAGAAAACACTGTTTCGAGAAGTAGAAGTCAGAAATGGAGCTAGCTGGACTCACTAACGGGGTATAAAGAGGACAAGGTTTGGCTGGGTAGCATTGTCAAGTTAGCCCTTGATAGTAGACCGTCTGCTTCTAAAACTAAGAATTACTTTTACATTGTTACAGAAAAATTCTGTTTCAAATAAATACACAGTTGTTTTCAGCATTGATGTTAATAAAGGATTCTTGAGCACAGCAGCAAATCATCGTATTCTAATGATTTCTGAAGATGCTGAGGACAGTAATGATGCTGGAAATACAGTTTTACATTACAGGAATAAATTACATTTAAAAAATATTCAATTAGAAAACAGCTGTTTTAAACTGCATTGATATTTCACAATATTACCATATTTTGGATTGAACAAATGCAGCCATGGAGAGACTTTCTGTCACGGTGCTGCACGGGGATCCAGGAACGAGGAGACGAGGATAGAAACAAACAGGGTATTTAATGTCGAACAGACGGAGGAGGCACAGGAACACAGGTAAGAACATTGACACGCTGACATTAACAATAATCCACACGTAACATGGGGCAGAACAGACTAGATATAGGGAGACATGACTGGAAACACCTGGGACATAATCAAGACACAGACGGAGACTAATTAACTAATAATGGGGAACAGGACGGATCAAATATGGGTGAGGAGACAAAGGCAGAGGAAGACAAACTGTGACATTACCCCTTTCCAATAGGCGTCCGCGCCGTATGACATCGAAAGGGAGGGGTGGGCGCTCTGGAGGCCTCAAGGTTCTAGGAGACCGGACAGGTGGCCTCCAGGGCGGTGCCCGTTCCGGGACCCATGGCGGATCCGGGGACTCAGGCGGCCACGGCGGATCCGGGGACTCAGGCGGCCACGGCGGATCCGGGGACTCCGGCGGCCACGGCGGATCCGGGGACTCGGGCGGCCACGGCAGAGCGGGGTACTCGGGCGGCCATGGCGGAGCGGGGTACTCGGGCGGCCATGGCGGAGCGGGAAGCTTGGGAGGCCATGGAGGGTAGCCCCCCCCCAAAATCTTCTTGGGGAAGCTCCCCATCTCAGGGGGGCGCTCGGGAAGCGCAGAAGGGGCGCTGGACGGGACCAGCGGAGGCCAAGGAGAGCTGGACGGGACCAGCGGAGGTAAAGGCGAGCTGGACGGGACCAGCGGAGGCTCTGGAGAGCTGGACGGGACCAGCAGGGGCTCTGGAGAGCTGGACGGGACCAGCGGAGGCAAAGGCGAGCTGGACGGGACCAGCGGAGGCTCTGGAGAGCTGGACGGGACCAGCAGGGGCTCTGGAGAGCTGGACGGACCAGCGGAGGCTCTGGAGAGCTGGACGGGACCAGCGGAGGCTCTGGAGAGAGCTGGACGGGACCAGCGGAGGCTCTGGAGAGCTGGACGGGACCAGCAGGGGCTCTGGAGAGCTGGACGGGACCAGCAGGGGCTCTGGAGAGCTGGACGGGACCAGCAGGGGCTCTGGAGAGCTGGACGGAACCAGCAGGGGCTCTGGAGAGCTGGACGGACCAGCAGGGGCTCTGGAGAGCTGGACGGGACCAGCGCTCTGGAGAGCTGGACGGGACCAGCAGGGGCTCTGGAGAGCTGGACGGACCAGCAGGGGCTCTGGAGAGCTGGACGGAACCAGCAGGGCTCTGGAGAGCTGGACGGGACCAGCAGGGGCTCTGGAGAGCTGGACGGGACCAGCAGGGGCTCTGGAGAGCTGGATGGGACCAGCAGGGGGGTTCCCGGAACGGAGCGGAACTGGGGGGTCCTGGAACAGAGCAGAGTGCGTGGCCCTGGGCCGGAGCGGAGTGCGTGGCTCGGGTGCCGCTGACTCGCCTGCTGGCGCCGGGTGCCGCTGACTCGGGGCGCCTGAAGAGCTGGACGGAACCAGCGGAGGCATCGGCGAGCTGGACGGAACCAGCGGAGGCATCGATGAGCACTTACGAGGAGCCGGCACTGGAGGGCGCTGGCGAGGAGCAGGCACTGGAGGGCACTGGCGAGGTGCAGGCACTGGAGGGCACTGGCGAGGTGCAGGCACTGGAGGGCACTGGCGAGGTGCAGGCACTGGAGGGCACTGGCGAGGTGCAGGCACTGGAGGGCACTGGCGAGGTGCAGGCACTGGAGGGCACTGGCGAGGTGCAGGCACTGGAGGGCGCAGTCTCGGAGCAGGCACTGGAGGGCGCTGTCTCGGAGCAGGCACTGGAGGGCGCTGTCTCGGAGCAGGCACTAGAGGGCGCAGTCTCGGAGCAGGCGCTGGATCTCGGCGGCGCTCGGGAAGCGCGGGCTCGCGGCGGCGCTCGGGAAGCGCGCGGGCTCGCTGGCGGCGCCGGGAAGCGCTGGCGCGGCGCGCCGGGAACCAGCCGAGACGAAGACGAGCTGGGCGGGACCAGCGAAGAAGAGCTCCGCAGGACCAGCGGAGACGAAGAAGAGCTGAACGGGCCAGCGGAGACACTCGTGGGCTGGTTTCGACTGGGACCGTAACTTCCCAGACACCGGTAGATCCTCTCTCCAACACAATCCTGTAGTGTCTGGGAGATCCATAGGGCGCTGGTACTTTGCCCCGAAATGAAATAGATGGAGGATTGCAGCGCCGTGGAGCTCCGCCACCAAGCGAGCCCGCAGAATTCCCCGGCGAACTCCACAAATGAGAGATCCCGCCGGATAAGGGCGAGAACGCCGGCGGCGAATTCCATCGTCGTTTTAGGGTGGATTATTCTGTCACGGTGCTGCACGGGGATCCAGGAACGAGGAGACGAGGATAGAAACAAACAGGGTATTTAATGTCGAACAGACGGAGGAGGCACAGGAACACAGGTAAGAACATTGACACGCTGACATTAACAATAATCCACACGTAACATGGGGCAGAACAGACTAGATATAGGGAGACATGACTGGAAACACCTGGGACATAATCAAGACACAGACGGAGACTAATTAACTAATAATGGGGAACAGGACGGATCAAATATGGGTGAGGAGACAAAGGCAGAGGAAGACAAACTGTGACATTACCCCTTCCAATAGGCGCCCGCACGACATCGAAAGGGAGGGGGTGGGCGCCTGGAGGCCTCAAGGTTCTGGAGACCGGACAGGTGGCCTCCAGGGCGGTGCCTGCCCGGGACCCATGGCGGATCCGGGCGGATCCGGGACTCAGGCGCCACGGCGGATCCGGGGACTCCGCGCCACGGGCGGATCCGGGCGCCATGGCGATCCGGGGACCGGCGGCCACGGCGGATCAGGGCGGCCACGGGCGGATCCGGGAACTGGGGCCATGGCGGAGCGGGTGCTCGGGCGGCCATGGAGCGGAGCGGGTGCCTTGGGGAAGCCATGGAGGGTAGCGCTAAAAAATTTTCTTGGGGAAGCTCCCATCCCAGGGGGCGCCAGGAGCGGAGGTAAAGGCGAGCTGGACGGGACCAGCGGAGGGTGGGCTGGACGGGACCAGCAGGCTCTGGAGAGCTGGACGGGACCAGCGGAGGCAAAGGCGAGCTGGACGGGACCAGCGGAGGCTCTGGAGAGCTGGACGGGACCAGCAGGGGCTCTGGAGAGCTGGACGGGACCAGCGGAGGCTCTGGAGAGCTGGACGGGACCAGCGGAGGCTCTGGAGAGCTGGACGGGACAGGACCAGCAGGGGCTCTGGAGAGCTGGACGGGACCAGCAGGGGCTCTGGAGAGCTGGACGGAGACCAGCAGGGGCTCTGGAGAGCTGGACGGAACCAGCAGGGGCTCTGGAGAGCTGGACGGACCAGCAGGGCTCTGGAGAGCTGGACGGACCAGCGGAGGCTCTGGAGAGCTGGACGGACCAGCAGGGGCTCCTCTGGAGAGCTGGACGGAGACCAGCAGGGGCTCTGGAGAGCTGGACGGAACCAGCAGGGGCTCTGGAGAGCTGGACGGAGCCAGCAGGGGCTCTGGAGAGCTGGACGGGACCAGCAGGGGCTCTGGAGAGCTGGATGGGACCAGCAGGGGTTCCCGGAACGGAGCGGAATCTGTGGGGTCCTGGAACAGAGCAGGCGCGGGCCCTGGGCCGGAGCGGAGTGCGGCTCGGTGCCGCTGACTCGCCTGCTGGCGCCGGGTGCCGCTGACTCGGGCGCCTCTGAAGAGCTGGACGGAACCAGCGGAGGCATCGATGAGCTGGACGGAACCAGCGGAGGCATCGATGAGCACTTACGAGGAGCCGGCACTGGAGGGCGCTGGCGAGGAGCAGGCACTGGAGGGCACTGGCAGGTGCAGGCACTGGAGGGCACTGGCGAGGTGCAGGCACTGGAGGGCACTGGCGAGGTGCAGGCACTGGAGGGCACTGGCGAGGTGCAGGCACTGGAGGGCACTGGCAGGTGCAGGCACTCGAGGGCCCTGGCGAGGTGCAGGCACTGGAGGGCGAGTCTCGGAGCAGGCACTGGAGGGCGCTGTCTCGAGCAGGCACTGGAGGGCGCTGTCTCGGAGCAGGCACTAGAGGGGCGCAGTCTCGAGCAGGCGCTGGATCTCGGCGGCGCTGAAGCGCTGGCTCGCGGCGGCGCTGGAAGCGCGGGCTCGCGGGCGGGCGCTGGGAAGCGCGGTTTCGCGGCGCTGAACCAGCCGAGACGAAGACGAAGCTGGGCGGGACCAGCGAAGAAGAGCTCCGCAGGACCAGCGGAGACGAAGAAGAGCTGAACGGGCCAGCGGAGACACTGTGGGCTGGTTTCACTGGGACCGTAACTTCCCAGACACCGGTAGATCCCTCTCCAACACAATCCTGTAGTGTCTGGGAGATCCATAGGGCGCTGGTACTTTGCCCCGAGCCGAAATAGATGGAGGATTGCCGCGTCGTGGAGCTCCGTCACCGAAGCGAGCCCGCAGAATTCCCCGGCGAACTCCACAAATGAGAGATCCCGCCGGATAAGGGCGAGAACGCCGGCGGCGAATTCCATCGTCGTTTTAGGGTGGATTATTCTGTCACGGTGCTGCACGGGGATCCAGGAACGAGGAGACGAGGATAGAAACAAACAGGGTATTTAATGGATGACAAACGGAGGAGGCACAGGAACACAGGTAAGAACATTGACACGCTGACATTAACAATAATCCACACGTAACATGGGGCAGAACAGACTAGATATAGGGAGACATGACTGGAAACACCTGGGACATAATCAAGACACAGACGGAGACTAATTAACTAATAATGGGGAACAGGACGGATCAAATATGGGTGAGGAGACAAAGGCAGAGGAAGACAAACTGTGACACTTTCTTTTAAGAAAAACGAACTGATCCCAAACTTTTGAACGGTAGTGAAACTGCAGTTACATATTTCTGTATTGCATGTTTTCCTCCTAACACCACTTCCCCCAATGCAAAAGAATGTATTAAATATCTAAATATCTACAAATTACTTTGTTTTTGCACTTTAGATAAAAATAGTAACTTTTGAATGAATTGTTTCTACATTTTTTCAGTGTATCTTCGGTTAGATTTAAGTTTACTTTTCTTACAGATTTAGTTTTGTTTTAAACACGAATCTAACTAAAAATTATATATAAATAAAAAAGAGAGGTTTATGCTTAAATATAGACACTAGTATGCAGAGGTTAGCCAATGATAACAGAACGAACATTTCGGTACAAGTGGGAAAAAGTACAAGTTTGCCCTTTTAAAGGGATAGTTGCTAAATAAATATTAAAATCAATATTTAAATATTTTGAAAACATTCATATTTTGTAACGCAGTTTTTTTTCGCTACACAATGTCAATCAACATCCAACGTTGTTTTAACCCATTATACTTCAAAATATCTTGTGTGTTCGACAGAAGAAAAGAAAGTCATGCTTGTGAGCGACATTATAGGGTGAGTAAATGATGACTGTATTTTAATTTTGTTTGAACTATCACTTTAAGAATTGTAGATGGAGAAGTCACAACACCTGTGTGTTAAGGTTCTCAGAAACTTCTAGAGAATCAATCGTGTGTGTGAGTGTGAATTCTTTGGCTTGACATAACGTCGCTCATCCGAGGTCCTGGTTGGGTTCATCCTGCCCTTTGCTCGCTAATACTGATAGATGATGTCTGTCAGAAGGGTCAGTGATCTCCTGTCATGCATCAGGGGCCGGACAGAAGGCCACTGAAACAATCAATGACAAACCAATCAGAGTGACTTCATTTAACTATGTGCGCAGACTCAACCAATCAGAAAGCTACTCTCTCTCTCACACTGCTCTCAGTCACTTTTCCACCTACAGGTGACCAATGCAGGTGCCCGATCTGAACTCACTCATATTTCAACAACAGAAATGGAGATGACAAAAACCAACTCTGAAGTCAGCAAATGCAAGTTCTCCCAATCTATGTTCTAAAAGGAAATTAGAGATCTTTTGTGAATGATATATTTAATTTTATTTATTTTTTTACTTACAAATGTTTAATTGAATGTCACTGAATTTTTCAGTGAAATGACTCGCTCTGGTGGCGTATGCTGGATATTTCCAATGATTTAGTTTTCTGAAACCCTGCCCCTTTTCACATTTGACTATAAGCTCGCATTCAGGTCTGCTGCCCAATCAACAATCGATTCATAGAAGTCCCTGTCCTACTGTTTTTAGTCCAAATCACTGTGTCACAATATGAAAGATCTGTCGCTACATTAGTAACATAATTTCCATCAACCTAGGTTGAATGTTAAAATGTGTTCTCAGAACTCATAAGATAAATTCCTGCCTCTTTATTCCCCTGTCTAAACTTAAAGGCAATTTGTGAATGGATCGCTATGTATTTTATTTGTTATGTATTCTAATTTATATTTATTAAACATTTCTGAAATATACATTTTTAATTTAATTTAAATGTTTAGGTTTCAGTCAAACTAGGGTGGAATACATTTTAATAAATTATTACCAAATACATATTTACATAAATAAAGATATGTACATTAAATTAATTTCAATTTATGAAATATTGATTTAAAATGTACATTAATAAATTAATTTCAGTCAAATTAAGTTGGATGTTAAAATATTTACTCAATACTTGTAAGACTCATCATAAACTCCTGCCACTTTATTTTGCCCGCCTGTCTAAACTTAAATGTCATTTGATTTATATCCATTCTTTTGTTATATTTAAATAACTTTCAACTGAAACAGTTTGTGATGGCAAAAAAAAAATACTTTGAATGTTAAAATATGTATTAAAAATCATAATGCATAGACAGGTTGTGTCACTTGAGTGGAAATGCTGGTACTCATCTTTGAGCCATCCAGACAGCATCATTTTGGTGGAAAATATGATATGATATAACATGAACCCAACAAGCATTCCCTCCAACGCATTAGATCTCGCTCTGATGTGGTCACGTTCTCTTTGCTGTTTAGAGTTGGAGTGAAATTAGTTCCTGCATGGTCTCTGAATTGCTGCATGATCTATGTGGCGGCCCGATTTTAATGTAGAGTAGTGGTATGTGTGTTGATTAAGCATCTAGCAGATTGCAAGTGCTTTCATTATCCCTGTGCCAGGCGCCACTGCGGACCATTTTTTACACTTCTGCAATAATCTAAGTAACAAGCTTGTTTTGAACACAAGGATAACACATCTCTGCTGGAACTGGTCCTTTAGAAGATAAGTCAAGAAAAGCCCTCCCAAACCCTCTTTTATATCAAAATGAATGCCTATTTAATGCATCTTTGCTGATTAAAAATATTATTTTCATTAAAAAATAATATAGACTGACCTCAAACCGTTAAACGGTAGTGTATTTTATGCCTACGCTGCATTCCATTCACCTCAGAAAGTCCAATTTTGCAGCTTGCCACTGAAAAAAAGATGTACAATAAAATGCTACAGGTGTGTAAAGCACAGTAAATGATCTCTGTCAATAATCATACACCTGCAGAACAAACGCTAGCATTACAGACAGTAGCATTGTTTATCCTACAATTTGGTAGCTAGGAGATTTCTTTCTCCACAATCGAACACCTGCAAAGCTAACAATCTCATTTTGTTTCCATAGATGTCATCTTCCAATTGTCTGGCTGAACACCTTTATAGTTTGAAGCTGGAAACATCCCACGTGATTTTGGATGAAACGCAGCCACAGCAATGCTAGGGAATCTTGCTTTATAAGCTACATGCTAATGTATGTGCTTCATTCCAAAAGTCATTTATTTTCAATGAAAGTTAGAGATGTCCTGATTAATTCATCAATTCACCTGATCAATTATAAAAAACGAAATATGACCAAACATATAATAAAAGGACTGAAATTTAAATAAAAATGAAAACTGACAAAATACAAGCGTAAAAGCATCTCAGAATATTCATAAGTATATAAGTAATACACTCCAATTTGGTAGCTTGTATCCAGATTTGTGTCCTGCAGCAGGCGACCCTTGAGTGACCCGGTGACCTCCAGTGATAAAACCCCTCTCAGTGTGAACGCTTCAGAAGGTATCCTGCTCATATTGGCACTACACAGCTCTCTAGGTTTAGTAACAGAGCGATCGTATCTTGATGAATCGTATTACCCTTAAGAGCGGAACAAAGCAGCCCTGTTAGAAATGATTTTATGTCACATTGTAATTTGTTGTGTTTTAGTCCAAGTTCCCTTGCAAAGGAGTCTGGTGTCATTAGAGCGAGACGAAAGTGTTGCTCAACCCGGCACCGGGGTGGAATGAGCTGTTTGAATTCTTAACAAATGTAATTTGTCAGTGTTTATTATGGCAGGTGGAGAGGCTTCGCTCGCTGAGGAGGGGGTAAATAGGTACATCCACATGGATTAGCGTTTGAGACGGTATCCTGGGCCTGGCGAGTATGAACTGGCACCAAACTCCAACAGGCTGTCTGGAGTACAGTCTGCTGTTTACTAAAGAGGGAGAGAGACAAAGGAAACGAGGAAATGGTAAACAGGAAGTGCACCCTCCTTGTGACCAGCAAGAGATCTCCGAACAATCTCAAACTTCGGACTCCAAAGGTGACAGCAGGGTGGATATTTGGGAAGGATTAGACCTTCGTATAATCCAGCTCTTAGCTGTGTGTTTGAGAGGTGTGTGTATTAGTTTGTTGCTGTCGTAAGTGTGTGTGTATGTCGTCGTAAGTGCGTTTGGGCACAGAGGGGTGTGAGGATTACAGCACTTTTTCAATTTCTTTTACGAAGCCTCGTAAGCTGTTTCTGAAAGCTCACATGGACGGCGTATACGGAAGCGACCTTTGGTGTGCCACGTTAAATAGAGATCAGGACAGACCCCCACATTTCCCTGGATTAGAAAGCTCATGGGCAGCCAGTAGGACACGACACAATGGGCTGGACATCTACTTATAACACAGCATCTATTAACACAGACAAAGCAATCCTGTGGGTAAACACATCTACAGTGAAGCCACTTAGAGAGGAGAGCATCAGGGAACCTAGAAAGAACACTTACATGCTGTCATCATTTACTCACTCTAAAACCTGCTCAAAGAAATATGAAATAAGCAAATCAAGTTTCCAAAAGGGTTTGTGCAGTGATGCCATAGAAGAACCATTTTGGTTTTCCTAAAGAACCTTTTCTAAACATGTCTTATGTGAGTTTAAATATCATTTTGCATGATACAACAGATTTGATTTATTCAATTGAAAATAAATACATTTGCTGTTTCTTCGGATTGTAACCGATCATCTCTTCATCTTTACTAGTTATATGAAATAAACACGAATAACATCAGTATACAAGGTATCTTATCATGTAGAAAATCACACTGTGTTGCGCTGTGCTTGGTTGACGTTTTAATCCCATCTTGGTTTTTAACGTGAATTATGATCTCCAGAGATTGGTCAGGGTGGCTATTCTTGATTATGGTTAACCCTATGGATTTAATTTGTGTACCTCTCCAGAGTCTATATGCATTTCAGCAGTCTGCCTTTATTAGAGGTCCACAGATCGTAAAACAGCAGCAAATCATAATGTATTCAGAGGCCTGAATGCTAAATATTTACCCATATCATTCGAACTAGTGAGGCTGCCCATCAATGCTGTTATGTAATTTCAATTTACATATCAACAAGAATTTCAAAGTGAAGTACAACTTAAATTTATTAATGAGAGTGTTAATGAGCCTGTGAAAGGTCTGCTATTAATGTAACTCATGTTCTGGCAGAAAAGCTGTTGATAATGAATTCATGTGGATAAATATAATAAATAAATTTTTGCCAAAAATTATAAGCAGTTCAACACTTGATGTGCATATATATATTGTGCTGTCAAACAATTCTCCATTAACATCCAAAAAAAAAAAATTGTAATGTCATATATGTACTGTGTACTGCATGTGTATGTATACACACACGAGCATGTATATATTTCAGAAAAAATACTTTTAGGAAATCATTTTATATATTAAATATATTTATTTATAATAAAAATTATATGAATATAAATATAGACATGTCAATAAATACTAAAGTATTTATTTGAAATAAATGTATGTGTATGTATTAATATATACATAATAAATATACACAGAACAGTCATTTACATAATATGTAACCAGTCCAAACCATAATAATATGTAACCATAATACAAAACCAGTCTTAAGTGCTGATTTGTAGTAATAAAAATACATCGTATGTGTCAAATGATGGATTTTCTTTTATACCAAAAATATTAGGACATTAAGTAAAGATAATGTTCCATGAAAATATTTAGTACATTTCCTAGTGTAAATATATCAAAACTTATTTTTGATTAGTAATATGCATTGCTAAGAACTTCATATGGACAACTTTATGAAATACTTATTTAGCATTTTGTACCCTCAGATTCCAGATTTTTAAATAGTTGTATGCAAAAGAGCAACTGAGATATTCTGCTATGACTTCTTATTTGTGTTCTGTAGAATAAATAAAATCATACAGGCTTGAAATGACATCAGTGTGAGTAAATAATGACAGAATTCCCATTTCTGGATGAACTGTATCTTTAAGCTAGCAAAGCATATTCTTTACCTTGCTTCCTCATTTGCAATCTAAACGAGACCTGCTCGTGATCTGCGTGGGTAGGAGGGATTCGGGGAAATGTGTGTTGCATAGATTTTAATAGCTGTTATCATATAACCCTACACAGGACAATCTCGGGGGGTGGATTACATTTTCCCACTCAAAATGACTTTGAGACATTTGGTCTTCAGCTGTAGGTACAATAACTGCGATATTTAAACCCTTGGGAGCAGACGAATGCTGCTGAAATAAGAGTGAGGTGGTGAAAAGAAGTACATTTTAAAGGTGATATTAGTTTTTGATGCAAAAATACTTTCTCCTGTACCAGTTTTATGTGCACTACAGTATAAATAAGCCAAACACATTTTAAACTAATGAATGGCATTGGTTTCAAGATTTTGTTTCATTTGAACCAATGAATTATAATGACAAAGAGGGGGGAAAATATTTTGGATGTTTGTAAAGAGCCATCTAAAATTATTGAATACTGCTAAACATTTAATGATATAATAACATTTTTGCAATTAATATATTGGATGTAAAGTTTTTTAGTTTTACATGGAGATAGAGCAGGTTACTTCTGGTATGAAACAAAGTCTCATCTTTCAAAAGCTGTCATTTTTTTAAGAAATTCAAACATTTGGCTAAATATCGTTTTGTGGCTCTTTAATGTGTCGTGACCATGATTCATATAGTTCACTAAAGAGAACCGGGGTCGTGACAGATTCAAGCGGTACGTGAACTGATCATTTCTTCCTCTTTACTTAAATATAGGCATAGCACCAAATAAACGTGAATGAACATCAAAAGTTATCTTGTTTCCACCGTGAAAAGATGTCAATACACCGTTTTTAAATTGAAATCCACTGACGTTAATCTACTCTCTTGTCTGATTTGTTCGTCCGAGAAAATTGTAAATTCTGTGTTATGATTGGTTAGATCGACTGTCAGTCAAACTCCCTGAGAAAAGTCAATTCAGCAAGGGTTTGAAATTACCCATGAACAAAGAAGTGGATTAAAAATGCAAAATAGCCATTTCCAAAACAACTGGACAAAACAACTCCACACAGAGTCAAATGCACAAGCAAACACTCTTGGACTTGTTTATTTCACGAGTTAAAAACTGATTATTAAAATGAGCAGACAGCAATGCCCCCTTTTTCGGTTCAAACAGACTTATTTTGATTTATTCAATATAAAATAAATACATTTTGCTGTTTCTTTCGGATTGTACAGCCCTGAGCCTTTGGTTGAATTCTCTGCTGGTTATTAGGTTAAGGACGGTTCTGGCATAAGACCATAAACACTAAATTATACAATCACTCATATTATCATGTAGAAAATCTCACTGTGTTGCGCTGCGCTTGGTTGACGTTTTTTCCCATCTTGGAGTTTTTAACGTGAATTATGATCTCCACCAGAGACTGTGGGTGTCTATTCTTGATTATGGTTAACCCTATGGTTTATTTAATTTGTGCTCCTCCAGAGTCTACGAGCATTTCAGCAGTCTGCCTTTATTAGAGCGGTCCACAGATCGTACCCCAGCACAAATGTATTCAGAGAGCCTGAATGCTGCATAAACCCATATCATTCGATAACGAGGCTGCCCATCAATGCTGCTTTTACAGAATAATTTACAAATCAATAAGAATTTCAAAGTGAGTACAACTTACATGGCTTATTAATGAGAGTGTTAATGCATGTGTTAAGGTCTGCTTTAATGTAACTCATGTTCTGGCAGAAAAGCTGTTGATAATGAATTCATATGAGAGCAAATATGATAACTACATTTTTTTGCCAAAAAATTATAAGCAGTTCAACACTTGATGTGCATATATATATATTAGTGCTGTCAAACAATTAGTTGCATCCGAAAAAAAAAAAAAATTGTAATGTCATATATGTATGTGTACTGTGTAGTATGTATACACACACGAGCATGTATATATTTCAGAAAAATACTTTTAGGAAATAATTGTATATATTAAATATATTTATTTATAATAAAAATTATATGAATATAAATATAGACATGTAAATAAATACTAAAGTATTTTCGAAATATATACTGTATGTATGTGTATGTATTAATATATACATAATAAATATACACAGAACACACATAATATGTAACCAGTCCAAACCATAATAATATGTAACCATAATACAAAACCAGTCTTAAGTCGCTGGGGTATATTTGTAGCAATAGCCAAAAATACATCGTATGTGTCAAAATGATGGATTTTCTTTTATACCAAAAATATTAGGACATTAAGTAAAGATAATGTTCCATGAAAATATTTAGTACATTTCCTAGTGTAAATATATCAAAACTTATTTTTTGATTAGTAATATGCATTGCTAAGAACTTCATTTGGACAACTTTAAAGGCGATTTACTCCATATTTTGAATTTTTTGTACCCTCAGATTCCAGATTTTTAAATAGTTGTATCTCAGCCAAATATTGTCCTATCATAACAAACCATACATCAATGGAAAGCTTATTTACACAGCTTTCATGACACTTATGACTGGTTTTGTGGTCCAGGGTCACATTTATCAAATTATTAGTATAATGCATCTTAAATTTTAGCATAAAATAAATTATTTGAATTTATTGTCAGTTTTTTTAAAATAAATATTTAGAAACTCTGTCCTGGAGGGCCGGTGTCCTGCAGAGTTTAGCTCCAACCCTAATTAAAAACACCTGAAGCAGCTAATCAAGGTCTTACTAGGCACACTAGAAGCGTCCATGCAGGTGTGTTGAGGCAAGCTGGAGCTAAACTCTGCAGGACACCGGGTCTCCAGGACCGAGTTTGGACACCCCTGATTTAGAATCTGGTTTTAATTGTATTTTTTCTGTTTTTATTTTAGTTAGTTTTAGTAATATTGTGTGTTTTTGTAATTTTTAAAAAAATGTTATATAGTTTTATTAAATTTTAGTTGTGTTATTTTAGTATCAAGTTAAACTTGATTAAAGAATATTTGAAGAAATTAAATTATCGGAAATGTTGTTTTTGTTTTATTTTTTTCAGTTATTTAATGTATATCAAGTAGTGAAAAAAACTTTTTTTATGATTTGGAAACCATGATATTTTATATCAGACATATTTAATGGTTTAATGTTATTTCTACATCAAGGTGAATTAACATAAATGTGCAATTGATGATTATGTTCTAAATCATTTTGTTCCTCAAATCTATCAATCACCATTGTTGCCTTACATTAAATATTTTGAACCCCGAATTAAAACTCAGAGCTTGTGATTTTCTAATGATCTTGATTCATTTAAGGCCTAGTTTCACATGCTCAGGGCTTTGACTAAACCAGGATTAGAGCCATAGTTCAGGAGGGGGCAGATTTGAGGATGCCAGGTCTAAATAATAGTGAAGCAGATTGAAAAACATAGCTGGTGTGCATCTTCACAGCAGTCTTAAAGTCTGAGATGTGTCTGCCTGTGACGTGTGCAGGAGGAAGCCTTTGAATATTCACATTCAGAGCCCATCCGTTCAGCTCTGCCATTCTTTACAGAAGGAAGCGACAGAGTTGATTTTTACACTGTCAGGAGAAAATGTCAGGGCCACTTTCCATAATGTTTTTTGACAGAGGCGGTTAGAGAGAGAGAGAGAGAGAGAGAGTGAAATGCGTACACTGGAAAGATTATTCCAGCTAATCAATTTCGAGATTTTCAACAGTCTATTACTAGAGCACACACACACGCACACAATGCTCCATTCAGAGCACAATAGTGAACGGGCGTTCATGGAGGGACCCCCGAGATCTTAAAGGGGGTGGAGGGGAGATGAACAGACTGATAGCACAGATGGCCCAGTCCATTCCCAGTACCAATTAATCCCCAGTTAAATCTGACACATCTTAACCTGCGCTGGGTCTCATTCAGCCGTACAGGAAAACCCATATGGCAAGGAGACACTTTCAGGCAGCAATTTAGACCTGGCAGGGTGCCACCACCCTCCTTTCCCGCTAATAGACATGTTTGTTCTACACGTCTAGTCAGCATGCGGTAGTACTGACTGTTTTAATGAGGGCCAGTTTTGATATCACCTTGTCTTACATTCATCGTTCGGCCATTGCCGTTACTGAGCAAGAGCTTTATCTGAAACAAGTCTGAGGAAAAAAAGCTGTTTTTTAAAGTAAAAATGGCATGTAAAATTTATATAGCTAAAATGCCTCATAAAAACCTTTCAGACAGACTGGCAAAGAGCTCCGGGGTGGTTAAACGCTATGTGCTTCATGCATCAGTATGATACATTTTATCTTCATTTTCTAGTAAACTGTTTTTAATTGGTGAATTTCCAGTGAAGTATACACTAGTCACAATTCTGAAATGAAATTGAGACAAGTCACTGTTAACTTGGAAATTGCTGCACTCTATTTCGGTGAGTTTTTACAGACTAGCGAAGATAATATGTTATCTGCCTGTTAGTTAACATGAAAAACCGTGACTAGATGGTTCTAACTAATTATATCTATAACTATTTACCTGTTTGTTCATTTCTAATGTTGCTAAGTAGTGTTAGTGTAACGGATGTATACCAGTAAGGGCTGTGTGTAAACCTCACTCCCCTGACCTCAAAAAGAGGCGCTCTAGCGACTGACATTAGAGGCTGTAGTCTTTAGCCTCCTTGGTAGAGCGCCCACCACCCTTGCCGGCATCCCAGGTTCGAGACCCTTTCGGTGTTATGGTGCGGACCCGGGGGGTTACATTAGCTTAGCTACATATGCAGCAAAATATTGAATGTTCTGCTGATCAATTCAGCTTGTATCTGTGTTTTGGAACATGATAGCTAGTTTAGCATGATTAGCTACTTGAAGGAGCTAATGATCAGTTACTGTAGCTAGCCAATAAGTGGCTGAATGTTTAATATCCCTGCTTAGCATGGTAACGTTAGCTGGTTTCTAGGTGGTCTAAACTGGTTATTAGCAACTCGTAAGAGCTAATGACCAAGGCCTGATAATGACAATGTTAGACAAGCCAGAAATTAGCTTCTTCTTAATGGTTTATTAATTGTCAATGTTGTAGCTAGGTAATGTTAGCTAATGATAGCAGCTACACAAGTAGCTAAATTCCTGCTGTGTTTTGGAATATAATAGCTAGTTTTAGCCATGGTCTAAACTGATTAACAAAGAGCTAATGACCAGCTTGTGCCTGATGATAACTGTATTTTACCAGCTAGAAACTAGTATCTGCTTAATGGTCATTCTCAATGTTGTAACTAGGTAATGTTAGCTAATTGTAGCTAGCTATATCAGTAACTAAATAGAAAATTCAGCTAAGCTGGTATTTCTAGCTGGTCAAAATGAGTCACTGGCCATCTTGAAGAGCTGATGACCATTTTGGAACATCTTGAGCTAGATAATGTCCTTAGACCAGCAAGAAACCAGCCAACATTTTCCAAAATACAGATACAAGATTAAGCGCGTTAGGTGATAATTTATATCAGACATATTTAATGGTTTAATGTTATTTCTAAAGTTAACATAAGAATAATTGATGATTATGTATCTTTACATTTTTTTCTTTAAATCTATCAATCACCATTGTATAGCCTTACATTAAATATTTTGACCCCCGATTAAAACTACAGAGCTTTATTCATAAACTTAAGCATTTAAGGCCTAGTTTCACAGACAGGGCTTAGACTAAACCAGGATTAGGCCATAGTTCAATTTGGTAATTTAAGTAATTTTTATAAACATGCTTAGGAAAAACATAGCTGGTGTGCATCTTGAGACAAAACAAAGACACTGATATATTTTAAGATCAGTGCAAGTTTATTTCAGTTGAAACAGCTCAGACTTACATTTTGGTCAAGGACTAGGCTTAAGCCTTGTCTGTGAAACCGGGGGTAAGTGTCATGTATTATAAGCAGATTTATTTGCATTTTATGCTGTTACATAGCATTATTAGCATGTTATACATTGTTATTATATTATTTAGACTTCTCTTACTATTTATTGATATGTCAGGTTTTACAAGGTTAAGCAGGCTTATACAATTTGTTTGCTTTGAATCAAATGTTGTGATATGTCTTGGTGCTGGTAGGACTTGTTCTACTTCCTTCAAACTCTTTATTGAAGTTATTTTATTTTTATGAATGTTTACTTCCACAACTCTGTTCTGCAGTGAGTCCCATTGTGTCTTCTACTTCACGTGCCCGATTATTGTCGACATTTTACGCCCGTTCTGGAGGGAGAACTGTGACGAACTGAATTACAGGGTTGCACCACCAACTCCTAATTGTGATAAATTTGTCACATCTATCTACACAATGAGCTGAAAGGCAATGTGATCTGTTAAACTGGATTTAATTTCACAGGCGTTTGGCAAAGCCGATGCTATTTTTTTTTTTACAAATATCACACTTCTGTCGGCCCCTATTCTGGCAGAGGTGTTTCCTCTGTTCCCACACACTCATTCTTAACAGTGCCAACATTTATTTACAGGAGCGTCCAAACATTGAGGATTTCACCATATTAAGCCGTAATATTCAAACAATTGTGTTATCTGTTAACACCTCAGTTGAAGTTGCGTCGTGAAATCGGCATGTCTCGCTCTGCGGAACGTGACACCGTCCAATTGCTGTCCTACTTCAATAAGTGCAGTGTAATTTTGTGCATGTTAACATATGCAGGTGAGCTCTGTCACGGATGCAGATTATCCCCCTGCCTACCTGAGCGTGAAAGAGGGGACGACGCAACTTCAAGTGACCCACGGAAAGTGGATATCCAGCTCTTTACAGAGGCGTTGAAGTGTGCCGTAATTGTAATGACTTCGGCTGAACATGCCCGGCAGATGTGCTCAGACTGTAATATGTAGTTTGCTTCTCACGGGCGTGAGCCATCCGTTTGAATTCAGGTCGACGCGTCTGCTGTGAAATTCCTCCTGTGGAAGACGTGCCTTGTTCTGGTGAGGGAATGCCAAAAGAAAATAATCTTTCTGAAAGAGTGCCTGTTTTTCCCAAATAAAATATCTTCTTCAGTACAGCAGGAAGTTGAGCTCTAAATATAGCCCATGTGTTTCCTGTGCATTTAGTTTAAGTAAAATATGAAATCTTGTAGATGTTATAATAGCCTATAATTTCTTTAGGCACATGTCAGTTAGCATAATCGAGTTAGCCCTTGCTAATAAATGTTGTAACAACATCATTTGGATAAAAATCTATGTATTACTTTATATTATATATAATATATAGTTTATAATATAGTAGATGTTTGATCAGTTATAGTAGATGTTTTGTCTATAGCAGATAATTTTGTAATAAAAATATGATGAAATTTATATGTTGTATATTTACATTTGTTTATCCATATAATTCCAAATATTTAATTGTAATCTATTTTATAACAATTTCATGATTCTTCAGAAATCATTCCAATATTCGAATGTATTAGCAATAACGAAAACAGTTGTGGTTATTATTATTTATTTATCTGGAACCTGAGATACTTTTTCAGAATTCTTTGATGAAAGATTCTTTGGGGTGTACTCACTTTTGTAGCCAGCGGTTTAGACAGTAATGGTTGTGTGTTGAGTTATTTTGAGGGGACAGCAAATTTACACTGTTATACAAGCTGTACACCCTTACTACTTTACATTGTAGCCAAGTGTCATTTCTTCAGTGTTGTCACATGAAAATATATAATAAAATATATAAAAAAATGTGAGGGGTGTACTCACTTCTGTGAGATACTGTGTATATATATATATATATATATATATATATATATATATATATATCATATCTATATATATATATTAAAACATTAAAACATGTTATAAATACTTACAAATGAATATAAAATAAATATTTTATATTATAGTGCAGTATATTACAGTACATTATAGTACATATTTTGCGAGTGAAGGGCTTTGACATCACAGTTTAGGGTATTTGCTGTTAAAAGAATAGTTGGTAAATGTAATTTGCAGCTTGGGTGACTGTAATAATAATAATAAGATGTATGAGGAGTGTCATTGTGAAAAAGAGGGCAGAATTCAGAGCACTTCCTCAACGCTAAGTGAATTAATGCTGATTTTCAATACTTTCAGAAATACAATTTACTGTATGTAGCAGTAACTGCAATTACGCTGTAAATCATCTACCAATACGTTAAAATAAAGAATAAAGAAGTGATATGAAAATTCTCTCGTATCCTTTAATTAGCAATTAGTGTAATAACTGATTCCAGAGGAATGTGTGCCTTCCACCGATTAGGACTGATTTTATTTCATGTAATTCCATTGTTTTTAAATTGTCTACCCTTCATCAGGAGCCAAGTCAACTAGTGCAATGGTGCGGTATCAAAATCTAATGCAATTGTAATCTCATCTGTTTTAATCACATCTAATCAGATATTATCTAAACTAATCATATCACAGATCACATTAACTCGCTCTAATCTAATCCTGTTGTCATGGTGATATCTGGTATCCCTGAAGTTTTCACAGAACATTCTTGGCTTCTGGTTTTTGTTGTCAAGAGTAATTTTTTTCCCTATCTGCCAAGCAGCTTAATTTAGAAGGAAATGTTAAACTCGAATTCCTCGACAATAATTTTTAGCCACTGGGATGCTTTTTCTGTTATGTTAGAAAAACTATTTAAAATAAATAGTCCACACAAAAATGATGATTTTTTTCTGAAAATGTACTCTTGAATACCATTCAATAATCCTCAAGTAATCTACACAACTCCAGTCCATCCATTAACATCTTGTGTAGTAAAAAGGTGCATGTTTATAAAAAACAAATCCATCATTAATACGTTTTTAACTTTGCTTCTGGCTAAAATATGAGTCCTTTATCCATAATATTGCTTTCTCCAGTGAAACAATAGTCTTGTCTGAATTAGGAGAGAAATATGTACAGATCAAACACTGTTTACAAAACACCTATAAACTATATTTTGGTGGAGCACAAGAGACTTTCTCATTGGAGGAAGTGTTATTATGGACTCATATTAGGGCCAGAAGTGATGGTAAAAAGTCTGTCATGTTTTAAAATGTTTAAAGGTTTAAATTATGGTTTGTTTTTCCTCTGTCAGGTGAACCACCTCGACAAAGCTCGTTTCAGATCACTTGCTGCTAAATAAATGACTTGCGGCAAAATCATCCTCCTCAAAACCAATCAAGCCTGCGCTGACACTTCATTCAACACAGTGTGAGCCTAGACAACAGCAAAACACCTCGAAATTCAGACTAAATTCGATAACTCTTCGATAAAATGTACAAACTACTCACAATGAAAACAGAGCAGCCATGAAAAACCAGATGGTTTAGAATAGCAAGAGGGTGAGTAAACGATGACCGAATTTTCATTTTGGGGTGAACTATCCCTTTGACACTGTCGATCATAACATACTTCTAGAGAGACTGGAAAACTGGGTCGGGCTTTCTGGGATTGTACTCAAATGGTTCAAGTCATACTTAGAAGAGAGAGGTTATTACGTGAGTATAGGAGAGTATAAGTCTAAGTAGACGTCCATGACATGCGGAGTCCCACAAGGCTCAATTCTTGCACCGCTCTTGTTTAGCCTGTATATGCTCCCACTAAGTCAAATAATGAGAAAGAACCAAACTGCCTATCACAGCTATGCAGATGACACCCAGATAAACCTAGCCTCATCTCCAAATGACTATAGCCCCATTGACCCCAATGCCAAATGCATTGATGAAATTAACAGTTGGATGTGCCAGAACTTAAACAAGCAGAAAACTTTGTTTGGAAACAATAAATTTCTCAAGGTTAATGCATACCTTGACTCAAGGTGTCAAACAACTAAAAATCAAGTCAAACATATTGGGGTGATTCTGGAGACAGACCTTAGTTTCAGTAGTCATGTCAAAGCAGTAATTAAATTAGCATACTATCATCTCAAATACATTACAAGAATTAGATGTTTTGTTTCCAGTCAAGACTTGAAGAAATGTGTTCATGCCTTTATCACCAGCAGGGGGGATTATTGTAATGGTCTCCTCACCGGCTTTCCCAAGAAGACTATTAGACAGCTGCAGCTCATCCAGAACGCTGCTGCCAGGATTCTGACTAGAACCAGAAAATCTGAGCATATCACACCAGTCCTTTAAGGATAATATCACACTCAGGTCCTTAAACTGACTTCCAGTTACATTTAGGATTGATTTAAAGTACTTTTACTCGTTTATAAATCACTAAATGGCCTAGGACCTAAATACATTGCAGATATGCTCACTGAATATAGACCTAACAGACCACTCAGATCGAGTCAGTTAGAAATACTAAGGGTTCACACAAAACAAGGGGAGCCCGCTTTCAGCTCGTATGCTGACTGCAGTTTGAACCAGCTTCCAGAAGAGATCAGATGTGCTAAAACATTAGCCACATTTAAATCCAGTCTCAAAACTCATCTGTTTAGCTGTGCATTTGTTGAATGAGCACTGTGCTACGTCCGAACGGACTGCACTGTATTTTATGTATAATAATTTGTATTAATAACTGTTCTATATTCATTTTAAATACATTTTCTAATAATTTTTTTAACGTTTTTAAATTTCTGGTTTTATTGTTGTGATAATTGTTTTAGGATTATTTTACTTCCTTTTATGTAAATCAATTTGAATAACCATTGCGTATGAAATGTTCTATATAAACAAACTTGCCTTGCCTTGCCTTTAAATACTACAGTAACTCAATCAGCATAGTAACATGGTTCTGTTTTGAGCAGGATAATTCAAGGCGCCAGGAACGGCAGCTGCCATTGCCTCCAGGTCTGAAGCGCCACATCAGCTGCAAAGGTCATGACCCCTCTCTTCTTTAGCATCATCTGCTGCTGTTTCAAACAGAATAGCTAAATGGAATCGGGCACAAGGTTTGGGATTATGCAGCGCTTCCTGACCAGGCCGGAGGCGAGGTGTGAGATTTGGGAAACGGGGTAGCAGATCAATCCTCTCATGAGATCCTCCTAACAAAGAGCACTTTTACATGACTCAGAATCCACTCACTTTGGAATTCTCCAAAAGAGATGCAAATAAATTCAGAAATAATCAGCGTCTGATATCAAGCCTTAAATAATTAAAATCTCATAACAGCACGTTTATCATTGTCTGATAACTCCACTGGCAAATACAGATGGATAGATAACAGTTGGAAATGGAAGGAGAAAAACGTGTTTCTACTGAAGGTGTATGAGTGGTCTCTAGGATGTTGCTAGGGTGTTGATAAAGTGTTCTGTTTGGTTGCTTACTGAGCCTTGGAGTAAAAAACTGATACACGTGAGATCAATTTTCAAATAAGAAAAAGGTCACAATTACAAAAAATGGGAAATATGTCAAAATTGTGAGATATAAAGTCTATGCAAGTGTTTGCCTTAGAAAGTGGCATTAATGAAAATTGTACAATAAAATATTAATTTGTCTGAAACTTGATTGTTTGTAGCAAAAAAAACACACAAACCAACCCCCAAAACACACTGATTCAGGTCAATGCAAAACATTCCACTGACTATATTGCATAAGATAGAACTATCTTTGCTCTTGTAAATAATTAAAGTTTCAATAAAATGTATTTAATTCTTTGTGGGGAGGGACAGCAAAATATCATAACATTTGCATAATCGTGCATTAATTATATATTCAGCTTTGTAAATGAGTTAATCAGCCTTTTCCCCTTCTATATATATATTCATTTGGTATGAAGACAGCAGAGTATCTTTATAATATTGAAATAATAACCCCATATTACATTTTATTGAGATGGTTGCGAGACAGATTTTTAAGATGCTTTACAAACATTTGGCAGCACTATACATGACCCCTGCTGTGCTGATCCACAACATGACAATCTCTATTAGAAATAACTCAATATTTCCGAATCAGCAATTGAAGCATTCGTTACAAAATATCATCTCCTGATACTAAGATGCTGTTGAATGCTTGAATCTAATTGGCTGACGAATATTCTAAGATGTGCAATTATTTTCAGGGGAACACATGACTAAAGTAGTATAAGCGGAATAATTGTCTAATAATAATTTCTTACCTATCTAGTCTGATTTTATTATTTCAACTTTTGTCCTTATACTACATTCTGTACAAAAACTAAAAGCATGCAGACAAACAGCCATAACAATGCATACTGAGTCCACAAAGAGCACTTTAGAAAGAGAGTGGGTGCTTACATATTTGCTTACAGAGTCATACAAGTGCTCAATTATTTATACCCTGCAAAAATATATACAGTCCTCCAAGATTTTACAGAAAAAGTTGTATAGTATTTGTCACTGCTGGCTATCATTTTTACACAATGCCCACCGAGACCAACAGCGAGTAGGTAATTACAGCCACCGTTCCGCCATCCCTTCCCCCTCTTACAACTGCCTTCACACGTCCTGTTAGCAACATTGTTCATTAAATGCTGCACTACTACAACTACCCAGGAGTCTTTGAAAGGGTCTTATTGGGAGCCATCAAACAGAAGCACTCAGATAATGACACTGTCAGGAGCAAGAGGAGTGATATCCTGAGAGCAGGGCCTTCTCACGTAGCGTTATCAGAAAGCAGCGAGGTCTGTCTGAGGTTTAAATCAGAAACACTCATTTACTTTAATGAAGTCAAGATTTGAGCCCCGTCAATATAAGCTGAAGTTTTCTGTCCCTTTTACAGTTCTTAAAATTGCATTTGCACAGCTTCAAAATCAGCTGGAAAAATAAAGTGGATATTCTGTTAAATGCATCAATGAGACATTTTTTATTTAGATGAGAAAATTAATATTCCCAATAAATAATGACTTGGATTTTGTTATGTTCCTTCTATTTGGCTTCAGAAGACTCTGAATGAGGCTGTGTCAGTCTGTCAAATGTTTATTTGCACATGCATGATATGTTAGCTTGAACTTGAACAATATCTGGTATCCAGTAACTTCTTTTGAGAACATCAACAAAATGAACAGGAAAATAAACTGTTATGTGGTCACATTTTTTTGATTCAAACTAATAATAGTCATTGCAGGAAACGGCATCACCGTCATTAAAAAAATATTTGACTTTAATTTCAAAGTTTTCTTAAATATATTATTCACAATTATTAGATCCACATCGAGGTAAAACAAAAAAAAACTAGTGCTGTCAAACAATTAATCGCAATCCAAAATAAAAGTTTTTGTTTACATAATATATGTATGTGTACTGTGTTTATTTATCATGCATAAATACACACACATGCAGTATATATTTTATATTATATATAAATATATAAACATATTTTTTCTTAAATATATACATGCACGTGCTTGTATTAATATATACAAAATAAATATACACAGTACACACTTTATTATGTAAACAAAAACTTTTATTTTGGATGCAATTAATCGTTTGACAGCTCTAAAAAACTGTGGCTCCTACAGATAGCATCATGGTGCTATTTTTTTTAAGTTTTATTTATTTTTTGTGAGTTTGACAGACACAGTCGCCATTATTAAAAACTCTTTGGACATTCGGGTCAGGAAAGAAAGTCATGCAGGTTTGTATGTATTTATTTGTTTATGCACTAGTTTTATTGTATTCATTTGTTTGAGTGAACTGTTCAGTATTTTGCTCTGCTCTCCTGATGATCCGTCACGTTTACCAGGATCTTTCCTAATCTGGCCTGCTCTTAATGAATCAATGTCCTCCAGCTGATGGCCGGATGATTGTTTGTGCAGGATTACAAGCTGTATGGGTTTGTTGGGGCAGAGGATAAAGCTGAGACCCAGATGCTCATCTTTGAGAGAGCGTGGTTCATCTTTCTTATCAGCTGTTTGTGTGTGTATGTTTACCGTGGCCCGGGATGGCTGGAGGTATATTTGCCTGAGGCATTTGATTGCATCAGTCTCACTCTTTGCCTTGGTCCTCTTCCTCTCCAGTGATTTACTTCCTTCTGTAATTACAGCTAAAATTCTCATTCTCACCCACATCCTGCAACCTCTGGCTGGCCCGGGAGCTGCCAATATCCCACACGGTACTTTTAAAAGATGTCTGGATCCAGATAAGTTTGGGCTAAAGATGGTTGTGACGCCACGACTCCACATGGAGAAGATTGAGCTCATAAATATTAATTAGCAGCACTCCTTGTCAAATTACTGTTATGAATTGCCCCGTGCAAATGTGCCAGTTTTATACACAGTCCACACTGGTTTTGCATTGAGATACAAATTACATTTTGATATTAATTATTAATGAATGTGTGTTGCATCTAATGAATGAGATCAATTCTAGTATAGTATAGCTCATTCTATTATGATAATTAGGGCTCAAGATTTTTTTTTTATTGATGCTGAAATTAATTTTTTGGGGGAAAACTGTGATTCAATAGCTTGGGGTTAAGAAAGATTTGATTAAATAAAATACATTTATACTTTTATTAAGCAAGGATGCATTAAATTCATCAAAAGTTATAGTAAAAGGATTTATAATGTAACAAATACAAAATATTTCCATTTCAGAAAAACTTTCTATGCTTCAAAATGTATCACGGGTTCTATTACTAATACCAGAAAAAATAGTTTTCAACATTGATAATAATAAGCAACAATATTAATAATTGATCACCAATAATAACCGAGCTGAAAATTAGCATATTAGAGGCATTTTTGAAGGATCATAAAGACTGGAGTAATGAAAATTCAGCTTTGCAACACTGTAATAAATACATTTAAAAATGTATTTATTTATTAGTTCTTTTAAATTTTAATAACATTTCACAATATTACTATTTTACTGTATTTTTATTATAATAATTGCAGACAAAGAATGTAGTCTCATAGACCCTACTAAGTGGTTTATTTATTATTTGATCAAATACATGTGCCCTGGTGAGCATAAAAACATAAACAACATAATTATTGTGCTGATTTTTCATAGTGAATGCTTTAAGATAATTTAAAGTAAAAATAATATTAATTAAAATTATACAATATTTGAGCCAACATTATTTATTTATTTATTTAGTGAGTACAATAAAGCCTGCCAGGGAAATAACATTCGGCTATATCACCCTTACATGACCCTTTCTCAGCTTCTTATCAGAAATGTGATTTTAATGGGAGCCAGCAGAGGTTTATGTTTTAGTATCGGCCGTCTGAGTTCGGTTGAGTGGGCTAAACGTGGAGGTGTCTGGAGCAAGTGGCACATCTGTGAGAAGAGCTGCACCATTTCTCTCCAAACCTGTTTCCTCGTCAAGATGGGATTCTTTAAAACATCTCATCACCACAGCATATGGCGCCGGCCTCCTCGTCCTGATGGGAGGAATAGAAGTGCTGGTGATTGTTTGCGTAAATCAGTGCAGCCAGTAACTTATTTCCAAGCCTTTACTGGGCGATATAACATCAGGATTTCAGGCTGACTCTTGATTTAGCATGCAAGGGGGTGGTGGGTTCATTGCTCTTAAAATGGTGGTCGTTGACTGTTGTTTGATTTGAAGAAACAATGATGGTTGCAAACGTGCTGTTTGGTGGAGCAGGTGTCTGAGAGGGCGACCCATAATTCACTCTGCCTCTTCAAAACATGCTCGCTGATCAGCTAACAGCACAAAGACATGTACATTTAGTCATAAAAGACCTTAAAGGTATAGTTCACCATTATGTCATTCCAACAATGTCTTTAAACATCAGTTCAAACACACAAAGAAAATCTTTAAAAACCGTCCATACAACATATGAATAAAAACATAAAAAGTTGTACAAATTGGAACAGCACTGAATGAAAGCTTGTTTCCATCACAGGACAAAAAATTAAAAAGGCAATTGTGACTTTTTATCTCACAATAAAAAAAATTATATATATAAACTGAGGGTAACAAATTATTCTCACGACAGTTTACGTCTTAAAATTACTAGATATTTATATACGGTAATTCAGTTTTTTTTCTTGAAATAAAAAGGTTTTGTCTCGCAGTTGCGAGTTTATATCTCACAATTATGAGTTTATTTCTCACAATTTTTACATCATAATTCAGATTTTTTTTCTCACAATTATGCGTTTATATCTCACAATTATGAGTTTATTTCTCAAAATTTTTACATCATAATTCTGACTTTTTTCTCACAATTATGAGTTTATATCTTGCAATTATGAGTTTAAATCTTACAATTTTGACATCATAATTCTGACTTTTATCTCACAATTATGAGTTTATATCTCACAATTTTGACATGTCATAGTTCTGACTTTTTTCTTACAATTGTGAATTTATATCTCACAATTCTGACTTTTCTTCTCAGAATTTCTAGATTATGACTTTATGTCTCAACATTCAGAATTGCAAGACAAAAATCCTTATTCTGAGATACAAAGTCACAATTGCAAGAAAAAAGTCTGACTTGTGAGGTAAAAAGTCACAATTACCTTTTTAATGGTTTAATATCTAATGGTGTAAACAAGCTTGCATAGCAATGGGATGAATTTATGAATTCATAAAAGTAAATGATGAATTTTTGAGTGAACTATGACTTGAACATTTTATGATCGTAGTGGCATTTTTAACAAATAATACAGTCATTAGTCCATAGCTGGCTGCACAAATGAGGTAAATATAAGCACATTAAAAGATGAACTGAAAATGTATCTTTTAGCATCCCAGAATCTTTTATTATACTGTCCTCAGATCATTATACCGCATCTCTCAGATGAGGAATCTGCAGAATCCTGCTTTATTTACACCAGGGGCCAATTTATCCTTCTGTCTCTCTGCTTTGTATTTACATCAACGCCGGCTCTGATACATACAAGTAATTATAACAGGTTTCCTATTGAACTGTATCACTGCATGCGCTTGCAGCATCATCCAATTACTGCCCCCGAGTCTCCACTTGGCCGCTCTCAGTCCTTTATACCGCCGCTAAAAATGATGAATCCAAATAGTCCGACTTTTAAAGAACTGCATTTCATCATTACATCTCTGTCATGCTAACAAATTGACCTGCTCGGCCTGCATGCTAATGTTGTGTAGCAGCTCTTTCAAACACAGCACTGAACAACAGTGAGATTCTCTGGCCATAGAAATGAATGGAGAACAAAGGCTGGACTGCTGAATGATGAGTTAATGTAGTTGCTAATGAGGTGCATGTTAGTTAACATGAGCACTATGAGCGTTCTCTATTAGCTCAAAATTACTTTTGGCTAATGAATAGCATTTCTGGGCTTCCATAGAAGGGTTCAGTTTTTTTTTTTTTTTTTGAATAGCAGTTTTCAAAATGCAGCTTTAAGACAGCATGATACTAACAAATAAATAAAATAATTAAAAACATAAAGTACAGTGGAGGTACAATTGATACATTAGAAATAATGAGACTGAATGTTTATCATATTTATTATTTATTATGTCATTATGTTTGCAATTGCAGGACTTTGATGTGCCTAATCAAAAATTAGATCTATCTATCTATCTAGATCCATCTATCTATCTATCCATCCATCCATCCATCCATCCATCCATCCATCCATCCATCCATCCATCCATCCATCCATCCATCCATCCATCTCAAAAGTTTCGGGTCAGTAAGATTTTCTGTATTTTTCCCCACATTAATTATTAGGCTGCATTTATTTGAACAAGAAAAATTGTAATATCATAAGTAGTATTATAATTTAAACTAGCTGTTTTCTTTTTAAATATTTAAAAGTCATTTATTCCTGTGATGCGCAGCTGAATTTTCAGCATCATTACTCCAGTCTTCAGTGTCACATGGTCTTCAGAAATCATTCTAATATGCTGATTTTCCACTCAAGAAACATTTAATAAGATCATAAATGTTGAAAACAGTTGTGCTGCTTATTATTAGTATTTCAAGATTTTTTTAGAATTCAAAATAATTTATAATAAATATATTTTAAGTCACAATGTAAAAATCTTTGCGTATCCTATTGCTTGAGTTTCTTAATGTTTATATAGGCTACTATGATCATCATAATGCATTCTAGGAATCTCTTCTCATCTGGATGTTTGTTCATGTCTCCTGTTCATCATATAGTCCATCTCTTGCTGTTGAGGTAAATGAAGCCATGGCTGATGGAGACAGCGCTCGGTTCGGCCGCTCTCATTGGTCTGGAGGCCATTGATCGGCCAGGCTGGACTGTGGATTAGATTTCCAGATAGAGCTTGTTGAAGAGCTTCAGATTGACAGTGACCTCTTGCTAGTTGCTAAATCAAATAACAGAATCTTAACACGACTGCCCACTCAAATGGAGGAAAAATCGGATTTGTCAATACTGAGCCGTTATGTTATGGTTGATATAATGATAAGTTGGATTTTTTCCCGCTCGTGACTCATATCTTCAGTGCAGCACTCTATAGAGACAGAAAATCGAGGAAATGCATTGAAATAATTGATCTGTTTAGGTTAAGAACAAAATTCCCCAGTGCTTTAACTCACCTGACATAAATCTCCTGGTGACAGGAGTCCGTACGAGTGGTAACTATCTGATTTAAGTTGCTTTAAGATTAATTCCACAAATTCATTGTGAGTTATGGGGGATCTAGAAGTTTCATCCACTCACACTCCACAAGACAGACTTTCTCCAAGCAATTGAACCCAGAACTTTAGCGAAGAATCCCTCCTTAACTCGATCTAATTGCTCTCTCAAAGGCATGTCCTGAACCTCACAGGCTGATGTCATCGCCAGCTAGTGTTAGATTGTTCCAGAACCAATTTACCACGGCTCTCCGTATATTCTGCTTTATTAAAATCGTCTGATCTTCACTGTCTATTATCCTAAGTGCCACTGCATGAAGCAAGTGCTAGACGGGTCCATCTGTAAATTAGAAGGCTTGATGTCAGATCAAAACCTTTGAAAATCACACTTTTTTTAAACGGAGATGGCAAAGATGATGTTTTACACAAGACTTGGACGTCAGAGAGAGAGAGAGAGAGAGAGAGAGAGAGAGAGAGACATTTACTTTACTCATTAGGTTTAGACTTTGCTTGAAACACAGCCTTTCGATTAAAGATCCAAATTGAAATTGCATCGGTCCTGTCCATTTGCATATCATTATTGAATTGAGGTACTGTATGTAATATTTTGACTGTACTAAAGCATGAAAATACCATAATATGTTTGCAGATATTTAGGAAACATGCTAAGTTTACAAACTTGTTTCTCTGAAAAAAACGTCAGTTCTGTGTTCCGTGTCGAAATGTCTGTTTTTGTTTTGGTCTATGTGATTCCACCCACTGCCATTTTACCCAATAGTATTTCAACACCCGGGTTGCCAGTTTGTGGAAAACACAGCGTATTGCACCCATGCAAGCAGCAAACAAACTTGGTCACAGATCGCAGATTCTACCCGACCTAAAAATCCTCGGCATCCATCTAAAAAGCTCATAATCAACTCATAATCTTACAGTATGAGGCTCATCACCTTCCATTGTCAATTGCACTCATTCCTGTTGCATTTCCTCAATCT